>OW569406.1:55702344-56054646 GCA_937654795.1 Cistogaster globosa
AGCTCTGATATTTTTAAATTTTTTGAAATATCAATATTGGTATCATTTTAAAGCTTTTGAAGAGATCTTTAAGGTAATACTAAAACTTTTAAAAATGCTTTACCTACTAAGAGCCGATGGCATTTTTATGTAAAAATAATATATATGCAGTACCCAATTAGTTTTATTTTTTAATTCTCTGTTACAATAATATTTGGTTTTTTTGATATTTTTACCAAAAATAAATCTTCAAAAAATTTAAAATTCTATTATATTTCGTAATTTCAAAGAAAAAGCTCCAGATTGTATAAAAAATCCGAATTTTTAAACGAATAAGTAATAATTGTTTTCACCAAAATTTCAGAAAAAAAACTAAAATTTTTCATACAAAAGGTACTTGCAATCAATAATTTAAAAGTTATTAGAAACTGAAAATGTGCAAAAATTAAAAACTATTGATAACAAATCCCTTGTTCACGAAAAATATTAAAGGCCGTGTCAGATAGAACTTTTTCGCTTTGCGTGACGTTTCAAACTTTGAAAAAAAAGTGTAAAACGCAAGAGGTATGTCACAATAAAAACTTTGACAGCGCTTAATTATTGTTTGTTTACGTTAAAAGTGCATAGTAGTTTTTATATTTTCATTAAAATAATATTAAAAAATGTTATTGGAGAACATATTGGAATTGGTTCTAATCCTAATCTTAATGAATGAAGCATTTTTATATAACTACATGTATACATAAGAATATTAAAATAAACTATTTCCTATAGTTAAAATAATTTGTTACAAATTAATACTAGAAGCCTTTTTCAAAAATAATAAAGGAATAATATTTAATAAAAAAAATTACATTTTAAAATACTTACCTCTTTTACTTTAGATTTTGCAAAAAATTATATACAAATGTATAGCAGCTAATTGTCAAAGCGCGCCAAAAGATGAGTGTTGACCAACTTTGCGCTTTGCTTTGCGTTAAAAGTGCTTTATGTGACATGTTTCATATAAGTTCATACATTTTATCTTAAATGTCAAAGCGAATTTGCAACGCAACGCAAAGCAAAAGTTTTATCTGACACGGCCTTAATTCTCGGCTGTTGCTAAAGTTGTTATATATTAAAATTGACAAGTGACGATGGAAGCCATGAAAACAAAAACCGGCAAAAGAGGTAAGGTTAATTTGCATACCAATGCTTTGAAATGGAGGGATTGCTTCAAGTTTTGCCTTTCAAGTTTTAATACGTTTACACTTTTCCACCAATACACTCATACTTTTAAAAATTGAAACGTAAGTGCTTTCAATTTTTCTTTCAAGTTGAGTATTTTAATTTACTTTCAAGAAAACACCTGATATATTTCTTTTATTTTTACACAAAAATGTTATTTTTTCGAAAACTCATGAAAGTTAAATAAGGCATCTCCTGTATCAACCTTCAAATATGGTATTGCTGACAACATATTCAGTATAAGCCCGTTTACATTAAGGGAGTTGTAGCTGACTCAATTATTGTTTTTTTCTTTTAGAGCATCTCCGTAAGTCGTAACGCGTTTACGTTGCAACTTTTTGTTGCAAAAGTGGGAGACATTTTTGATGTTTAATCAACCTATCTTTCTATTTTTTCTAAATAAAATAAAAAAAATTAACGATGAGTGAAATAAAAAGCTAAAATATGTCGTGAATATTTATTTACTACCCCGTAAGCTTCTCCACAACTCACACTATTAAACTTTTATATCATGACTTATGTAGCTAACACAAAGCGTATAATGTAAAGGCTCAATTTGTGCTTTTTAGAAAACGCCTAGTTGCATCACTGAACTTCCTAAATTTGGCAACAAGGCATACATTTTCAAAAATTACGCCACTTTGGAGTACCTTAAATTTGTCAACAAAGTATTGCTTTATGAAAAAAAAAACTGTGCTGCCAGAATTTCGCTTCTGCTAGACGTTCGCATTGAAACCAGTGCTGCGAGACTTTTTCGTCAAATTTGAAAAATATAATCTTCAAAACCGTCAGGTTATTAAAAATAAGTAGATAGAAAATAGCCAAGAAATTTTTTTGCTTTTATAACAAGTCACAATGTGTAAATTGTGAATAATATCAACATTTTTCAAATTTTTATTTTAGTGGTAACGAATTTCATTTTTATACATTTGAGCATTTTGTAATTATACCCTCCAAAATATTATTTGCTCAATATTTTATATTCAAAAATTGTTTATGCTCAATTTAAACAATAATTTTTTCTCCTCAAAATGTTCCTTTTTAAAATTTTTTAACGTTTACATTTGCAATTGAGTCATGACAATAAAATAATACGTATTAGTTGTCGAAAATGAGGACAATTGCTTCTATAGTGTAGGAGTTCAGAAAATAATTATGACATTTTATTATGAACAAAAGGCATATTATTTGCAAATAGTGTTGTTTATTGGGAATTGGTTTTGCCACTAAGCTATTCGCAAATAAAACATTAATTTACCGTTTGTGCTACAAAATTTTCTATTTAAAATATGTTATTTGCGAATAAGACGTGCGTATAAACCCACTACGTGAAAAATTGATATCGTGCACAATTTCAACATTGTTACTTGTTATAAAAGAAAAAAAATTTCTTGGCTATTTTCTATCTATTTATTTTTAATAACCTGACGGTTTTGACGATTATATTTTTCAAATTTGACGAAAAACTCTCGCAGCACTGGTTTCAATGCGAACGTCTGGCAGAAGCGAAATTCTGGCAGCACTGTTTTTTTTTTATAAAGCAATACTTTGTTGCCAAATTTAAGGTACTCCAAAGTGGCGTTATTTTTGAAAATGTATGCCTTGTTGCCAAATTTAGAAAGTTCAGTGATGCAACTAGGCGTTTTCTAAAAAGCACAAATTAAGCCTTTACATTAAACGCTTTGTGTTAGCTACATAAATCATGATATAAAAGTTTAATAGTGTGAGTTGTGGAGAAGCTTACGGGGTAGTAAATAAATATTCACGACATATTTTAGCTTTTTATTTCACTCATCGTTAATTTTTTTTATTTTATTTAGAAAAAATAGAAAGATAGGTTGATTAAACATCAAAAATGTCTCCCACTTTTGCAACAAAAAGTTGCAACGTAAACGCGTTACGACTTACGGAGATGCTCTAAAAGAAAAAAACAATAATTGAGTCAGCTACAACTCCCTTAATGTAAACGGGCTTATACTGAATATGTTGTCAGCAATACCATATTTGAAGGTTGATACAGGAGATGCCTTATTTAACTTTCATGAGTTTTCGAAAAATAACATTTTTGTGTAAAAATAAAAGAAATATATCAGGTGTTTTCTTGAAAGTAAATTAAAATACTCAACTTGAAAGAAAAATTGAAAGCACTTACGTTTCAATTTTTAAAAGTAAGAGTGTATTGGTGGAAAAGTGTAAACGTATTAAAACTTGAAAGGCAAAACTTGAAGCAATCCCTCCATTTCAAAGCATTGGTATGCAAATTAACCTTACCTCTTTTGCCGGTTTTTGTTTTCATGGCTTCCATCGTCACTTGTCAATTTTAATATATAACAACTTTAGCAACAGCCGAGAATTAATATTTTTCGTGAACAAGGGATTTGTTATCAATAGTTTTTAATTTTTGCACATTTTCAGTTTCTAATAACTTTTAAATTATTGATTGCAAGTACCTTTTGTATGAAAAATTTTAGTTTTTTTTCTGAAATTTTGGTGAAAACAATTATTACTTATTCGTTTAAAAATTCGGATTTTTTATACAATCTGGAGCTTTTTCTTTGAAATTACGAAATATAATAGAATTTTAAATTTTTTGAAGATTTATTTTTGGTAAAAATATCAAAAAAAACCAAATATTATTGTAACAGAGAATTAAAAAATAAAACTAATTGGGTACTGCATATATATTATTTTACATAAAAATGCCATCGGCTCTTAGTAGGTAAAGCATTTTTAAAAGTTTTAGTATAACCTTAAAGATCTCTTCAAAAGCTTTAAAATGATACCAATATTGATATTTCAAAAAATTTAAAAATATCAGAGCTCGGTAACTCGAAAAATATGGGTGAGCGCCAATTTTTTCACTTGATTAATTTTTCTTGTTTGTTAATTCTCTATCGCCCTATATGTCTCTCTCTTTATTGTTCCAAATGACATGAAAAAGTTACAGGTAGGCGTGGTGTTTTGCCTGCTGCCTCGAAGGACATGGACCGATCATGCTGATTTCTAATAGCAGCTCTTTCGATACTATCTCTGATTGATTAACATAACACGGACAGACATACGGACATCGCTCCATCGACTTCGCTATGCATAAGAAGTCAGTATATTATATGTATATATTTATGCGATCGAAAATGGATGTTATAGAAATTTCACATTTAATGAAAAATTATGATATACCCTTTTTTCACTTTTTGTGGTGGTATAACATAATAACAATAACCTACAAAAAGTGTACCTCTGAATAGCGTTCGCATTTCTTGAACATACATCCATCCATCATGAAATAAAATAACAAAAATAAATCATTAACCGTGTCAGGACTCGAACCTGAGCCTTAAAGAATAGATGTTTGAATAAAAATGCTTTGTTCATAATTTAGTGAAAATGTGATATTACGGCGAATTTTCTATTTTTAGAAAAATAGATTCTCTTGCCTTTTGTGAAGCATATGCATATCGAATTTACTGATTTTCAAATTTCTAAAATTCGAAATTATCGAATTTATGTCTGGCAGATTGGTGGGTTTAACTTTTTTCTAGCTCTTCTGGTGCCTTAGGAAACTTTATTTTAACCAGGAAAAAACATGCAGCCTCCTTCGTCGGTACTTCTTCATAGCATATTCGCCGGCGAAGTAAAAAAATTAATAAAATGGCTATATCTATCTCCTTTCACCACCTGTCTTCTCTCTCATCTATCCCTTTCCTAAAGAATGTAGCACGGTTACAAAAACTAAGTAGGTATTAATGGCTGAAGTGCTACTTCTCTTTAAGAAAAAAAAAAGGAAAGGAAAGACATCGCTTAATCAAGTTCTCTAATATATGGGTCCAGAATTTATGCACATATAGTCTTTATGGGGTCGGAAATTAATATTTTATAAATTACACACAGAATAACAAACTTGTATACCGCTGGTCTCATGTAGAAAGGCTTGGGGCTTCGCATAACTGTGGCTTTACAGAGAAGGTAAAAACATAACAGAAAGTGCATTTATCATTTTGTAATATTTGAAATGCAAATGTTTGTAAAACCGTCATTTTTGATATCATTGCATTTAAATTTTTGACGGCGGGTGTCTGCGTACAATGTATTCGAATCGCCAAAAAACTCAATTTCACAAAAATTCCAGTTTGAGCCATTCTACATGCGACCAGCGATAATCTCTTTTAACTCTAATAAGAATTTTTACTTACAATGAAGAAGTTATACTTATTCAAAGTATTCAAAAGTTTCTTATGGACTTAAATATACTAAAAAAAATTTTAATAAAAACATAAAATCATTTCTGACACAAATTTCTCAAGACTGGAATTTATTTTTACAAAATCGTTTTAATTGAATATCCACAATGTTGTATAGAATGTATACAAAATTTATTGAAAAAAAACAGAATAGTAATAATATTCCATATAACATAAAAATATTGTGCTGAAAATGATTTATTTAAGTAAATTGTATAAATAATTAATAACTAATTCAGTGAAAACCGCTAAAAATTGCCGTGAAAACCGCTTAAACATTACCTATTAAGTATATTGTTGTTGCCAAATTTATTGAATATACGGGGGATTTCCCTAAATGAAGAATATTCTAAACCGACGATGCTACCAAGATGTACGTGCGTATACATATGTATATCCAAGGCGAATCGATTACCAGGTGGCAGCGTAGGCGAATTCATATTTTTTGCCGGCGTACACTACTCTTAAACTCCATATATAAAAAATTTGTGTATATTTTTTATATATGGAGTTTGACAGTCGTGTATACCAGCAAAAAATACTGAATTCGCCTACGCTGCCACCTGGTAATTTATTCGCCTTGTGTATATCATTTAAATTTTGAGTGTTCTTCAGTGAAGAGGTTAAGCCTGTACCAAAAATATTTAAGTGTGCAAAAGTGGTATCAAAGAATAATATGTCAAAGAATAATTTATTTAAGGATAATTTACACTCCAATAAAAAATTTAAGGGTAATTATTTAAATATAAAAGTGAATAGAATAATTTACTAATAAGAATTTACTTTTAAATGTTTTCCCCCATAAGATTTACAACGACAAAATCTTGATTGTGAATTCACAAAACATGAAAATTGTGGAGTTCTTGAGGGCAGATGATTGTCTTATGACTTGGAAACATTCTGCGGTTGGCTTGTCTTTCTTGGATGTTCCATTGGACACGCTTTGTTTTACTGACCGGAGATGCTAAGAAAACAAAATATAAAAAAGCAACGTAATTACTAAAAATCAACATTACAAAAATTTTAAAATTCATCCAACATCGTTAACTCAACTCATGTAGCGCACTTGATCCAGCTAGATAAAATCAAAATTTTACAACTTTCAGTAGAGATGAAAAACTGTTGGTGGTTACATTTTAAGAGAATGTGAAAATCCAAATACATCATAGTAAGTAAATTCTATTCAAAAACATACTCACATTGCTTTGTCCTTTAAATCTGTGCAATTTTCGCAAAAAAAAATTATTTTTGAGTTAATACCATTTGTGTGAGATTTGTTAATCATAGAGTGAAAAAAATTTTACCGGCAAAAAAACACAAACTCAAAATAAAACTAAAGTTAAAGAAAACAATTTGATTATTTTTATTTTGAAAAAAGGCTCAAATCTAAATAATACATTTTTTATGAGAATATATGATGCATTTCTGTTTTAGCTTTTGTATTAACTCAAAGGAATATAAATTTACTTTAATTGTGCTTGATTCCTTCAAATTTAAATATCTCATTATATTCTCATGAAATATTTATTATTAAAAAACTACACTACAAAATGTATTACTGCGGGAAAAACATGGATATGCCATATTGCTACTGTTCATATAGCCATCAGTGAATTCTACCCAAATTTTTTGTATCAAAAGTCAAATTGATTAAATGAAAACTTAACTGAATCAATAAAGCAAAAGGAAAAAAAAGTCAAAAAATTTTAATACAAAACAACAGTAATAATCGAGTAACTATTTTTAGTTATTTTATTATTATTTTTTTTTTTTTTTTATTAATATTTTTTTTATTATTCTTTGTTTTTTTTTTTTTAATAGATACTTAGACAGTAACCATGTGTTTTTGTATAAAAATTTTTGAGTTTTTCTTGTCTTTTTTGCTTTATTGATTCAATGGAGATTTCATTTAATCAATTTACCTTTCGATGTAAGACTTAGGTTTTCTATAGAAAGTTTGGGAGGAATTCAGTGAGGATCTATAAGGGCGGTAGCGAAATGGCTATGTGGATATGATTTTCCCGCAGTGATACATTTTATATAGTTGTTTTTTAATAATAAATATAAAGTTAGAATATCATGAAATATTTACATTTTTAGGAATCAAGCACAATTAAAGTAAATTGATTTTATTTGGAGTTAAAAAAAGCTAACATTGAAATGCATCCTGTGCATATTTTCATAAAAAAAGGTACTATTAAGACTTGAGCCTTTTTTCAAAATAAAAATAGTCCAATAGTTTTATTTAAATTTGGTTTTACTTTGAGTTGATACTCTTTAGTCGATAAAATTTGTTTCACTCTATGACCAACCAATTTAGAAAAATGGTATTAACAAAAAAAAAAAAAAAAAATGTTTTTGCAATAATTGCACAGATTTAAAGGAAGAAACAATGTAAATATATTTTCTAATGGAATTTGTTTTCTATGGTGTATTTGGATTTTCACATTCTCTTAAAATGTAACCACCAACAGTTTTTCACCTCTTCTAAAAGTTTTAAAATTTTTAGTTAATACCCTCTTGTTGATCTAGTGCGATATACTTACAGCTTCTACGTTGTCTTGTTGACAATGAACTTCAGTCATAGCTTTTTGCGTTACGCTGCATTGTTATTCGTCATGGCTTACATCTTTGTTTTTATTTAAATTTTCGTCCCGGCCATCAGTAGTTTTGAATCACATGTTACTTCCGCAACGGTAACCGTCATTCAGTGGTTACATTTTGAGAGAATGTGAAAATCCAAATACATCGTAGTAAGTAATTTCTATTAAAAAATATATTTACATTGCTTTGTCCTTTAAATCTGTGCAATTTTTGCAAAAAAATTAATTTTTTGATTTAATACCATTTTTCTGAAATTTGTTGATCAAAGAGTGGAACAAATTTTACCGACAAAAAAACACAAACTCAAAATAAAACTAAAGTTAAATAAAACAATTTGATTATTTTTATTTTGAAAAAAGGCTCAAATCTAAATAATACATTTTTTATGAAAATATATGATGCATTTCTGTTTTAGCTTTTGTATTAACTCAAAGGAATATTAATTTACTTTAATTGTGCTTGATTCCTTCAAATATAAATATCTCATGATATTCTGATGAAATATTTATTATTAAAAAACTACACTGCAAAATGTATTACTGCGGGAAAAGCATGGATATGCCATATTGCTACTGTTCATCAGTGAATTTTACCCAAATTTTATGTATCGAAAGTCAAATTGATTAAATGAAAACCTAACTGAATCAATAAAACAAAAGGAAAATATAAATTCAAAACATTTTAATACAAAACAACAGTAATAATCGAGTAACTATTTTTAGCTATTTTATTATTTTTTTTATTAATATTTTTTTATTAATATTTTTTATTTATTATTATTGCTTTTTTTAAAATAGATACTTACACAGTAACCATGTGTTTTTATATAAAAATTTTTATATTTTTATTGCCTTTTTTGCTTTATTGATTCAATGAAGATTTCATTTAATCAATTTACCTTTCGATGTAGGACTTAGGTTTTCTATAGAAAGTTTGTGTGGAATTCAGTGCGGAGCTACAAGGGCAGTAGCGAAATGGTCATGTGGATATGATTTTCCCGCAGTAATACATTTTATATTGTAGTTTTTTAATAATAAATGTTTAGTTAGAATATCATGAGATATTTATATTTGAAGGGATCAAGCACAATTAAATTAAATTGATTTTATTTGGAGTTAAAAAAAGCTAACATTGAAATGCATCCTGTGCATATTTTCATAAAAAAAGGTATTATTAAGACTTAAGCCTTTTTTCAAAATAAAAAAGGTCAAATAGTTTTATTTAAATTTGGTTTTACTTTGAGTTGATACGCTTTTGTCGATAAAATTTGTTTCACTCTATGACCAACCAATTTCAGAAAAATGGTATTATCTAAAAAATTTTTTTTTGCAATAATTGCACAGATTTAAAGGAAAAAACAATGTAAATATATTTTCTAATGGAATTTGTTTTCTATGATGTATTTGGATGTTCATATTCTCTAAAAATGTAACCACCAACAGTTTTTCACCTCTTCTAAAAGTTTTAAAATTTTTAGTTAATACCCTCTTGTTGATCTAGTGCGATATACTTACAGCTTCTACGTTGTCTTGTTGACAATGAACTTCAGTCATAGCTTTTTGCGTTACGCTGCATTGTTATTCGTCATGGCTTACATCTTTGTTTTCATTTAAATGTTCGTCCCGGCTATCAGTAGTTTCGAATCACAAGTTACTACCGCAACTGGAACTGTCATTCTATAAATGCTTTTATGTACGAATGTCCTAATGGTGACCCATAAAATTTGCTAGTCTATCCACGGTAGCATCTTCAATATTAAACAGCGACGTATAAGTAGCTATATGTTTTCTTAATGTAGTTCCTCGAATCTGTGCACCACACTCTTCAGAAAATTTTTTAAGTAATGGGCACGCTCGAAAATACGGCTTCATTATACGTGAAGTTGTTGGTCTACCAAAGATATATTCATTACCTTTCTTACTACCGGCTTCTTTTCTAAACTTTAAAATAGTCTCTACCGCTTTTATACAAATCGGGCTAAGTAAGATGCTAACCGTTATTCCAAGCTTTCCACGCAATGAAATTCGTACGAACTGCTTTGCAAACTTTATAGAGTCTGTACTTATATTTTTCAACATATTCTTGTCGTTTTTGTCACTTATTATTTCCCTGTTTTCAAAGTTATCTAGTGTAAGCCGTTCGATTTCGCCAGCTTTCCTGCGGTTAAACATCTAAATAAAAATTAAGGTGGCTTGAACTAACTCAGTCTAACTAGAGGTACAAAATGTTTGACTCATCCGTTTTTTTAATTATAAATAGAGCTTTTTTATGTTTTTTTTTCGAGAGTAAATCGATTTTCTTATCATTTTCAGATTGGTTTAATCTCAAGTTTTGTTTTATTTAAAAGGCTAGGAACATCTTCCTCCCGCAAAAAAGGAAACATTTCTAATTCTTTCTGTAGATCTTCATTTTGCTCTTTAATGAGCTTTTTGCGCATTTTTTTTTTATTAACGATGTCAAGCTCTTAGCAGTTGAATGTGACTCAAACTACATCATATTGTTATCCAATTTCGCGACAATTTGAATAGCTTGAAAGCATTTGCCAAACAAATGTGGTTTGAAAATATCTTTCAATTCTTTCACATCAGCATCTAACTTTTGCATTTCGATTTTGAAGCGCCCAAGTGATCCTATTCGGATCATGTCATGCTGATATTCCGAAGAATGTTTCTCAGATTGTTTGCGTATTTTGCTATTATTACTGGTAAAATTATGTTTTGTACGACATTATTTGCTGTTCGATGCACACGTTTTTTAGGTCTACGACGTTCAATTAAATTATAGCGTTTGTTTTGAGCGCAAATTAAAAAAATTTCAATTTTGCAAAAAATATCAGTTTACTTTTTAAATAGTTCGTTTTAATTTCACATTATTTCTTATATAGAATATAACAAAATTGTCTTAATCGAAACACCTCTTAAAATTACATGGTAAAAAAACATTTTTTTAACTGAAAGTTTTAAATGCAAAATAAATTTTATTATTTAATTTTTATTTTATTGTTTACCTACAATGCAAACCAACCAATAAAAAATATGAATACTAATTCAAATTAAAACATACTACTAGAAAAGTGTCATATTTATCTAAATATTTTAAACAACTATTTTCAAATAATATGTGCATGTATTTAATTCAATATTTTTATTTTATAAGTTAAAATATATGATTTTAAAATACATTTTTGTTTTTAAAAGTTAAAGTTAAATGTTTAAAAATAAAATTGTATTCAATTATATTAAATAATTTTATTGTTATTTATATAACATTATTAAAATGAATGTTACAATTAATTAATGTATGTAATTTATTTATTATAAATGTAAATATTTTTTTTTATACTCAAAGCTAAGTAATTCGAGAATAATTAAACATTTACATGAAAACATTGTGAAATAAATCCAATTTTTGTTTTGTAAATGTAATTTTTTTGATAGTTAATATCGAAAAGAAGTATATACAAATAATATATATTTATTTATATTAATTAATTAGAAGTATGAAAATATAAATGCAAAAGAAAATGTAAAATCAAATGTAAAATGTATTTATTTTTATTTTTATTTATGTTGAAAGAATGAGTAAATTAATAAAATATGCTTAAATAAAACAAAATATATTCATTTTTAAGATTATATACAATTTCGCTCAAGTATATGATGGTAATAAAATCGATTAGACAACATGTTTTTAAAGTGGTTGATTTTGAAAAACAAAACAAATACAAAAAATTCAAAAACCTTGGTTTTCAAACAAATTTGATTTCCATCATATACCTGATTCTTTTATTTCTATTTTTTTGCACTATGCAAACAAAATTCAAGATCGGCCAAGTAGGAAAAGTGCATAAGCACTACAAACACGTGAACAAGGTCCAGACTTAGACTATGAAATTTTTTGAGTCATTTTTTCTCAATTTTCTATTTAAGTTACAGCGTTATGCGTTATCTAAAAGTAAACATTGGCAACAGTAACATCCCCTCAAAACTTAAGCAATATCATATTACTACTTTTTCTGCTTCGCCAACAAACAAAAATTACAGGCTAGTTTATGAAAATTGCATAATGTAAATGCCGTAAATCTCAATTTTGCATAATCATAATAAAATTCAATATAAATTTTATGAAACGAAAAGTTATGTCTGTATGTGCTGTTTCTGTACTTTGTGTGTAAAGCCATCAAGTTTTTGAATTATTTCTATAGAAATTTTTCAAACGAGTTGATCGCTTGTAATAACAACAGCACGTTATATTGATCTTTCATAAAATTTCGAGTGCCACAACACTTTTTTTTATTTTTGAGTTGTTGTCTTATGTGCTGTTTCTGTATTACATACGATCAACGCGTCTGAAAAATTAATTTAACAATAACTTAAAAAACAGTGCTTTTCATAAAAATTGTTTCTACGAGTTGATCGCCTGTAATACAGAAACAGCTCTTTCATGTTCATTTATCAAAATTTTTTTGAGTATTTTGGAAATTTAGAGTTCTGACACTTCAAATACGTGGGCGACTAAAATAAATCTATATTGAAAATTTGAACATAAGGATGGAAAAAAGAGCTTATATTAGCTGGTGAAATTTTTCATCTAATCTGTGGTAGAGATTGCTTAACATTCACGACAGAGTAAAGAATTTCCATAAAATTGCGTTACCATCATCGCATAAATTTAATGCTGACACCAGAAAGGAAGTAAGATACGATATGCAGTTCGATTTTAATAGATTTTTATTTTTGCTTAATATTTTCGGAAACAATAGAGATTGGCTTGCACTTCATGGAAGTTATCTTCACCACCCTGAAGTTGGACACTTAAAACCAATTGTAAACAGGTTTGCTGGGGCTAAAAACGCCGCGGAAAAAATTTAGTTTACGGACGCAGCTTAAAAATTTAAAAAAAGTTGCCTACGGAGTGCAAAATTTAATTTTAAGCACAAAATGTGAAGTGACAATTTACGGGCCTCCGAAGTGTGTATGTACAATATGGAATATATCGAGTATTTTTTGGTGGAATGAGGCAAAATGGGTATCATTGAAAAAGAAATTTCAATATCTATTCAATTTATAAAGGAAAATAGTAAAAAAAAATAAAAAAAAAGTTTTTATATGAAAGTTTTTTGGGCAGCTCTTAGTTTTAGCTTCGCTTAGTAAAGAATTTCTTCGTAGGCGGCCTACGGCCGGGCGCACAGGTTTTCTCCTGTATGGTATGACCAATACCGGCTCCGCTTACTAAAGAATTTCTGCGTAGCCGGTCTTCGGCCAGTCACAAAGATTTTCTCCTCTATGGTATGACTAACACCGGCTTTGCTTACTAAAGATTTTCTGCGTAGCCGGCCTTCGGCCGGGCGCAGAATTGAAATTTAAAATTAAATTTTACACCACGTAGATAACTTTTTTTTTAAATTTTTAAGCTGCGTCCGTAAACTAGATTTAAGCCAGTATTTACTTGATATACAAAGGTACTTATGTTTATATGAATAAAGCTTTTTTTGTCATTACCTGTTTTTATTGTATGTTTTTTACTATTTTCTTTTTCAATTGAAAAGATATTTATATTACCTTTTTAATGATATCAATATTGCCCCATTCGACAAAATATTCTATATATTTCTTATTGTACATACAAACTTTGGAGGCCCGTAACTCGGAAACTAAGGGTCAGCCCCAAATTTGTCACTTAAAATTTTTTGCTTGAAATTAAATTTTACACCCAGTAGGTCACTTTTTTTAATTTTTAAGCTGCGTCCGTATACTAGTTTTAAGCCAACGCCACCACCAAATCTTCCCAGGCTTGAGTCAAGGCAGTAGTCAAACCAACCCATGCAAAGTTCCTTTATAGTCAGTTACATAGTTTAATATTTATTGAATAGCCTGGGCAATACGAAAACAATATTTACGATAGTATCGTATAATATATATAGCGCTCTATATGACATGATAAAAGCTTATACATAGCTCCAGTTCTTTGGTTTTGTATTGTCTTAAAAAATTAAATGACGATACAGCAGCTGAAGCGAAAAATTTTACTTA
The DNA here is from genome assembly GCA_937654795.1 of Cistogaster globosa. Taxonomy (NCBI): domain Eukaryota; kingdom Metazoa; phylum Arthropoda; class Insecta; order Diptera; family Tachinidae; genus Cistogaster; species Cistogaster globosa. The sequence goes on from OW569406.1 coordinate 55,716,428, forward strand.
TAAGTTCCAAATGCATTTATGTGAATAAACTCTTTTTACAATAATATTATTTCTGACCATATGAAAAGGTATTGAATCTGTTTTAAGTTTATACTGTATAAATGTGTCATTTGTATTTGCAAAATGCAAACACCAAAGTCGTTGATTTCTTACTTTGGTCAACGGCGTTTCTCGTTCAATTTTGCGATTATAAACGTAAAATTTTAAAATTAATATGGCCACACTCTCAACAAATTTAATATCTTAAATTTAAAAATTTATTAATATACCTAGCGTTTATTGATAAATAGCTAATTATATATTGATTTAATTAAAAGGAGAAATTATATGCAATTAAAATCTGAAAAAGTGAAAAAATGTCCCCAAATTATAATGTCCCCAAACTATGCGGTGCATATATTTTTATTTTGAGGACGGTCCTCAAACTATACATATGTCCCTGAACTATGCGTAACGTATAAAAAAAGTCCTCGAACAATGCGCTGTGCATATATATATATATATATATATATATATATATATATATATATATATATATATTAGTATAAGTTGTTACTAATTATAAGACTTTAATGACAATAACAGCCATTTGTAAAAGCTTGAAAAAGGAGTTTACGCTGCAGAATTTAATGGGATCTCTAAGAAAATTTGATTGAGATATTTTAGTGCTTATTTTCTAAAGAATTCGTGCCAACTGCAAGTGTGCTAAACAGATGACACGAATTTGAGCAGTCTTGTTTTTCCATTATCTTTAGCTCTGTGGTAGGTGAGTAGTAAAACATCGTAAGCAAATCTCAAACCCTAACTATAACTACAAAGGTACTCTCAATATCAGTGAATTTTTAATTTAATCGGGATCAGACATAACACGATATTTTTTAAACAAAGGTACTCATAATATCAGTGAATTTTCATTTTAATCGGGATAAGACATAACACGATATTTTTTAAACATTATTTAATTTTATTTATTATTCCTGTGGTTTATTTTAATTTAATAATTTGCGAGAGCCGTGTATTAAACAAAATTTAATTATCGTAGTGTTGTTGTGATATTTTATTTTTTATCATCTTTTAACTGTATAAAGGAGCCGAAAAAAGGTCAGCCGTATAAAGAAAAACAAAATCATTGTTGATTATTGTTGTTTTTTTGCTTAAACATGGATTTTTTTCTTTACTTTATTGTTTGGAAAAAAGCCTTTAGTTTATTTAAAATACTTGTGAGAAGTTTCCCGAAAAGACTAGTAAGCGGTAGCGAAATGACCATCGAGACGTGCTTTCACCCTGAATTATCGATATAGGTGCTAATTATTTTAATCGGGATAAAAAATAAGACGATATTTTTTAAAAATTAATTTTGGATTATAATTAAATAAGTTTTCACACTGAAAAAATCGTCGTATTATATTTAAAATTTGAAAACGTCAAAAGCTTCTAAATAAACAATTGGTTCGCCTTAAACTTTGTTAAAAATTAATAAATTATTTACTCTTGTTTATATATTCATTTTCTATTTCGGTAGCATTAAATTTTTAAAAAATAAAACCAATATCGCCAGAATTATTATACTGTGGCAAAAAAAAAAAAAAAAACAAAAAAAAAAAAAAAAAAACATCAAGTAACAAAGAGATCTTGTTTTTCTTTTATTTTCGTCAGTTTCCAGCTTTCAGCAAACACTTTTTACATTCTAAAATGAAAAAGTTTTTTGCGCAGTAGATACACACTCAATATTTGTTGACTTTCATTCCCAAAGGGTGCTAATGAAAGTTTCATAGCAGTTGATGGCTGAGGTTTTTAACTTTTAGGTGTGAATAGCAAGGGTCGGCAAAACCGTGGAAAAAAATTACAAGCAAAAGTATAGATTACTGCTGGTGTGCTGGTGCTAATGAACATTGTCTTATCAGAACCAACAACAAAAAATTGTTAATTAAATTTAAGGACAAAAAAAAAATATTATCGCTCAACAAAGTAATTAAAAATGTATTTTTTTTTTTATTTTGAAAAATGCAAGTTAGTAGAACTAGGAATATAGTAACTTAGTTAAGGCATTTATCTTGTTCACCTTTATGCGTATAACAATTCATATCACTTTGTAGAGATACGTAGTAGGCAGAGTGATTTTACCAGCAAATATTAAAAAAAAAACAACGCAGGTTGAAATAACGGACATCTTTTATGCGAAGGGATTCACATATCTGTACGATAAAGGTTTGTTTTTTATTGAAGCTTATTTACTAATAAAAAACTAAGCTGACTAACATTTTTCATTGTGATGAAGAATTGAAAGAAGAACATAATTTTTTTTTCCTTTTATCTAAAGGCGAGGTTTTACCATCAGTTATTGGAATGCTTTAATCTGACAAACGAATATGACGTAGACTTTTCGTGTTATAAGAATAAAAAAATGGCAGATAATTTAAATAATAATTTGTACAAGCTAACTCATGTTATATAAAATTTTCCTTTTAACATAATCGGTCGACAATAAAAGACAATGAACTTTTGAAAGCAAGTTTTTAAAGCTTTAAGTTTTTCACTTCTCATACTTTGTTGAATGTATTAAGAACACTGCATTTAGCAACCAAAAAGTGGAAAAATAAATAAATGTTTATCCCAAAGAAGTTTTTTTTGCTCAGCTGGTAATTTCTGTGAAGAGCCTCGCTCGTATTAATCACGATAAAAATGTTTAAGTCTCTTGGGAGTTTCTTTTTGTTGAGTTTTAAGCATTATGAAAGAATAAATGTATTTGCCACCATCATTGTTTCTTTCCAGAGGGTTTTTTAGCAACAACAATTTTTTTTTTGCTGTTGGAAAAAAGAGTTTTAATTTAAATTATATCCCTATAATCATCATTTAAACAAAAATATATAAACTTGAAACAAAATTATTTAAAATTTTTTTTTTTAAACTTGACAAGCTTCACATATGTATGCATTTGCGCTTGAGTTTTTAATGAGATATATATATATATATATATATATATATATATATATATATATATATATATATATATATATATATATATATGCATATATTTTTTTTGGAACTGAAGTTAAAACTAATTTTAAAACTTAAATTTGCTAACAAAAAACCACCTTTACATATTATTTACTTTTTCACGTTTTTCTGTAAATGAAATTTTTCTATTAACTTTGATGTAAGTGTAGATAGTAAATGATAGAGAATATTCAGATACAAATGTTAAAGCTCCAAATTTTACTGGCACAATGGTTCTAAAACAGTTGTAAGCACACCTTGTTTTTGTAAACTTAAAATTACTTACACTGCGTACAGAACTCTAGAATAATAACTTAAAAACACAAGGTGCCCGGTACCTTCATCAAAATCTTATGAAAAATAAACGCTGTTGCAACAAAAACTTGTTTATCGCGTGCCAAATCTGATAAAGATTTATTGTTTCGAGATATCTGGATCATGTATAGGATAAAAACATGGCCAATTTTATAGTGGTAAACCAATAGAAAGCGCCAGACTAATGTGACCTTAGGTTTTGTTTGCCCATATAAGAACTCAGGAACAGAATATATCTTGAACTGTGAAAAGCATTAAGTTCGTGGAATCTCACACTCCTTAGAACAGTGGGAAAAAATAAAAGCCTCATAAAGACAAGTCTTAGAACTTATTCACGTTCCTAATTATATTTTAGACAATTATTTTTTAAAAATTCTATATTTCGCAAAGAGATGATGTTGTGCTCTTACGTGCCAAAAAAAAAAGCTGTAATAGTGTTATCAATCAGGCATTTTATCCCATCAGTCAGGCAGACGTGTAGAAAAACGAAAAGGGTAAGAGATTTGCATTTCATTAAATAATAAATCCTTTTTCCACATTTTGCAAAAATAATTACCAAATCAGCCAAAAATGCATAGTCCAAAATGAAGATATAAACGAAAAAAAAAAAAGTCTGAGTAATGTAACCATTACTTTTGCCTAGTGTTAAGTACGGAAGTACTTCAAAATGTATTTTACAAACTCAAATAATATTTTGTAAAACTCCCTACAGACTCCTGAGTTTATATTGTAAAACGTTTTTTTTTTTGATTTTTCACTCTTGCTTTTCACTCTTACAACTTTTGTATCGCTCGAAATGTGTAAAAAAGCTATTATATATCTTGATTAACAAAGTAGGATTATCAACAATTAATTAAAATTTTAATCAAATTTGAAAAGAAAACAGGAAGAACCACTTAAATATAAATTAAATTGTAAGGCACCAGCGCATAATTATTCGAAAAAAAAAAAACGTTTGTAATCTGCTCAGTTTTGTTAATTTACTTTAATAATTGACTGCTTAGCTTAATTATAATTTTTTTAGATAATTGTAGTTTTTTATTGCTTCAGCTTGAGCTTGAGCTTAAGAAATATAACGTAGCAGCAGTGATTCATTTGATAAAATTATACGTTATTCTAATTTTAGTATTTTTTGTTCTTTTCTTCTAATGCAGTTCTTTGTTTACCAATATTATTTTCACTTCCCAACTTAATTATTAATTTTATTATGTTTTTTCTTTGTTGTCGCAAAAGCTGTTTTTTTTTTTTTTTTTTTTTTGTTAGAAGTTCGAAGTTAACAAAGAAAAGTAAAAAGCACAAGATAGTTAGACGTTTAATGCAACCAAATTAGTAAACTACACACATGTTTGGAAAAAGTTTTACAATTTAGCAACACGTTCTCCAAACACAAATTACTTAAAAATTTTGAACACCAATTTGTATCGGTGTTAACAAGACAGATAACTTTTTCATAGTCTTCAACCAATTTTATGGGAAACAAAGGTGGGAGCCTGTGACGGTATTTTACTTAAAAGCATATAAATATTTTGCTGTGCCTAAAATTTGAGTAAATAAATAATAAAGAATATAACATTAAATGAAAAATAGAAACAATTGTTTGTACATGTCTTGATATTTGTTTGACGGTCGTTTAAATAGTAATAGTAATTATATTTTCTGGCCACTTATCAAAGTTTAATAAATGAATAAAATAAGCGATTAAAAATTGCGATCCACACACATAAAAAAAAGTAAGCTTTTGGTTAAAAGCCAGCGGAAACGAAGAGTATGTGGCAACCTTTTATAATTACATATGAACAACAAAATTTTAAATTATTTAAATTAAAATGCTTATTTGTTTAAAATAAAAATTACAGGGAACGTACTGTGTACTTACGCTTTTTTCACCACAATAAGAATGATATTGGAACAGAGCCTGCTGTTATGTGAAGAAAATAGTATGAAAAAATAAAAATATAGTTTCCAATGACTATATTTGATTATAAATATTTCTCTTTTTCTTTCTTATTAATTAAATTCTTTGCATATACACAATGCTCAAAACCTCTGCCTCCCAAGGTTTATATATGCAAGAAATACTTAAGACGCATGTTGCAATCCAGAAAATGATGGAATGTCTTATTTTAGAGTTTTCTTTAAAAAAATCTGTAATATTTGTAAATTAATTTTTTCTTTTTAATAAAGAAATTTATTATTATTCATTTGAAATTTTAAATTAAATAAAATTTATACAAAAATGAGCTAAATGAGCAGTGGCGACAGGGTCACATGGATATTCTTGGCCCGCAGTAATACATTTTATTTGGTAGTTTTAAATATTCCATGAGAATATCATGAATTATTTTTATATGAAGGAATAAAACACAATTAATGTACATTAACTGGTCATTTGTTTGCAATATAAATGTGTTCAACTAAAAATTAAAAAACTAAAAATATATAAAATTTTAAATTGTTTAGAGATTTTTGCATAACCTTTTTAATTTACCCTTAAAATTTTAAACGCTAACTTTTCTCAGTTACAATTTTTCGGTAATAGACTTACTAACCTTTGCTTTTTGCACGTTTGTGAAGTATTTGGAATATTATGACGTTTTATTCAATTTATTTATTCCAGTAATATCATTTTTTACAATTTCATTTTTTACAATTTTAAAATTATTCATAAATAGTTTAAATTTTCTAATTTTTCTTCTCAATAAAAGTAAATTTTGACATTTTAAATAATCTACAAACACTTATAGTATTATTGGAAAAACCTATTTACATTATTTTTACTTAAACTACTTCCGTTACTACTTACAATTCACCTAAGCTGAATACAATTCATTAATATGAGAATGATCGGATGCAGAGCATCTGTAGTAAAAATTATTGCTTGTCTGTTTAACTTAACTCCAACAAGTTTTATATTTGAAATATATTGAAGCCTAGACGCCGAAAAAACCAAGGAAGGTTAAATATCAGTTTTAATAATTTGTTTTGTGCAATCTTTTTTAATGTGACAAACTGCCCACACAGGAGCTGCATAAAATATTACAGCTTAAAAAATCAATTTGAAAATTAAAATTTTATTGTATATACTAACAGTCTTATTAACAAAAATTTCTTGTTTTAAGCTTAGTGTTTACATTAGTTATCAAACACTTTTTGTTTTATTAACTAATTATAAGAACTTTTATTCACAAGCGTTTGATAACGCAAAATTTACTATTAAACGATTTTGATAGTATTGTAGTTTTATTTTGGCAACATCGCAGTGCTACTAATTTTTCGCCTATCACTCTACTACAAGACTTTTTTTCATATAAGTTAGTTAATTTTCGGTATCTTTTCCAATTCCATCGATAAGAATTTCTTTCTTGAATTAATAATTTTAAATCAGTTGGAAGGACAACGTCTTATTTAATCAAAAACCTTGACTAAATATGAAATAGTAAAAGCTGGAGACAAAAAAAAATATGACCACAGTTCTTCGAACGACTTCGATTTTATAACTCTTCTTTTTTTTCTTTAGATTAATTTTAAGTTTTTTTAAGTTTGTAGAGGCACTAGATCAGCTAAAAAAATTTAAATACCAACGGAAATCAGTAATCCATGTCCTACGATGCAGCGGGAGAAACACCACGCCTACCCCTAATTTTTCTATTTCATTTGGAAAAATGAAGTTACTCCAATCTAAAGAAGAAATAGAGAATTTAAAAATAAGAAAAAAACATCAAGTAAAAAAATTAATGCTCGTCCGTATCTTTCCAATTGCTTGCTTTTGAAATTTTCAAAATTTTTATAAGATCGATATTGGTATCATTTTAAAGTTTTTGAAAAGATCTTTAAGGAAATATTATAAATTTTAAAAAATGCGTAATACATTAAGAGCTTAAATTTGTTTCTTATTTTTTAATTCTCTAGCACCGCAAGATTTACTTTTGCGATTGTAAAGGGTATATAAGATTTGGCATAGCCAATAATAGATAATATTTCTTCATTGATAATACTTGGCAAAAATAATATCAGGTATTTTTAGTCGAACTATTAAATTTTAGGTGAATTGTATAATTTTAATTTTGTAATTGTAAATTAGAAAACTTTATAAGGTCCGGTAATATTAAAATCTTTCCAAAACAAAAAATATAACTATGTTTTTACTTAAGAGCTTCTAAGCAAAACTAATTCAAACATTTCAGAACTCTGCTAGATGTTCCCCAATGAAATTTTTTGAACTTATATTCATTCATTTAGGGCTGATTTACTTTAAGTCTACTGTATGTTTGTTGGCTTACTATTGTGTTAGTGAATAAATGAGTTGTATAATTATAAACATTCTTAGATCCAATTAAAAAAGTGGTATAAAATAGACAAATGGGATTAAATAATATTATTTAAGATTTATTATTTTTGTTTTTTATTATCAGACCTTATAAAATTTTTCGTTTATTCGCTGCTAATAAAAAAATTTTTCCTTCTTTGCAGGCGAACTTTACAAATTTAATATTTTCTTGTAAGTATATTTTTGTAACATAAAATCTTAAACAATAGCGACTACACATATATGTGAGAATTTGAACAATAGGTAAAGAATATCATCGATTTCTCAGCTTGATATCAACTTAAATTTCTAAACTATACCTCAATTTGGTTCCACCAGAAAGAAGTATCTTTTCTTTACGAAACGTGAGTTACGTTTGTATTATTATAGTAACAAAATGCCTCTTAATACACAACAAGAAATAAATTCCCATTCTTGACACTAAAATTATCATTAAGGAGTTGAAGTCAAGTATCCCAGACCCAAGACAGTGATGCGAAGACAAAACTTTTTCGAAAAGACACATTTTCGACATGCCTAATAATAAACAAAGTGAATAAGTTCTTTTGGTAGCATAAAAAATGTGTAGAAAATCTAGTAGCAATACACTTGCTTTGCCCGAATCAAGTTTTGGACCATAATTCCGTATATGCAAACATCACAAATTCGAATATCCGAAATGCCTTAACTTTTTGTGATACTCCGAAGTGTTTTCCTCTAAACTAGTTCATTATAATTTAAAAATATTGTGTTAATTATCCAGATATTTTTGTGAAAGGAATAGTTTTCTTTTTTTATAAACAAAGCATTTTCTATATGCTGGTCGTTAGCAGGATTTCTTTAAAGTTTAGTAAAATAAGTTTAATATTCCTGTGGTTTAATCTTAATTATTATTTTGTAAGTGCCCGTACATAAGGCTTAAATAAATAATCGTATTATTTTTGATATCTTATGGGTTGTTTTTATTTTATTTTTCAACATTTTTTAACTGTATAAAAATGCCGAAAAAAGTTAGCCGTATACAGTGGATAAAGAAAAATAAAATCAACGTTGATAATTGTTGTTTTTGCTTGAACTTTGAGATTTTTTCTTTTTTACTTTATTGTTTGGCAAAATTCTTTTGTTTGTTAAAAATGTTAGTGAGAAATTTTCTGAAGAGCTGAGTAGGCGGACTCAAATATAAATATCGGTGATTTTTATAGTTTGGTCGGGAATGTAAGCACGATATTTAAAAATTCCTATTTTTTATGAATGGATTAATATTATCACTTTATAACAAAAGCATTTTTTTATAATAAAGACAAGTAGCACATCAGGCAATAATGTCTATTTATGTATTTTCGTTACGGGCTACATTCTTTGGGAAAGGGATAGATGAGAGAAAAGACAGGTGGTCGTTACAGTGATATTTATTGTTGTGTTTTTTTACTTCAACTTGTGTGAATATTTTGGTAGTTATTCATATTGCGAAACATGTATCATTATGTAATATGTTGGGAGGAGTCGCGCTACTTTGTTGCACGTGGAAATTGCAAACATCAATTTTAAATTCAATCTAAGTTTGTACATATTAACGGAATTTACCGTAACACCGAATTCCCTTTTTCTACAACAGTCAATAGTTAATTTTTAGATTGCAATTTATTTTTTCTAATATGAAATATTGATCAACCGTTTTCCCCAATATATTATTACCGACGGAAATTAGAGGATGTTACCTTCTTGAGTTGTGTAAAAATTTTTTGTTGAACAAAACAGAAAAAGAAATTAAATTATTTTAAAAATTTTAAGGCAAAAAATTATTTAGGGCATTTAAGAATATTTTACAGGAATCTTTTGCTACAATGTACCTAATCCTTAGACTCCTTATAAAATTCTGATGAAGAGATTTAATTAATCTGATTCTGCGGTCGACGTAGACCATCCGCCGAAAAAATACGTTGCATAACATTAACTTAGCTCTAAGATAGACGCTTAAGAAAGTTAGATTGCAGATGATCGGTTGATTACCGTCGAAGTTTTTCTTAATTTTCAAAAGTAGACAATTTATCGATGGTGTTGCCATATTGCAATAGCTAAATTCAGTATAAATTTATCTTGATTTAGTGTATTTACGATAAATCTAATTCACATTAAAATGGGGGTAATTCAATAGTTAATTTAAATTAAGGCAGCTAATGCAAGTTAACGCTGTCGTCTGACTACGCTATTATACATTTGGAAATGTAGTATGTAAAAGTTAAGATTAAAGTAAACAACTTTTGCCATCCCTGGATTGTAAGGTTCTCACTATGCTTTTATTAGTTGGAAACTAAAGTTTGATGGGAGTATGTGGTTTTAAGCATATAAAAAGTCTTGTAAAATAAGTTCAAAGTAAGTTGTTTATCCATTTTATTGATGTTGTTTATATGTTTTTATGTTTTTCTTGTAGTTTTTCTTAATATGACTATAACAGACACATGTTGAAATGTTAAATTTAATAAAAAAAGAAATGTGCAACAAAAACCTTTCAGGGAACAATAAAAATTAATACACACATACACATATATATAAGTAAATATGTAAATTTTAAAAACTAGAAATTTATGTTTTGTTGAGTATAAAAAAAATCGTAGATATTCGTGTTGAAAAATAATTTTTTTTACAAAGCTTCGGACATAGATAATACAGTGTTCATTTAAAATCATGATATATAATACTGTTTACTTAAATGTGCAGCCTTGCTACATTTTAAAAGTCTATTGGTATAGTGCATGTGCGTATGCTGATAAAAGTTTTAGAGCTATGCCAAATTCTGTTTACTAACTTTTTACACTTGAAAACCGTAAAACAAATAAGTTAAAAAGAAACTTAACAAGAAAACTTTATATTGAGATTGATAAAACGTATACGATTAAAGTTTGTTTTGTTGTATTTTATTCTATGGAATTTCTTATATACTCTATGGTGTGGCGCTGTAGTAACGCCCGTTCATGAAACAAAAGGCTTAAAATGTGTGAAGTAACTCCAATAAAAAAAACAAATATGTATGTGGCACCCTGCCTACTTTCAATGAAGTAACCGATAACCAAAACGATGTAATGTCAAAAAAGTGAACTCGTTTAGCAACCTTTTGAAAAAACGATTAAGATCGCCTTTTTTTTGTTATTCTCACGTTCAACGATGAACATCGCTATAGTAAAAACATAAAAATATACAATTTCTCGATACGTATAAGATAGAATTTAATTCAATAAAATTCGTGTTTAATATTAAGAAACATTTCGGCTTTTTTAATTATCCCCAATCTCCATATTGGTGATCCCGACGAAAACTAAAACTAACAAACCAAAAGAAAGAAACAAAAAGCACGCTATTTTAGTCAATGTTAAAAACGCATTGCACACGACATTTTGTTTTTTATTAACAACGAATGAACGATAGTGGTTTGTCGTCCGTGCCGTCAGATTCAATGGCAATGAACGAGGGAAATGCTGACATACCTCACGCAAACAGCGGCATTTCTGCAGTTTACGCTAGGTTGCCTTTTTCACAAATGTGTAACACCAACATCGAGGCTTGGTTTACCACGATGGACTTCTGGTTTGCAGCATCGGGCATAACCTCAGATAAGCAAAAGGCAGCTACTGTACTTGCAGCGTTGAGCCCAAATGTAATTGCACAACTTACCGAAGTAATAACAACTCTTCCACAAGCCGACCGTTTCGAGTATGTCAAACGAAGAATCATCGAACATTTTGCCGACAGCGAGCAAAGACGCCTAAACAGACTGCTGTCTGAACTACCGCTTGGTGACAAAAAGCCTTCAGAATTGTTTTCTGAGATGAAACGTGTAGCAGGCAATACAATAGGCGAAGCAGCGTTGAAGGGCTAATGGACAAAACGTTTGCCGGAATTTGCCCAACCCGTTGTAGCCGCTTCAACAGGTACATCCGCAGAATTTACGAAAATTGCAGATTCCGTAGTCGATGCCATATCACCTGGTCAAGTTAGCCAAGTTCAAAAGCAATCATCAAATAAATTGAGCGATCTCCGAGCGGCAATAGTTGAATTGGCCAAGAAATTTGATCAACTCACTACTCGTTCACGTTCTCGATCTCGTAGGCCAAATGACGCTCGTCAACGATCTCAGAAGCGCGACAAGAGCAGCGTTACAAATGCTGAGAAGTGTTGGTATCATCGCAAATATGGGCGTGAAGCACAAAAGTGCCGAAGCCCTTGCAGCCGTAAACCACGGCGAATTAAAACCGTCACTGACGGCGAAACCAATTGACTTGTAAGGCCTGTGGAGAATTCTGGTGAAAGTTCTTCCACAGAGGGTCAGATACTTCGCCTACAAGTCAAAGAAAAATTCACGCAAGAATCGTTCCTAGTCGACAGTGGTGCCGATGTTTCAATTTTGCCTTTAACTTCGAAATCGTTTGATGTCCGTCCAACCGCCTTCGCCTTGTATGCTGCCAATGGGTCACCTATGAAGGTCATTGGTGAAAAACGAGTCATATTGGACCTTGGACTTCAAAAAAATTTTTACTGGTCGTTTATAATCGGCGATGTAACAACACCAATAATCGGGTCAGATTTTATAAAATATTATGATTTACTAATCTGTCTTAAACGCATAGACTTATTGATAACAACACCGGCCGTAAATCGAAACTCACAACGCCATTGATCACCGACATCGCAGCCATAAAAACGTTTAACGAAAACAACATCTTTGCCGACCTCCTTCGCGATTTCAGCGATATAACCACACTTTCGCCATTTGGGTCCAAAACGAAATCAACTATTTCGCACCGAATGGACACGACTGGGCAACCCGTATTTTGCCGCCCACGGCGACTTCCACCTGAAAAGCTTGCTGCAGCCAAAAAAGAGTTCGACTTCCTTCTCAAGACCGGCATTTGCCAGCCATCCAAAAGCAACTGGTCTAATCCGTTACACCTAGTGAAAAAAAGTGATGGTACATGGAGACCATGCGGGGATTAACGAGCCTTAAACGCACAAACATTGCCTGACAGATTTTACAGTTAACTTGAGAGGTAAGCGTATTTTTTCAAAAATTTATCTACAGAAAGCATTTCACCAAATTCCGATACACCCGGAGGACATTCCGAAAACAGCCATATGTACGCCTTTTGGCTTGTTCGAGTTTAAAACTATGACTTTCGGCTTATGCAATGCCGCCCAGAAGTTTCAACGTCATTTCAACGAGGTGTTTCGCGGATTAGATTTTGTGTTTCCATACATTGACGACATCTTCATCGCCTCAACAACGCTAGATCAACATCGGCGTGACCTTCGAATGGTGTTTTAACGACTTCGTGAAAACTCCCTCGCGATAAACTTAACCAAATGCGAATTCGGCAAAAGTGAATTGAATTTTTTGGGGCATATCGTAAACGCTGAGGGTATCAGGCCTTTACCCGAAAAAGTTGATGCAATAAAAAACTTTCCGTTGCCAAAAACTGCGCAAGAACTTAAAAGGTTTATTGGAATAATAAATTTTTACAGGAAGTTTTTGCCGCACGCAACAATGTATCAGGCAGTACTACAAGAGATGGTTTCAGGCAACAAGAAAAACGACCTTACGCCGTTGTTATGGACATCAGTCACCGAAGCCGCATTTAATCGATGTAAAACCGAGTTGGCTAACGCAACGCTATTAGTTCATCCGCATGCAAACGCAGAGTTATCAATTTTCGTTGACGCATAGGATACTGCGGTCGGAGCTGCTTTGCACTAAATAGTCGATGGTAACATGCGACCTCTCGCTTTCTATTTAAAGCAGCTCACGCCTACACAGCAGAAATATTCAACCTACGACCGGGAATTAGCAGCAATTTACTTAGCAGTTTGCCATTTTTGCTATGCAATAGAGGGTCGTAAGTGCAGAATAATTACCGATCACCGACCCCTCATTTTTGCATTCAACCAAAAGATGGAAAAAGCCTCGCCTCGCAGAATACGCCAGCTCGACATTATTAGCCAGTTTACGACCGACATTCGTTATACGCCTGGCTTGCAAAGTGCTCCAACTGATGCCCTTTCAAGGATTCAATCTCTGAACCAAGCTATAAACTACACAAACAGCCGCTCAGAAAAACGACGTGGAATTGCATCAGCTGATGCAAAACTCAGGTACGCAAACTAGTTCTCTAATTTTAAAGCATTTATTCGTCTTAGGCTGTAACGAGCAACTAGTCCGCGATACGTCAACTGCTCAAGTTCGTCCATACATCCCTAAAAAATTTCGACATCAAGTATTATCAACAATTCATAATTTTCCGCGCTACGACAAAATTGGTGACAGCAAGATTCTGCTGGGCTGGAATTAAGAAAGATGCTGCCAGTTTCGTAAAAAACTATTTGCAATGTCAACGTTCTAAGATACACCGCCACGTAAAAGCATCATATGTCAGGTATGAACCACCGCAGGAACGATTTTGGCATATAAATATAGATATAGTTGGGCCATTCCCACTTTGCGATGGAAAACGGTACTCTTTCACTATTATCGACCGCTTCACGCGATGGCCTGAAGCAGTTCCAATACCCGACATGGCCGCTGAAACCGTAGCTAGAGCCCTTGTTACACACTGGATATCTAGATTTGGCGTGCCTGCACGTATAACATCCGACCAAGGCCGACAATTTGAGTCTGCTGTTTTCACAGAACTCATGCAAACAATTGGTGCAACCCATTTGCGCACAACGCCGTACCATCCGCAGTCCAACGGACTTGTAAAGAGATGGCACAGGGTTTTAAAAACATCCATTTTGTGTCACGATGCTTCTAAATGGGTACATCATCTACCAACAATTTTGTTAGGGTTGCGCGTAGTTTTTAAACCCGATATAAAAGCGTCACCAGCGGAACTTGTATATGGCACGACCCTAAGATTTCCAGGCGAATTTTTCTTCAACAACAGTTCAAAAAAATCTTCAACCGAACTTGTTACTGAATTTCGAAATGCTATGGAAAAGCTAAGACCTACTGAAACCGCTCATCATTCAAGTAATCAAATTTTTATTTTAAAGGATCTCTATTCATCCATGCATGTCTTTGTCAGAAATGATTCCATCAAACCGTCTCTGACTCATCCATATGATGGTCCATATTTGGTTTTGAAGCGAAACTCAAAATTTTTTACAATCAAAATTCGCAGTCGTACCTGCAACGTTAGCATCGACCGGCTAAAGCTATATTTTTACGCAACGTCAGATGCTCCTCATATAATACCAACACCACAATACCAATTGCAATCATCACCCACTTCTGATCATGCAGCCGAAAATGAAGCATCCAACATAGAGCGTCCGACTAAAATGGATCTCAACCACACATCAGACAATCCCAACTCAACAAATACAGATACTCAGGAAGCTGTTTCGAAAAAGACATCCAGCGGCAGACACGTAAGACTACCAGTCAGATTTAGATGACCTTCTCGAGCGCGGGGAGTGATGTGGCATCCTGCCTACTTTCAATGAAGTAACCGATAACCAAAACGATGTAATGTCAAAAAAGGGAACTCGTTTAGCAACCTTTTGAAAAAACGATTAAGATCGCCTTTTTTTTGGTATTCTCACGTTCAACGATGAACATCGCTGTAGTAAAAAGATAGAATTTAATTCAATAAAATTCGTGTTTAATATTAAGAAACATTTCGGCTTTTTTAATTATCCACAATTTCCATATGTATATGGGGTGATAGAGTATTAAAAAATAAGAAAAAAATACATTCTAGAAAGAAGGAATTTATTATGCCGATTGTTATTTAAAGCATTCGGAAATCCGCAGTATAGTTAATTTGGTTATACAGAGCCAAATATAGCACTCTTACTTGCAACAAAAGTTGGTGGCAGCTACTGCTAAGAAAGTTTACTCGAACGACTTGTGTCATTACTTAAATCTTTTATGGTAATAGGGCAGATGTCACCAATTTAAGTTAGCACATTAATACAGATACACAAATGTTTGTAGTAAGAATTATAAAAAGTGATTGCGCTGCTTTTTCCGAAACATTTTTAAGCAAAAAATTAAAAAAAAAAAAATAACAGGAAGACATTTAAGTTAAAAAAAAACAAGGAAATGATAAAAGTCACGAATAATTCCCCGATATTGTTAAATTGTCATTTCTAAATATCAAAAAAAAATTTTAAAACTTTCTAATAGCTCACATTCACAAAATATATGTGTTTGAAAGAAATAGAAAATGGAAGACATTAAGAAAAAAAACAATAAATTAAGAGGTAATAAAAAGAAGTTACGCAGAAGCATTTTGGTCAGTCCATACACAACCAACATAGCTCTCAACCTTAGCTTCTCATAACTACACAAATTTTTTTACACATATTGTAGGCTAACTGTGCGCAAATTTCACGGCTCTATCTAATTCAGGAGCTAAGATATTATCATTTTAAGATGGTAACCGCTCCAAAAATCCTCATTTTTTCTCCAATTTTACTGTTAAATAACTCACAAGATACCTAGCTGAAAGATCTGAATCTTCGTAAGTAAACTAATTTTATGTTCTGAAAACATGAAAAACCATAATTTCTGTACTGAATCATATGGACTGACCCATTCATAACATGTAATTAATTATATTCTTATACCTTCAACTTTTTAAAAAAAGTTTATATGAAAACATCAAGTTGTCTTATTTTATTTGCAATAATTTTATTTATTGACTGACATCGTGTATTCAGTCTATTCAATCGAATTTAAAAAAGAAATACAACCGACAAAATTTGATTTGCAACAAATTCGGTTGTGATTACGATTCTCTGTTCTTGAGTGAGTTCTTCATCAATATGTTAAATTTATGAAATTTTTTTTTGTGAATAATACAACTGTGTATTATGGTTTCTAATTTTCAAACGTTATCTTCTTACTTTTTTCATTTTAATACCTTCTTGCAATTAGCAAAGAAATAAAATAAATAAAAAATAGTAATAGAAATTTAAATACAAATGTTAAATTTTATTAAATTTGTTACATGTGAAAGAAAATAAAAGATGAAAACATTTCAATCCATATGGGATAACAAAAAATCTGGCATTGAGAGCTTTCAATTTAATAACCTCTTAGAGCTTAGGTACTCTAAAACCAAAGAGCTCTGATAAATAACTAAGGTTATAAGAACATTAATAACGCTTTGTTGTATAAATATCGAAAAGCATAAAGTTTTGATTAAAGCTATTCGTGATGCTCTCGCAGCCAAAGCGGAAAAAAACGTTTTATACTCCTGAGAAAAAGATCATTGCATGAAGTGTTCCTGAAAATTGAAAAACGAGTAATATTTGATTATTTTATTTCATTAAAAATTCTTTGGCTGGCGATTAAGCGAGATATTTATCGATAAGTTACAAAATAAAAACACTGCAGAAAAAGCCCCTTCTAAACAAAACAGAATAAATATGGAGGATTTAATGCGAATAGGAGGGTAAAGCAAAAGGTAATCACTGCGAATCACGACATTGGACACAAAAGGGTTGTATAATTTTTTATAAAATCTATAGTTGTTTGCCAGACAATGAAGTTTAAGTCACGATATTCTTTTAAACTGTTATATGCAGACACTATAAAAATACATAAGGGAACGACGCTTTTATAGCGTATAAGGCAAAGGTGCACAAACAGATAACAAAAACATAAAATTGAAAATTAAGGGGTGGCCTATGTGTCAAACGAAACGAAATTTACCGGGCATGAGTATAGCTTGCATTTGCCTGATTTAATATTTCAGGTTTGTTGCAAAAAGTTTTTAAACTGTTTTCATGAACTGTAATTTATTTGTGTTAGAAAGAGAGTTTGTTTCAGCTAAGTATGAAAAAAACATCGACAAATAAAAAAACCTTTAGATATTTTGTGTTTAAGGTTTCCTCAAATCAAAGATTGAAAAGAGTTTTTAATTGAATTGATATTGATTATTAATAGTGTTCTTTTTAAGTTAAATTTTCCTTGACCAACCGTTCTGTTTTACTTTTGTCTCAAGTTTGTAGAAGAGCTATTTTATTTAATTTTTTCTCACAGTAAACAACAGCAAAGTAAAACAAGAAACACAAGAAACACAAGATAAATGTTTACTCAATCCGACTAAGATGTGTTCAAAACTTTTCGATTTAAAATCACATTGCGTCTTTTGAATATATTTCAAAACTGACAGAAATATTATTCTGTTGTTAGAAGCCTAAAGCTTCTAAGATGATTGTTTGTCTTTTCTAGATGTTGCCAAAATGTTAAGAAGACCTTTAAATATTTGTAGGAAAAACTTTAAACCAATATTTTTATGTTTGTTTCAATTACCTTTATAAATTTCAGTAAAAATTTATTGATTTTATGATTTTTTTTAAATTAGAAGCAACAATTTTTCTACGATAATCCCTACGGATTTTAGTCATATAAAATTGTAGAAATTGATTAAATAATTTTTGTAAAATATGTCTTTTTGTAATTTTTATAAACGCCTCCAATTTGAAAGAAGTGTTGAGAGATAAAAGAAAAAAATAACACAAGCCTTGTAAAATGCAGTGTTGTACTCGAATCTAATGACAATTTTTTCACCACCACAGTTTAAGTAAAATTATCTTATCGGTTGCAATCGTTATTACCCAGCAAACAATTTCAAAAAAAAGGTAATCGAGTGTGGAATTAAGCATTTTTGGTGGTAGGACTTCCCAACTGGATTACTAATGTAATGATTTAAACAAGGCATGAGACTTTTATAATCAATTACTGAGAATTGGTTACATTGAATATTGTTATAAATAATAATAGTCATTAGCATGTATTTTAAGGTCTTCTTTTTTAACTTAAAGAACTAGTTTAATTAATGCTTCCTCTACTTGCGAACTAATGTAACATGTTTTGTAAGCGAGTAACAAAATTTGGCAATCACAAAACTAAGTCATTATATGGCAAGTACTTTTTAAGGTAATGCCTAATTTTTTGCTGAGTAATTTCGATTAATTGCAAAGAGGACAGCAAAAGTGGATGCCAGCAGAATGGAATGGACTTTCTGGTTCAGAACAACAATTGCAAGGACTCTTCGTATCAATCTACAGGCTAATTTTATTTATAAAACTATATAGAAGATATAGGAGATTAGGATTTAATAATTACTTCGTACTGAATTTTTTGAAACATTTTTTATTTTACAGAGTCGTGCTTGTTGACATACACTATCCACAAAAGTTTTCTACCATCACGATTTTATAATTTTCTTTTAGCTATGCTTTTAAAATAATTTTTTTTTATTTCTTTATCCATATCCTTCCGAGTTAGATCAAAAAAAATCTCCAAAGTGCAATGTCTGCTTTAAAATATTTTTAACCATTTGGTAATTCAGTCTTCTAGCTAAAAGTATAGTTAAATAAAAATACCAGTTTAGTGAGAACTTTTTTAACCGTAAGGGACCGAAAAAAAAGAATATTATGGAATTTTGTAATAAGGAAACAGTTTAAGCAAACAACAAAGCAATTCCACAATTTAATTTACAAATACCAATAATTTTTACAAAATCTTTTTTTTTTTTTTATTTATTATAACTATCATTAATACATTTAAAATATTTAAAATATTTACAATAATTACGTTTTTCGAGATCTTACTTAATTAAGTATTGCAACAAATATGAACTTAATTTACTGCGTAAAAATATCTTAAATTTAGTATTTACATTTACGCTGTGTTAAGAAAAAAAGATAGGGAAAAACCAAGTAAAGATTTAAAGAAATTTTGAATTAATCCCTCTATCAGCTTCATTGCTAAAGCTGAAGAAACAAATTGATATTACAAATTTCTTATTATATCATAATTTGAAGTTCTTCAAATCTTTGTGTTAAGTTAGATATTACTGATTTAAGCAAATCTTGTTGAAAATTTTGATGCAGTCTCAACAAGCTCTGCGACTAGAGAGAGAAAGCTCACTACATACGATAGAAATTCATATATTGCATTAAATTCTAATCTTAATAATGAACGAAAAAACATTGCTGAACCAATGCTAAATAAACAGTATTTAAGTGCAAAGACAACAAACACAAGTTTGAGTGCATCACAACTAAACGAAATGTTATTTAATAGTAAAAGTATATATATGGTATAGCTTCACCAACGTAAGCAAAGAAAAAGTTAACGAAACGGGTAATACACCAAAACCATCAACAACAAAGTCATCAGACAGAGTGCAATCAGGTATGGATTGTTACGCTACGATTACAAAACGTAAGTCCAGCCCTTGTTCGTCAAAATTTGAGCCAAGCAGCTTAAGAACTCCGCGGCATCCCAAAATCTGTTTGCAATCCTCGAAACTGCAGAAAGAACAACTGCTCCTTTTAAAAGCTTCAAACCACCTCCGCTATATCTAAGAGAGGCTACAACTTACGAATTGGTCAACAAGCTGACACAGGTAGCTGGCAAGGAAAATTTTTATTTTGCTTCGCTACAAAGGGATGTCCTTAAAACAAAAATACAGGTAAAAAATATAACTTGTTATAGAAAAGTGGTAATTTTACAGATACCAACTAAAAAGTGTAAAGTGCTTAATAGTTGTTATCAAGGGCACTGATAGCTCGTTCCAATAAAAGATTTGCAAGACAACCTAAAGAAAGAGGGTTATGAAGTGAATTAAATTTACAACATATGAAATAAAAATAAAAATCTTCAACCAATGTTTAAAGTTGAAATTACGTTCAACTTTTCGCAAATGGTAACAAAGGGTGAGCCGCATCCATGACAAAATCACTAACACCATAGTTATCAACCCGCCAAGTTCGGCTTTGAGAATCGTTATGTCTATTTCCACCATCTTGAAAACACTTTGAAATAGTTATGATCCCTAAGCCTGGCAAAAACGTTACTCAAGTGTCTTCATATCGTCCAATCAGCTTATTTTCTCTTCTTTCAAAAATATTTAAAAGGCTAATCTTGAAATCTTTAGCGTTGTCTATTGACTCAATAAACTTAAACCCCAACTACCAATTTGCGTTAAGCACCATAACAGAAGTGTATAGAATTACAAATTTAATTGATGAAACTTTTGAAAATAAGCTGTACTGCTCTGCATTATTTATTGACATATCGCAGGCGTTCAACAAAGTCTGTCATGAAGTCCTTATATATAAAATTTCAACATTGCTTCCGGAAAATGTCCACAAAGTGCTCGCGAGCTATTTGGGAATAGGTCTTTTGTAGTAAGATCAAAACGTACTAATTTATCAGTCAAATGAATTGGAACTGGTGCCCCTCAGGGCAGTATACTCGCACCATAATTTTACCTATTGTATACTCACACACATCAACATTTGCTGATTTGGAGAAGTCGTTGAATAAGTGGCAAATAAAGTCAATACCTCGAAAAGCGTTCACATTACTTTTACGTTGAGACAAAAAATTGTGCTTCCATTTCAATAAATGGAGAAACAATCCTAGAGCAAAGTAAAGTTAGTTACTTGGGAATACATCTCGACCGGCGTCCCACGAGGGCCCATAATTTTGCAGCAAAAATAAAACAGCTGAAAATTAGAACCAGCCAGCTCTTCTTTTTAATTGGACCACATTCGTCGTTAAATTTTGACTTCAAGGTTCTCTTATATAAACAACCAATATGGTATTATGGTATCCAGTTGTAGGGTTCCGCCTCTGCATCAAACGTTGAATAGCTACAAAGAAGACTTTTAAAGATCCTGAAAATGATTACGCGTGATCCTTGGTACATCCGAGAAGAGATTAAAAAATCGTGCACGAGCTACGTTGCAAAAGTTACTGGTCATCCCAAACCATTTGCGAAGAAGCTTCTTTTATTTGAGAGTTGAGTGGTGCAGTGGCAGTAACATTTTAATATATTTTTTTAGGTTAAGATTGTAATATTATTTTGAATTCCGTTTAAAAAGATTCAGTAATAAAGATAATATTTAAAAAAAAAACTTTTTTTGCTTTATCTTTTGGAAAAATTTATAAAACTATTATCATCCACAAAAGTTAGCAGAATAAAAAAAATTTTTGTTCATAGAATATGAGCAATGGTAAACAAGCCGATGTATGTATGCGTTTTTCATAAATGTATTGCACACATTCATTAATAGAATGTTGAAAGTAAATAGCAGTTAAAATGCAGGAGCAACAACAAAATTGATAAATCTTTTCGTGTTTATCATATCTGCTACTTTTACAGTTTGTAAGATGTAGAAAAAGGTTTTTTTTTTTTTATTAAATGTCAGTTGACATTTAAAAAGTGTAAAATTAATTTGTTTAACTTGGTTTAAGAGTATTTAAATGCAACTGAATGTTTAAGTCAGACTATTAAGTTTGAAGTTAAAAAACATTGTATGGTAAAAGAATCTACTAAAAAAAAAAAAACTGAATCCTCCTCCTTGTAAAACCCACTTTTTACTTTTCGACTTCGTTGTCTGTGATATTACATGTGCCTATTCTCTTTCATTGGCTGCGTTACACTTACCGCTTAACCAGTTAATCCGTTATAATACAAATACTTTTACAAAGTTTGTTTTTCTTTTTCACTCATTTTAAACCAAGTTCTTGCCGTACGTTGTGGGTAAAATTACTCTTATTTTCTTTCTTGTAGAATTAAAACAACTACTACACGAAAGATTAATATTTTTATAATATTTTTTTAAAACAAAATTATTTGAAAGAAAAACACAATCAATGTTCGTACGAATACACATATAAGAGTACGAATAAGCAAATGCATAAACGCATATCCATTTTATAAATCTAAAAACTATTTTCGTGGTGTAATAACAAGTAAATGAGTTAAGTTCGGCTCAAGCTTACATTGGGGATGAGCGATTTTTAAGAAATGTCGTTAGGTTTGAACGTGATTTTCAAATCACAATTCTTTTAAATAGTTAAGGTGATTACCGTTTGCATTTTTTTTACTTGAGCTTACAAGTTTATATAGGATATAGAATATATACTAAATAATATTTTATGCAAACAGCTATCGTATTAAAAAAATATTTTGATATCTGCATTATAAGCAGCTGTAATCAAATTTTGTCAGAAATATAAAGTTCGACAAACATATTGATTAGAGGTCAAAAAAAGAAAGCACACAACAATTTTTGCTTGTTATCTTGTTATCTATGAAATATCGCTCATCTCTGACTTACATTTACTTTAATTTTTAAATTTGTCAAGAAAAATTATTAAAAACTTTATGAAAAAACTAGACACAAGAAGAATTAATTGCTTTAATCGCCATTAGAGTTCTTTAGAAACTACAATGTACATAAGCTCCAGCCGAATTAAGATTATTCATTGTATTACTGCGAGGAAAGCATATCTTTATGGCCAGTTCCCATTCGGAATACATTTTGTTTTTTGGTTTTAAATATTTGATGAGAATATAATGAAATATTATATTACATAGTAAATATTATGAAATGTTATATTGTATAACAAAGTGATAACAATATCTCACGTGCCACAAATTTATTTTACTGGATTTATGATACAATATTATCATATTTACAATTATGATTATTTGCTAACTAATTTCCTTGCGTGAAATATAATTCTAAGCTCTGAATGCATCCATGAAATTTTAATAATCTTCCAGCAGCTCAGACAGTTCTGAATTCTATATTTTATACACAATATATTATAAAAAAAAATTATATAACAACGTTCTATGAGGTTAAGAGACAAGTTTTGTTTTTGTCCACATTTTATACATATTCAGGGAAATTGCTGAAACATGTACAGAATAAATAAATAAATATTATATCTTTTAGTCCGTAGATGTTTTCGATTTTTGTTAAGATATGCAAAAACGACTTTTTAGTTAGTAATAAACAAAAAGAATATAGCGAAGAAAAAAATAAAAATGCAAAATGGTAAGCATTAAAAATTAGAAAAGCTAAAAATGTTTAGCCACTGAAATAACAGAAATACTCATTTAGAAACTTTAAACTCTAGACACCATTAAACCATAAGCAAAAAAACCGAATTATATAAAACGTGGAGCCTAAGAGAGCTTAGCTAATGCGAAATTTCAACTGAAAATAATAAAGAATAAACCAATTTTATTTAAAAAATTGTAAGCGTTTTTTATGTATTAAAGTACTAATATTCAATATGTGACGCAAATGTCCCTAAAAACTGTATTATATCACGGTTGAAACAATTTATTTTTGCGGCTGAAATTTAAATGTTGCACTGACAAAGTGATAAAAGAGAACAGTTCAGGAATTTGAAGAAGCTGTGGCTCAAAATTACTTTTACATTAAAATGTAATTTAAATACTATAAAATTTAAAGCATGAAAATCACATATTTCAAATGTTTTATATCCTACTGCTTTTAATTATATGCAGCATTTTCCAAACATTTAACGCTAAGTCAACTTTGCGGTTTTAGGTACATAACTTTTTTTCTAAAAATATAAAAGAAATTTACATAGTTTTTGTTTTGTTATACTTTGAATATTAAACTTTAGTTGCTTCTCTTTTTGATGGAAGAAAATCCCTTATTAAGGGCAAAAAAATAAATTTTTATTAAATTGGTTTTGTTCATTAGGAATATTAAAGAGGTAACAAACTGAAAATTTTTCTATAGATTCATTCATCCGTTTCTAGCATATTATGACAAAAGTATGGGTAAGTACTAGACAAATGGATAAGTAAAACTGAAGATCTCTTAAGCTTGTTCTTGCTTGCTGAGCACGTGTTTCTTAAAACGAATTGTTCGCGTAAAATAAGAATGAAGACTGTAGCACCTCCAGTGCACAAAGTAATAAATTTCTAAATCCTCGAAGCAAAACGAGCTGTATGTCTTGTGCCATTCTATTGTTGATACCAAAAATCCCTTAAATGAATATGGTATAAATAGAGCAAAAAGAATTTTGTTATCACTTCTTTGTATTTATTAACTATTAGTACTCGACTCGAAGAAGTCTGCAAATTGACTGCAGCTTAAAATTCATACTAGTATATCTGCTTTAATGCAAAATACGATTATATTCTTAATCGCAAAAAAATATTTGTTTAAATACAGTTCGTCATTTATGTGTCAGCAATGAAAATTTTGTAATGGTTTTTAAAACAGAGATGGCTGCCTATAAAATTTTTGGAAAAATTAAAACAAACTAGATTATGATCTTTAGAGTTTAACAAAGATGATGATCTAAACCCTTTTCTTTTAAATGTAATATTTAATAGAATTAATGCAATAGAATGGTGAAAGCATTCCAACCTTACAGAAATAATTGTAAAATAGTGAACCTTGACTAAACTTAATCATTTAAAATATATTTTTTAATAAAAAACTCTTTAAAAATAATATGTTTTGTTTTCATAATCATTTAAAATATTTTTTTAATGAAAAACTCTTTAAAAATAATTTGCTTTGTTTTTATACAAAAGGGTAAGAGCAGTAAACTTGGGGAACTGTGTGGAAGCTTGGAAGCTTTGTGAAGAAAAAATATTGTATTACTTAAAATAACCACTTCAAAATAATAATGGGATTGCTTTAGTAAATTGCTGTTATAGTTCCTAAAACAATACCCTTGTTAAGCCGACTTAAAATAACCATCGCCATGTACTTACTCCTTTATTGCACCCCTTCAAACGCACATATCTTGTTATTGTAAGGGTTGCGATGTGTGTGCTATTTTTTCAGCTATTGCAGCCTACAAAACAAAATTTTTGAAATATTGAAAATAACCATTTAAAGTCAGTTTTAAAAATTATATAACAAACAAATGCATGCTTAAAATTTTTAACGTATAAAAAAATATTTTAAAAGTAGATTTAAAAAAATAAAAGAGGCAAAGAGCATTGCAACATTGAAGAAAATACTTTTAAAGGACTAAACATGCTTAAGGAATTATAATGTAAGTGCAAATTTAACTCAAATAATTCATTATTATAAGGCCTACAATTATGCAAAATAAAACAACATGATCAAGAAATATTTTATATTATCAAAAGTGAGAATTGTGGTTAAGTAAGAATAAAATTATTGAATAGTTTATTGTAAGCTTAAGACTAAAATGTTTATCCAAGCAATGGAAACACAGAAGGTGTCATTAAATTTACGGCTTACAAACAATTGTTACTAACTTAATAGCATATAAAAATATAGGACAATGACTTTCTTATAGTCTAGATCACGATGATCATAAAAGTTATGTAAAGAAATAAGTTTAAAAATTTGGTGATTTGGAGAACCCATATGAAAGGGGTATTGAGTTTAATCAACGCAGCTAAATATAGCTGCAATATTATTTCCGCTTAGCCATTTAAAGTTAAAAAATTTTGCGACTACAACATTTAGCAATAGTGCATGCTATATTAAGCAGTCAGCCCTTGATAAGAAATATCGTATATTAACAAAGATTGCTACGCTATCGGAGTTAATGCTCAGCTCTACTAGAATCAAAAATATTTAATGACACACTTAGCCCAACATTTAATAGTCTATATCAATTATAGTTACATTAGTGCTTCCAAATCTAACATCTGCTGCTTCAAATTTTGTATTGAATTTATTAATATTGTATAAATACTTGAATATAGTTGATTTCGTCATTTCCGATCGTTGTCCTTATGCATTTGTTTGAGTGGATTAAAGAATCAGTTAATATCTTTTGGCTCTATAAAGGCAGAAACTAGTAACCCAATCATTTTTTTGAAGCATTTTTTATATTTTTGTTTACAATTAATCAAATTCTTAGACATCAGCAATATATTTCTTGAGACTTTGCGGGCGTTGCGAGTTGAGTATCAAGTTTATACAAGACGTGACGGTGTTATACAAGACAAATTTAAAAATACTGTTACTTTTTGAACTTTCCTTTTTTTGATTAAGAGAAAGTTGACGTTACATTTGTCGGCTACGATTTTGCGTTTGGTAAACATGAAAATTAGACACCGTCAGGATTTTCAGCGCAAACGAAATTATGTAGATTACGTAGGTCTACATATATTTTACATATCACAAATAAAAATATATGCTTCTACAAATAATATAAAAATAATTTTAAAGTTCGAAGTTGTGTCCTTACTACTATAGTAGTTCTTATTTCCAAGCATAAAGACACTACGAAACAGAAATAAGGTTGAGTGAAATAATCATAATTGAAAAAATTTAGAAAATATAATAGACTTAATCAATCAAGATGATACTCTACTGCTGCAAGTTAGCTACGATGGAGTAAATTGCAACTTAATTAAGTTAAATGTTGAAATTTTCTAGTTATATTCTTGCTGGTAATTATTTACCTTTAAGGGCTTTAAATACATATATTTCAAGAAGAAAAAAGTTTCTCTGCTAACAGATCTAAGGTCTCTCTTTAGAATTTGATTTTAGCATTGTTTCAATTATCTCATTTAATTTTTATTCGTTATAATACCATGCACACGCATGTTAAAGATAAGAGGATTTTCAACTGCAAAATTGATGGCTTGCTACATATCGTTTTTTTTTTTTTAGTTTTTAACTATTTAAGTACAAATACTGTTAGTTATATGTTAAAAAAAAGTAAAAAATATACTAAAGTTATAACAAACAACTCCCTTGAGCATACTATATCATCACAAATGGATTTTAAGGCATTACTTTTTTATACATTTCCTTTTATCGCACCGGTTTTCATTTATGTATTTTAATTTTTTTTCTAAATCCATACATGGATGTAAATGTGTTTCAACAGTTTTTCTCTGGCTGTATAAAGGCAAGTATAAGGGACTGTCAATATTGTTTAAATTGACTGCCCACTATTTCGTTCATTGAAGGTCTACACTGACTACAAAAATGAATTAAATTAATAGAAAAGAAATATAATAAAAACTGTCAACTGTTTCTTGGTTATATAAAATTAATTTGTAGTACTAACGGTACACATTTGTCAATATCTTTTTACTTTAATTTTTAGAAGTAATAACTTGGCTGCCCTTTGGCTTAATCTTACAGATATAATCTTTAAAAAAGTACATCGAAAAAGTTCCCCCTTTAAAAATAGCTTTTGTGAGAACCATTTCTTTAAGTAGGAGTCTTAAAAATAATGAATAAAATTTGAAAAATAAAAAAGTATCAGGAAAAGTAACGAGAGTTTCGCTCCTAATTACGATCGCGATCTACAGGGTAACAGACTTGATTCCAGTGATTCTTACAGTCCACCCTAAATACGAGCGTTAGGCACGACGTAATTTAGCGTCTAGTTTTTACGCTGTAATGATTAACTTAAATAAGAGCGCCAACGTTGTGAAACGAACAGTATTGTTTACTTATCTTATTTGCTAAAAACCACAAAATTAAAATAATTAAGAGATAAAATCGCGAAATTGACCTTAAAGTAGCTGTAATGTCATTACTGTTGGAAATACTTTTGTATATGCCACAAAAAAAAAAACATTAACAACACTTGTTTTGCAGCCAACTTCACTTTTTACGCGCAGTCAAAATTGGATTTTTCAATTGTCCAACGTTAGCGTCGCGCTATTTGGGTTGGTCTCATACATTTTGTATGAGCATGAGAATTTTTGACAGTTAAATAACGTCTAACGCTCGTATTTAGGGTGGACTGTTACCTGGCAAATGTGTTGACAATTGACCTTGTTTGGTCTCATATATTTTTATTTATTGTTGCGTTGTTCGTTCATTATACGAAGCAAATATGCAGTGTCGTGCTCATTCTAGTAAACTTTAACACCTTAAAATCTTTCTTTATTTATTTATTAATTAAGGATTTCTTTATTTTGCATATTAATCTCTTCAAACATATTTATAGTAGTTTATGTAAATACAGACGTTTGCAAAGAATGACATTTTACAAATAAAAAACTGCTAAAACGACGTAATATATTTGTAATTTTGTTCTACTTTTAGAACATAAACACATAGAAAATTTAATGAAGTTTTTTTATCTGAAAGTAAAAAAGTTCATACATAAAAACGTTTAACGTTAATGTTTTTTATGTGAGACAATATTCCTGCTCTTTGTCATGTTTTAAATAATGTTTATCTTGAGCTATAAGTTTTACACAATTTATAATGCTCAATTTAATTATAAAATAATTTTTTCAAATATAACAGAAGTAACAGATGTAACTAAATTATACTTTTCTGCTACTAAGTAACACTTCAGACTACAGTTAAATACAACAGATATGTTCGACGTAAATTTTTGATTTCACCAATTTATTTTAGAAATTTACGAATTATTATTATTTTCCGGCCATTTTGTATGTTGAAAGTAAAAAAGTGGCGTAACTTGTGTGTTTGGTAGACAAGCAAACCAGTTTAATTCAATACAGAAGAGGCAAACCGTTCTAGCAGTTCTTAGGTGACTGTTACCACTTAGCATTCCATACCAAAAAGGTCTTGCGACACTCTTCCTAAAGAGTTTAATATTCTTACCGTAGAACTAATAATGTATTTTGTTTTGAGTAAAATTGTTGCAAAAATGTGGTTGATGAAGAGCATAATAAAAAACTTAGTTTTGCAATTTGCTATAATCGAAGTTTTTGGTCAAAAAGTACACAATAGCGCAAAGGATAGGCATAAGTTCTTATCTCAAAGCATACAAAGTGTTTGTACACTCGCAATAGAACTTCTCGCTTGAATCTTAAATCTGTAAGTTTCAGTTCTGCTTATCACTATCTCCCAAGAAGCACTCCACTAAAGTTTGAGTTGTTCGCAAGATGTATGCATATAAGTGCACGATAAAACTTATTCCTAAACAAAGTTTTCATTTTTTTAAGGTATGAGGTTAAAAAAAAATAATCTCCAATAAATATATTTAACCACATAAAAACTTCAAAAAAGTCTTGTTTTTAAAAAACCAAAATATCAATAGAATTAATTCATAGGGTATTTTTTATAATAAAATTTACTAGATTTTCAAAAATACAAATATTTAAATCTACGCAAATAAATTTCGTATTGAAGTTATTGTATTATTGAAGTATTAAAGTTTGTTAATTTCAAACTTCAGATTTGTAAACAGCGCTAAAAATTTTCCATCTATAAAAAAAACTATTTTGATATCATTGTACCGATAAAATTAGGTGACTTCACATTTGTATCTCTATTTTTTCTACGAAATAACTTATTTTAACGAACAAAATTCTATGAGACCTATACAAAAAATTGTATTCAGATCCATCCTGCAGCTCTTACGTGGTGGAACACAGACAGACAGGTAAGCAAAAATTCCAAAATAGGTGTTTGGTGTTCCATTTCGATTACTACCTACACTAACACATGTCAGTTGGCTATTTTTTTTTTCGCCGTTGTATTAAAATACAAGTTTCTTCGTTGTATTTGAGTTCTTTTGTGAGTTTTCAACCAACTACTAAGATGCTCTCTTTGCACACGATGTAAACTAAACAGAATAAATTTAACAAAATTCAATTCAGCATCAGGGATGAAGCTTCAGCCGAGTGAGCTGATAGCAACAGCACTAAGTTTAAACCTTTTAAACTGCTTTAAAAATTTTACAAGATAAAGTCGAATTTATTTTCGGAACGAAATATATTTTGAAATACATACATTTCGGTATTACGAACATACAAACTACATAGTGTAAGTGCAGATAATATGGCGTTCACGCGTATGTGTATACAAAGTGTTTAAGCAAGCTTCTTATTAATTTTAACACATTTAACAATATTGCAGTTATAGTGTTTTAGTTTTACATTTTGTCAACTGTTTTTAACATCTTTTTTTAACTACAGGGAATCGTAAAAGGAGTATGCACTTATATACATATTAACAACAAGCATTCGACAAACTTTCACTTATTCACTATAAACTTTATACAAATGAACTTGTGTTCAAAATGTATTTTGTGAAAAAAAGTTTGTGTTAAAAAACTTAAAATATTGTTGCGAAGATGCTTTATTTAGGTCATCAAAATAAATAAAAATAATTTTCACAAACAAAGTAAAACGAAATGACCTATTGTGTATGTTTACAACGTTCAGAAGTTTCTACAAAAACTTCTTAATCATAAAACAAAAACAACTAACATAAAGCAATAAAAATAAACGCAGCACACTACACACACACCTACATAACGATTAATAAAAGTAGACAGCATGTATAAATAAATTCAAATTAATAATGGAAGGTTCTGAAATCAAATAACAATGATGTGTCTCAAATGATAAATGCGTAGTAGAGAAATATTCTACCAACAGATGGAGCAAAATTCTAGTATATTCAAGAGCCTTAACATTGGTCATATAAAAGCAACGGCCATACATGCTGATTCATTCTTAGTGAAAACGTCAACCACTAAAGATCTTGTGGTAAAACGGATAAATAGTGGTGAAGTTGCCATCGCGTATTTTTGTGTACTAATCGCGAATAAGTGAATATTCGTCTAATAAAAGTGTAATTTAAATAAAGTAGTAAATAAATTGTATTTATTTATTTATTTTGCAATAAAAGAACTCAGTAAAATAAACGTTTACAAATTTAAATAAACGTAACAATATAAATGGGCGTTTTACACCGCTTTTTGACATCATGTTGTATATAACTATTTCTTATGTTTAGTGCAATGCTTTTAATTTACTGAAAGCCAGACTAAATGCTAGGCAGGCTTATATTGTATTGATATTTTCACGGAAGTTGTTCACATAATATTTTTAGTGAAAATTTTAGAGTATCTGTTAGTTACGCTACAAAACGTTAAAATAAAATAATTTTGCCTATATTTTTCAAAAAGGCTTTATTTTTTGGGCATATATTTTCAATGTAGTTTGTTTAACGTAGTCAAACTTAAACTAGCGCGTAAGGTGCAATCTATCTGTCAAAACTTTTATGTACATAAAAAATATATTAAGCAAACCATAAATCATGGCGTGAAAGCTTAGCAATTGAATGATCCTGTTTTGACAGTGCGTTAGGAAAAGAATATGAAAATTTAATTATCTTTAGGGCAATCTAGCAGTTTTACCTTTTTTATTTCTATACAGTGGGTTTTATAAAACAAAACGATCAAACATTTCTGTTTTAGACAAAAGCTATGGGAGAGATTGCGTTGCACTTTACGCGTTAATTTCGGTTCGGCTCTTAGGAACATTATGGCTTTATATAGTTAAACGCTCTTAAAGAATTCAAGGTAACTGTGTGGAAAAAGCTAATAACACTTTTTTCGAAATCATATATATTTTTAGGCTCTTAAAAAACGGTGAGGGGTTTGATTTCCCTGTAGTAATATAATCGATGCTGTGATGTTAAGTCCGACTTTTTCCGTCTTTATCACCGATTAGAATTAAAAAAAAACAGGAAAGAAATTTTTTAATTTATACAACTGCTAATAAAAATGAAGAGCTAAGCGAGCGGTAGCGAGGTGGTCATCGAAACGTGCTTTCACCTTCAATAGTCAATAATGGTAATTTTAATAATTCGGTCGGGATAAGCAGGACGATTTTTTAAGGTTAAAGTTAAATATATATTCCCATGATTTAAAATTTTAATTATTGAATTGCAAGTGCTCGTGCAAAAAACAAAAATAAATTATCATAGTGTTTTGTGATATATTATTGTTGTTTTTATTTTATTTTTCAACATCTCTTTACGGTATAAAAGAGCCGAAAAAAACTCAGCCGTATACAGTGGATAAATAAAAATAAAACCAATGTTGATTATTGTTGATTTTGCTTAAACTATGAGTTTTGTCTTTACTTTATTGCTTAGACAAAAATCTTTAGTTTATTAAAAATATAAGTGAGAAGTTTTCTGAAGAGCTAAGTTAGCGGTAGCGAAATGGCCCAACAAAACGTTATTTTAATAGTCAATATCGGTGGTTTTAATAATTCGTTCGGAATTTTTTGAAGTTAAATTAATAAATATTGCCGGGATTTAAAATTTTAATTACTTGAAATCAATTTGATTACTAATGCCCAAAAAATTAGGTGGTTTATTTTAAGCATCACAAGCGTAAAATTTGTTAAATATCTATTTCGGAAACTATATTTGATAACTAGCAGTGTCGGCGTATCATTTATAATTTTCTTAAAATTCAAATCTATAAAAATTTATTTTTAAATATGTGTTTTAGACCTCTGTAAACAGTGTTCAAAATATTATTTTTAAAAATAAATTTCTCTTTTGGGTTTTTGAAACGCAAATGTCATATTTTTTTTTTTTGTAAAAACGTAACAAATAAAATTTTTTCTGGTTCATGTATCCCGCATTGTAATGTCAGAAACGTCGAAGCTGTCCGAAGAAAAAATACAATTCGCCTAAAAAATTTAATTTACATTTATTTTGAGTACCAAAATTTTTTTTAAATAATAATAAAAAAAAAAAGTATATATATATATATATATATATATATATATAATTACAATCAGTGATTAAGAAGTTGGCATTGTTGCACATCATTACACTTTCATGAATAAAAACATCTAAGTATACATCAACTATATTTGAATTATACATACATATAATATGAAAACTCACACTTTAATAATTTCGCCGATAGTAATTTGACATTCCGGCTAACAGAAAAAATTAACGAATTCGCCATCGCTCCCACCGTATATTTATTTTCCTATGGTGGTATCGTTACGGCAGCTGACTATTTTTTGCTTAATTTTTTATGTGTCGAGTAGCTGTCAAAACTGTATTATTTGTATATCATATAAGTTCTTTATTAATATTCCTTAAATCAATTTAAAAAAACAAAGCTTACTAAAAACGTTAATTAAAAGGCTGAGAAAAAATTACAGTAATTAAATATGTTTTGAAGTTTATCGCACACTTAAGTGTCACCTTTTCATTTTATTGTTGTAGCGGCGCTCCCACCTTATATGAATTCGCCTTGACAATTTTTAAGCTCCAAAGGAGGGTTACCAGTGTTTATGGCAAAAACCAAAAAATGTATATGAAAAAACGTAAATAAAAAATAGTAATTAATACAATGGCAACACTTCGATTTGACACAACAAAACTTCATACAAAACACAACGTAAGTTAAGCAAAAAAAAAAAAAAAAAAACGGAACGCCTTACACAGACGCTAATAATTACGTATTCGTCCGTATATCATCTGGTTACGTTTCGCTCTTGACGTGTTCTACAAAAAGGCTGTTACTTTTCTCTACGAAATGAATATTTTTATGAAAACTCTATAAATGAACCAGGGTTCTAGCGGACTGCCCACAAAATTTCATTTAAATCCATCCAGCAGTTTTTTATTGATCCGAATACAGAAAGATGGACAGACAGACAAAAATTTAAAAAACAGGTATATTGTATTTCAATTTGATTACTATCTACAACAACAGCAAAATTTTCAAAAAATATTTCATGTACAGAAATGACCCCTTTTCTGTTTTTTATATGTATAGATGACTACTAGGAGTTTTTTTGTAAACTGAGTTGAATCATTTCTGTCTTGTGTTCGAAAATCTTAAAAAAATACTGAAAAATAAACATGAGATTTTTACGAAGTAAAATACAAACAAAAAATATAATATAAAAAAAGGAAAAAGCAAAGTCAAATTTCAAGTGGTCACAATTTTGTACATTTTTGTTTTCAAGATTTTTTTAGTATCAAATATTTGTTTGGTTTAATATTTGTTGCTAAAAAGTCTGTAGACAACCATTTTGTGATTCGTTTTCACTTCAAATTCACTGTTTACATACATACATATGTGCATAATTGTTTTGTTTACATTTTAAAATTCGAAAGTTAAGCTGCCACAAATCTTGATTTTTTGTTTATTTACACTTTTTCTTTTTTCTCCAACCGAGTGTGTGGTAAAAACTCTTTAAGAAAGAAAATTTAATTAAATATTTGTTTTAAAATATTTAAGATTCCATAGCGGCATATATGATTTTAAATTATAAAAATATTTTTTAAACCTTCAAACCTTCAAAGCTGTTTATAATTAATAAATAAATAGAGAACTAGATTTGTGGTGTCATTTAAGAAAACAACGTCCAAAATTTGAAATATAAACTACAATAGCTTTAAATAACATATTTCCTAAAATAACACTTTGTTTTAGTCATTTACCTTAATTTTCAATTTCTTTTCCAAACTTAAAACTTCTAAATTGAGCATGCAGAAATGTTCAAACAAACCTCTATCTCTCTACCTCATTAAAATAATTGTGACCCAAAAATAACTATTGCAGCCTACGGATAAAAATGTTCCTATGGCCTCCGAAAAATTTAAACAATATTCAAAAGCTTAAAGTATTACTAGTAAATGCAATTGTTGAATATTAGATAGCAACTGAGTGAAATACTTATAATATCGGTGTGTGAACTATAATACAAGGTATTGGGGTATCTTTATAAGGAGTTTCGATTTCAAGTGCTTGGGACGAGCTCATACATTTTTTTTTATTAGTTATGAAGCTTAGGCCAGAAGTACGTCTTTAAATAATTCAAAGCTGGGAACTAAATATTCTTAAATGATAATCAGTAATTTAAGTACACCCGTTCAATAAATATGATTCTTGTTGTATTATTATTATTATTTTTTTTTTTTTTTTTGCATTACAAAAGAAAATGACGTTTTACCTTTACTATTTATTAAAAAAAATGTAACAAATTTTAAGTTACTTACGTCTTTTAATTTAAAAAATGTTCAATTTGTAAGAAGAATTATACAAGTGTTATGTATTATTGAAATAAAACGCTCTTTAGTTACTATTTAAAATATAACTAATTATAAAAGATTTATTAATTAATGTGGCATATAAAATAAGTAGATGACTGAATGCACGCTAGTTAATGATTGATTAGCTGATACATAAAATTAAGAATGATAAGTATATAAAGAATTGAGAAATGTCAGATTATAAAGAAGGGTTACCAACTATTCATTATGTATGTTACAACAAGAATTTACTTTCGATTTTAATTTATAAAAAGCGCAATGAACCTTAATTATCTGCTATTGACTTAATTTCTGCGTGAAATTTTTCAATTAATTTTTCTCTTAGGAAAAGTAATAGTGTTGATGCCAAATCTTGCAAAGTTTTACTTTTTTCGGATACACAAAGTTAAAAAAAAATAATTATAATAATAATAATTGTCATAATAATAATTATAATAATAATAATAATAATAATAATAATAATAATAATAATAATAATAATAATAATAGTAATAATAATAATAATAAATAAATAAATAAATACATTAAAAAACAAGTATCAGGGCCTCTTACGGTCAATTCAAAAATTAAATTAGGTGATTTGAGAAGATTTTTTTTAGTACGTGAAAAAAATATATTTTGCGATCATGTTCTGAAATATAAAGAGAATTCATACAAATATTATTTTTATTCCAGCTCTCGTATTTAATCATTTAGAATTGTTTTTTTAATTTTATTCATTCGGAAAAATTAACTTACTCTTAAACTGCAAAAAATAGATAAAAAAACTTGTAGTGTCCTTGCACCATCTGAACATGTCTCCAGCAAAATTTTATTATAATAATTTAAAATTAACTAGTATTTATATTCTTAAATAAAAAATTAAAAAATATAAAAATACAAAAAAATAAAAGGTATTAATATTCTTTTTATATGTAAGTATTTGTATGTAGATACCCAGTTATTCTTATAATATTCTGTGTCGATAGAATTTTTTTTGTAGACCGATAAAAAAAATTGTCATTTTATCGAAAAACGAGCCCTTTTCATAAAATATATGGTCCATTCTACAGTAACCTATACCTACCGTAATCTTTTCGTCACCAATTTTCAATATTGCGTAATAACAATATGCTATATTTTGGAGTTCTCTTCTAAGGTTTCAGCGAGTTTTCCATTCAAAGAAATAAAAATACGTTTTCCGTCTATCTTCCTTAGTTAGTTAGTTAGTTAGGAGTGGCATCTTCTCACGACGAAGCTCACTTGAGCACAATCGAATGGCCCGTTGTGATACCACAAGCAAGACGGCACGACTTCATACCAAATTAAGAACCATGAAGATTTCCGGATGAACTTCGCTATGACCCCTATAGAGTGAGATTATAGCTTTGAAAGATTCCCAAGGAAAGGAGAGCCCAGAATTCTAAATCTTCTTCGAGCCAGGGATGGGCAGTAGCACAGGAGGTGCAGTACGGTTTTTTTTTCATCCTCCGAGCCAGAGCTGCGACAGAAATCATTAGAGGGCAGACCCAGTCTTTCAGCATGCCTGCCGATTAGACAGTGACCAGTTAGTACCGAGACCGTGATACTTACGGAATTCCTGTCCAGTCCGAGAAGCGGCCTGTTCCGCTTGAAGTCCAGTGTAGTCCACAGTTGTCTGGAGATACAACAGGAACTTTCCTCCACCCATAATTTGCAAGCCAAATTGAGCTAGTGATTCTTTATAGCCATTTTAACCGTTGCCAGAGGAATTCCAACGTCGGGTAGCGAGGACGCTAGGAAGCAATATGCCACGTTTGTCGAGACTATCGTTCAAAGTGAAGTTCCTAAATCTGTAAATCAATTTATGGACCATTTAAAATATCGCAACATTTGTCACTAAGATTTTAATGCAAAACAAAAATCATAAAAGTTACTAAAATACAAAACGAAA
This sequence comes from Cistogaster globosa, assembly GCA_937654795.1. Lineage (NCBI taxonomy): Eukaryota > Metazoa > Arthropoda > Insecta > Diptera > Tachinidae > Cistogaster > Cistogaster globosa. The sequence goes on from OW569406.1 coordinate 55,753,582, forward strand.
ATATTAAAATCATAATTTCTTATCAACTTTATTCATAACAATAACAAAACAAGAGAAACGGATAAAAAAAACTATACTCTTCACATCAACAACGAAAAATACACTTCTCTTAATTATCCCATGTATAATTTAAGAAAGAAAAATAAAACAACCACAAAAATAATCAATAAGAAAAAAACAAAAAACAATATACCAACAACAATAGTTCTTTAAACAGAGACTTAAATATACAAACAAAATATACAACAATGCCAATTAATTCTAAAACACCTGCGCTTAAACGTATAATAGGAGAAAGTTTACAAGAATCAACTTCTTTTGATGAAGCCTGTAAAACGTCTCGTTTAATAAACACCGACTCGCCATTTAAAATTGTAACAATAATGGATAAACGATTTGAGAAACTCACAGAACAAATAGAAGCAGTTATGCAAAGAAAACTCAGTGAGTACAAAGAAGAACTATTATGTGAAATTGATAAGAGATTCATGTCGTTGAATAATGAGATACGTGCTGTAAGCGAAAGAGTTTCCGTTCTTGAAACAGTGGTGGCCGAATTTAGAGGCATGCAGGATGAAATACAAAATTTAAAATATAAAATTAAACGGCAAGAAAATTATAATGTGGCGAGTGAATTGCGTTTAAATGAAATACCATATATTGAAAATGAAAATCTTATGGATATATTTCGTTCCATCTGCAGTACAATTAATATTACTGCTCCTGCTATAAAATCAATTTATCGTTTGAAAAATCACAACAACCAACATAAATATAACTCTAAAGATGCTGTTATCATTGTTAAGATGTGGTCTCCCTATGACAAGAATTTCTTTATGAAATCGTTGGCAAATTTTAAGAAAATAAATAAAGAATTTGTATTTTGTTTGAGACTTATCGGGCTAAATTCCGATAATAGGTTTTATATTAATGAAAACCTTACTAAAGAAAATTTTCAAATTTTTCGAACTGCTGTTAGGCTTAAAAAGAAAAGACTCATTCATAGTACTTTTACTTTGCGTGGCCTTGTTTACATTAAAAGGACTGCTGATGATGGAATATTGCAAATTGATGATATTAAACATCTGTGTGATTTATTTCCATGTGATACTAGTATGGATATCGTCGAAAATAGCCGTGACCACCTACCAACTTAAAACTTTTCTAACTATTAAACTAACAACTAAAGTCAATAAAATAGTTTTTTCCCCTGCTTGTCCTTTAACAAATTTGGTCATAAATCTGGTATATTTGCACAATTTTATTACATTATCTATTATGCATAACTTCCTTTTTAATACTTCTTTATTTTGCTTGTTTAATTGCGTTGAAATTTCACAGTTTGATAATGTTTTATTCAGGTAAACATCGCTCCAAAGACTGCGTATATAACATGATAAGAATTATTTCTAAACAGAAAAGTGGTTTAAAAATTGTTCACTTAAATGCGCAAAGTTTAAACAATAAAATGGACGAATTTAGATACCTGTTTGCTGCATCAGGGATAGATATTATATGTGTGTCCGAAACCTGGTTTCCGGTTGGAGTTTCAGACTCGATATTTGATCTGTCTGGTTTCAGACTATTTCGGTCTGACAGAAGAATTTTAATTAATGAAATTGAAACTAGGTCTCGGGGCGGTGGAGTCGCAGTCTACGTTCGTAATGGCATCCGATGTAAGCAGATACTGCAATCTGACCACAGTAGTGATATTGAATATCTGTTTCTCGAGATCTTTACTTCAAACAGAAGAAAAATGCTTTTAGGAAGTGTATATAGAGCCAACAACAACATAAATTTCGATCCTTTTATTAGCACTCTTGAAAACGTTTCTATTCAATATGATGATATTATCATCGTTGGTGACTTTAATAATAATTTATTAAATGGAAACAAACTAGTCGGACTAATGCAGGCTCTTGATCTAAGCCCTGTAAACACTTCTATGCCCACTCATTTCCATTCGACTTCAAATAGCTTAATTGACATTGTATTTGTGAATCAAAAATCTAAAGTACTTCTCTATGACCAGCTATCTGCATCTGCCTTTTCAAAGCATGATAATCTTTTTTTAACTTACGATTTGCCAGTAGCTAATCAAAATACCTACATTTCATATCGGGATTTCCGTAACGTTGGTTATATATCGCTCAATCGATTTTTTGAAAGTATACGTTGGGAACAAATTTATTCAATCGAAAGTGTTGACGAACAAGTGGACTTTATTCAAAACAATGTTAATAATTTGTTTGTTTCTTGTGTTCCTATTAAAACTAAACTTACAAAAGCCAATGAACAGCCTTGGTTTACTTCTGACATAAAACGTTTGATCAAAAAGCGTGATGACGCTTACTTGCGGTGGAAGAGATTCAAATCGGATGATCTTAAGGCTGTGCATCAGGCTGCTCGTAGAGAAGTAACTACCCGTATTAAAGTTGCAAAGACACTGTTTTATCAGCGAAGGTTTTCGTCCGCAATCGATAGCAAATCTATATGGAGGGAAATTCGTAAAATAGGAATTGGACAGAAAAATGTTCCTCCACATCACCATGATACTGACGCTGATCAACTTAATAATAATTTTTTAAATATAAATATATCTCCACCAGACAGTAACATTTATGATAACCTAAATTACGTTCCAATATCAAACCCATTTAGTTTTCATTGTGTAGACCAGCTGGAAGTTTATGCTTGCCTTACAGCAGTAAAGTCAAATGCCATTGGTATGGATGACTTATGTCCCATTTTTTTAAAAATTTTAGTTCCTAGGTTGTTGCCTTACCTTACTCATCTCTTTAACACGGTTCTTACGAAGTCGAGATATCCAAAAAAATGGAAATTGTCAAAAATCATACCTATTCCAAAGGCGAACAATGAATTTCGACCAATCGCTATCTTGCCATATTTATCTAAAGTTATTGAGAAAATAATGAGTAAACAAATATGTAAATATTTAGCTAAAAACAACTTGATATCTGATGTGCAATCGGGATTCATTAAGAACAGAAGCTGCATAACAGCATTAATTGACGTTGTAGAAGATATTCGATCAAAACTCGACGATAACATGATTGTTTTTTTTAGTCCTTTTAGATCATAGCAAAGCGTTTGACACTGTAGATCATCAAATTCTTATTATAAAACTTAGGAAACTGTTTAATTTTTCGGACACTGCATGTAATTTGATTTGCTCTTACTTAAGCTATAGATTTCAACAGGTGCATTATAATGGTGTTAACTCTAAATCGCTTAATGTCGCCAGAGGTGTACCACAAGGCTCTATTCTTGGTCCTCTCTTATTTTGTTTATATATAAATGATTTACCTGACACTCTGGCTGGTAGTAAAATGCACTTGTATGCAGATGATGTTCAAATCTACAACAGCTCCACTATAAATGATGTTGCAACATGTGTAAGCAATATAAATCAAGATCTTAACAAAGTTAGCATTTGGGCTAGGGCTAATGGCTTGTGCATTAATCCGTCAAAGTCTAAATGTTTGTTCCTTTCTAGATTTGCAAGAATCCCTCACAAATTTGAAATAAAAATAAATGGTGACTGCATAGTTTCTGTTGATTCAGCGATTAATCTAGGAGTTACATTTAACAATAAACTTAGCTGGTCCAACCATATCAAAGTCATCGTAGGCAAAGTATACGGAATGCTACGCAATCTATGGGCTGTTCAAGGTTCTACTCCCTTTGCTATTCGAATGTTATTGGCAAAGACTTTTCTAATACCAACGCTTTTGTATGGATGCGAGCTATTTGCGAATTGTGAAAGCGATGACCTACGTAGATTAATCGTTACATATAATAACATCGCAAGATATGTTTTCCAGAAAAGTCGCCGTGACCACATATCATTTTATTCCTACCAAATCTTCCAGATGGAATTTGTTAATCTTCTTAAACTTAGATGTTTAATTTTTTTGCACAAAATCATCACATCGCAGCAACCGCCTTATATTTATAATAGGATTGCTTTTACTAGGTCTAACCGTGGAAAGAGAATAATTCAACAAAAATATAAAAGCTTATTATCACAACGACAGTTTATGATTTATACCGTCAGTCTTTGGAATACTCTACCTAATTCTATACAGAAAATAAGCAACGCAATTACTTTTAAAAGGGAGCTGTGTAAACTATTTGCATAAAGTTTTAAAATGTTAATGTTACCTTTTTCTTTTCTTTTTGATTAATCATAAATATTTATATTTTTGTTTTCATCCTTAAAATATTTAAATAACTACACCACTTTTATTTTTGAGTAAATGTCAAGCTAGGTCCTGTTGTCACAAAGTGCCATGTGTAAAATATTGTTTAAACAAAAATATTTGGTAACAAAAACTGACTAATCTTTTAATTTTTTAACACTTTTTGACAATTCGACTCTTAGCACATCTTTTAACTATCTTAATTGTATTTCCTTATTGTTTTAGCTTACTTTATAATCTTGCTACAAATCAATTTTCTTTATTATAAAATTTATTGACAATTTATAAACAATTAATTATATTATTTTTAAATTTGTATTCTAAGTATGCTTTTTTCTGCTCGATCACTAGCACTCTCATTTATAAGATTATGTCTTGTTGTGCTAGAAAACTCAAATTTTTATAAAATAAATAATAATAATAATAATAATAATCGGCCTCATAGTTTCCCAGGATATCTCTCTGACCAGGGACCCAAAACAGGTCAATCTGTGATCACTCCGATTGTGTGTTTAGTAATAAGCGACATCTCAGGACTAGCATAGATGTACAGTATGCACCAGCAAGCTTCCTGATTGCTGCCTGACTGTCCGAAAATATCCAAATGGCAATGCCAAAAAGTTCGTCCCTAAGCACTATTTCGGATGTTTTCAGAATGGCCATTACCTCGGCTTGAAAGACGCTGCAGTAGAGAGGAGAGTCTAAGTCCAAAGTTAATGGAGAAGATTCCACAACCGACCCTGTCGTATAGTTTCGAGCCAGCGGTGTAGATGTCAACAGTATTGCTCACAACCACTTTGCTATAGACCCATTCCTCCCTGCTTGGAATCTGGACCTGAAACCCATGGTCCAGAGCAGGTGTAGAAGAGATATGGTCCACCATTGATGGTATGGGCACATCCCAAACGATAATCCTGGAGTGAACCACATCCGGCCTAAGCCAGCGTGAAAGGGCATTAAGTCTGGCTGCACAGCATTTGGCCTGTTGCAACACCACGAGTTTGGTAGGTAACAAGTGGAGAAGAGCATACAGCGCCTTTGTCGAGGTAGCTCGGAGAGCTCCAGTAATCAAAATGGCGGCTGTTCACCTGACCTTATCAAGAGGCTTTTGGTTAACCTCTTTCTCGAAAGGGGGCCACCAAAAAGCAGCACCATAGTGAATATTCGGCTCGATGACTGCCTTATAGAGCCAGGAGGTGATTCGAGGCTAAAATCCCCATCTTGGTCCTAGAGCTATCTGGCAGAGGTAGAGCGCGCAGGTCGCCTTCCGAGCTCTTTCGGCAATGTTCGCCTTCCATTAAAGTTTGGGGTCAAGTATCGCCCCAAGGTATTTCACACTTCTACTTGCACCGGGCACAGTGCTGTTAGCTTAGGTGCAGTAAGAATCAGAGCTTTGTATCTCCGTGTGATGAGCATAACCTCCGTTTTGCTGGGGCTTACACCGAGATTAAATCTACAGCACCATTGAGACAGAACATTGAGCGAATAGTTCACCCGTTCTGTAAGTGCTGTTAGGTATTTTCCTGAGACCGCGATAACAGTGCCATCAGCCCAAGCTATCACCCTATTACCCGTTTGATCAAGTCGCCGTAGCAGTGTATTGACTGCCAGATTTCAGGCGAGGGGAGACAACCCACCACCTTGTGGAGTGCCTCTTTAATAGTAACTCAATGAATCACACTAAATTTACATCAAGATCAGGATTCAAGAGGGCCTTTATAACGGCATTGGGGCAGACGTTATTGAAAGCTCCTTCTATGTCAAGAAACACTGCAAGCGTAAATTCCTTATTTGAACGGGACTTTTCACCATCGGATATTAATCCGTGCAGCGCCGTTTCTAGCTGCGAGCTAGAGATAAGCGCGGAATTTATGGAGAGATCGAGAATCCTTTCCAGAGTTTTAAGCAAGAAAGACGACAGGCTTTTTGGTTAATGTAAAAAAATGTTTTTAATAAAATATATATATATGTATAAGCTATTTTAATATTCTTAATACTACGTGGCTTATAGATTTGTTTGTGTGTTTCTAACTTGATTAAGAAAATATAAATAAATAAAATGTTTCTCAACATGGCTTTATCGTTTTATGTCATTTTTTACATAAATTTGGCTTACGTTAATATATTAACATCATTTATTCACTACCTTAATCACGTTAGCATTTGCACCAAGTAAATTGAATTAAACAATAAACGCTACCGCAGCTGGGAATAATTAAATGTACAATTAAGTTTTATAACTTGCATGTCTGACAACAAGAATTATTTATTTAAAAACTTACTTTGCAAAAAAGACAAAAACTAAGGATAAAAATTATTTCTCTACATGTGGGTAGTTGGTATTAAAATGTAAAGCAAACTTAAAATTGTAGAAAATAAAAGACAGCTAAATAAATTATACAAGTAAATATTAGTTAAGCAAATTTTAAGAAGAAAAACAGACGTGAAACAGAACGTCTCAAAACACAGTTTAAAAAAAAATTACAATAAAATTAAATATTTTTTATATCTCTAACTTTGGAAAATACCTTTTTCTACCCTTGACCACAGGTGGGAAAAGGGTATACCTACGTTTTTCCGACCACGACGCGGCCCTCTATTTTTTGAATATCATTTGGAACAGTGAAAAAACTCCAACTAAAAAAAGAACTAATAAAATCTAAACTAAAAAATATCAATAGCGATACATCAATAAAAACACAAGAGCGTTGCCGCCTTGCGCAAAGGCGCACATTGGTTGAGGTTAATAGAACGAACGGCTAAAAATATAGACGTTGTCGAAAAAGAATGAGGCTTGGAGCGTAGGCATTTTTTGTTTAAATCAAGAAAAAAAAATGGAAAAATCAAAATGATCCGTTTATTTTTAGCCTACCTCCCATACAAAGTTAAAATATAATTTTAACCTACGGCATTTTTTTTTGTTGTAGACATAGCATTTTTAAGCACTAAGAGTCATACATGTGCAGTTCGAAGAATATCCGTCTTCTTTTACGCCCACTTTCCAAACAACTTGTATTGAAAAGAAGGCATAATTCTTGATTTTTAATGGATCGGTTTAATTTTAATAAAAAATAAATTTTAAAGTTGTAGAAAATATATACCTAATCCGCCTACTTTTACGGCCATCTCCAATAGAAAAAACAAATAAGCATATTTTTTAAATAATTTTTTAACATCATTATCATACTCCAAGCTTAAATTGGAATCGAGTTATAATTTAGTGTAAGGAAAATAAAAGATTACGCATAACGTCTTCATTAGTGACTACATGTCCAATTCTTCGCTCTATGGTCTTTATTCCTCCCTTCCTGAGCTTCCTCGGACAGCACACATGATACAAATAATCAATTAAAATGTAAAAAATAAACAGAAAAGCATTTGTATGAGCCTTTAGATAGAAACACCAGAATCTTATGTAAAGTTACAGGCATGTAGCAGCAGCCATAGAGACCAACAAACTACTTGGCAGTATCGCTGCATTAAAATTTATTTCGTCGAAAATTATTTTAAATCTATGTATTAACTCTTCTTTTATGCCAATTCCGTGTGCATTTTTGATTGGATTTTGGAAAAAAAACTTCTTGCCGTATTATCATCGTTTCACTGCGTTCACATTTTCGCCCAGTGTCAACTTTAATCTCTTCTTAATAGTATATATATTACATTTAGTAACAATTTTTAATAGTAAAGATTTATGGTAACAATAACATGAATGAAAGAAAATTCAAGTTAATTGTTACTTTATCATTTTATAGTTTTTACTGTTTTTACTGTTTTTACTGTTTTTTTTTTTTTTTTTTTTTTTTTTTTTTTTTTTTTTTTGAAAAGGTGCAGGTAGAGACTGCAAACAGTACTTTGACATCTTTCGTTAAACAGCGCTATACAACGCCAAAAAAAAAAAAAATGCAGTGTACTAAAATTGATGAACATTGAAACTTAGATGTTGTTTCTATTTTGTTCTAAAAATTTTTTATATGACACTTTTTCCAATTTTTTTTAATGCAAGTCTTATATATGATACTTGTCATTTACGAAAATATCCAACAAAGTCAAATGATAAGTTTACTGTAATTGTATGAAAAGATTGAATATTAAACAAGGGAACATATATGAACTTTGAGCAAGTCTGTCCAAATAAATAATACATATATCAGTCTAACATGACGAAATCATAATGTTTATACATATATCTGAAAACAAAATACCAAAAAATTATCAGATCGGTTAACATAAAAAAATGATTTCGGATACTCTTTAACCTTTGTGAGACGTACAGGATAAAGTAAGTTACATGGTATTCATGTGAACACTATGTATTTTCAATTTAACGATGCTGTGTAACTGTTGCCACAACCCAAATTATTACTACACTTTCATTCTCAAATTAAATTTAAAAATACTTAAATATCTAATTGGTTTTTCGCTTAAAAATTTAAATTCTTCCTGTCGTCTGAAGTAATTATCACAACACCCTTTACGATGAATGCGCCTTTGGGATATATTTTTTTAAATAATAATTAAGTGCTAATTATGCATTTTTCCTGTTTTCTTACAGTTACAAATGGAGTAAAGGAATTGGTGGTGTGAACAAAAAAAAAGGGCATTTAAAACTTTGCTAAAATGTTTAGTTATTTAATTTTAATTTTTTGTTTTTAAAATTGACAAAGTGGATTTTAAGGTGAACAAAAACATATAAATTTAAAAGAGGATTATGAATGAGGACCAGAAAATTGTTAAAAAATAATCCTGAAAAAGTGAGAGCATTGGAAAAAAAACATCTCAGCCTAATGTTTCTTGCATAATAATTATCATTTTAATAGAATAACTAAACGGCTAATTAAGCTGTTGTTATAATAATTGGTTCAAAAGAATGTAGTAGTTAAATGTTACAAATTACGTATCTTAGTTGTTTCTCAGCAGTTAAAATTTCATTAAAATTACAAAGCATTGAAATATTAAATAATAAATTATTTTTAATTGTTGTTGCTTATAATAGGTTTTGTACGTATTTCTAAGCAATATACATAATGTTTAATGGCCTGTTAAGTTTAAAAATATAAAATTAATTAATTGATTTCAAAATGAACAAAATTAAAATTTCAATAAAAATTTTATAATTATTAAAACTTAACATTTAATTGCTTAAAAAATAACTCAGAAAAAAACCTTGAAATAGGATTAAAAAATATTCGTACATGTACGTCTGTAAATATATAAAGAATTTATAGAAGAAAAATAAATATTACCAAGCAAGAAATTCCAACAAATTTTAAATTGTTTTTTTATTTTATTATTTTTCTCTTTTAATACAATAATAATACATTTTTTCCAGGTACAGTTATTAAACTTTACTGTTGAGAGATTTCTAGTAAATAATGAAATTTGGTTTAAAATGATACGAGTTTTTAAAATTAATTTTTGCTTAAAAACTTGGTTAAATGTGGCATATAACTTTGAAAAATCTTAAAGTTGTAACAATTGAAGTTGATGCTAAACTAAATAAGATAAAATCACCACAAGTAAGTAAACATCAGTTAAAAGACATCCTGGAGGAGTATGTCAACTTTAAAAATTCACAAATGCTTTCCTTGCAACATTATTTGTTTTTACCTTTCATTAAAAAAAAGTCACAACAAGAGATATTGCCAGCTTTTACCTTAACATTTTTTAAACGACTTAAAACATATTGAGGACAGATAATCCATAAAAGGTTCTTGAAAATTAAATACAGTAAAAGCAATGTTGGTTGGTGCGCTTTAAGTAATAGAAGATTTAATAGATTACAGACCACAAACCACAAAAAAATAAAAAATAAAAAAATAATTAGATCGCTACTCGAAGTTAGTCGCTCAGAACGTGTAACTTTACACCAAAACATTCATAATATAGGCTTAGTTGATGCTCAAGGTACATGCTTACAAGCCAACAAAAAAAAAAGAAAAAAATCTTGTTTTAACTTTAAGAATGCTTTTCTTTTTTTTCCAAATCGTATTTAAAAATAAAAGTTCAATTCACACTCTAGTGCTCTTAAAACAAACAGGATTTTTTCTAAGATCAACCAAAGTATTTATTAAAAGCCGAATAATTTTCTTCAATATAATAGTATCTTCTAAAATCTTGCTTTGCTTTAAGTGTTATTGTACGAAAGACCATCAGACATTTCATTCACTGCTTATAAATCTTGTACAGTTAATTTAGTTTAAGAATTAAGTTTCTTAAAAACATTTCGGTAAAACTGCTTTACAAACTATGTGGTCTGTAAAAAAAACAAACAAAAAATAATATAAACTTTCTAAAATTCTAGTGCCTCAAGGATTAGGTGGTTTTATAATGCTTTTATGTCCATTTTAAGAAGACTGATTCACATAGACGTACATACAAATATAAATACTCTTTTCAAGATTGAATAAAATTTAGCAAAATTTGTAAAATATTTACCACCCCTAATCTAATACAAAAAGTACAAATTTATGAGGTGTGTATTAATTCAGTAAATAAGAAACATTTCACAATAAAAAGTGTTACGTTTATGTAGCTTTTTACTATTACAATTTATTTTGTTGTCGTACATATTTAAATATGCTTTGTTATTGTGATAACATTTCTTATTTGATTTATTGCCACGAACATGATTTTGTTTTTCATGACGAATTAATAATAAATAACCTCGATAGTTAGACAACAATGTTTTAATGGCTAAACAAAAGAACATTCAAATAACATTTAGAAATATTAAAATTAAACACCAAAAAAGAAAATTAAATTTATGTATTTTCAACAATTTTCAAATAAAAACTCAGTTAATCTTTCAGCAGATGTCGTACACGCTACAGATACACACAAAAAATAATTTTCCATAAAAAAATTTTTATTATGGTTAAAATGTGATATTTGAACAAAAGGAAAACAGCAAATTAATTCTTTAATAGATTTAAGGATGATGACTGTTGGCTTTTACTTTGTTTATTGTTTTAAGGAAAAGTTACAGTTATCTTTCTTTGTGAGCTGTAGAGAAATTACATACAATAAAAATGTTTTATTATGCATGATAAAATATGGTGAAAACAAAGCAATTATATAACAAAAATAATCTTACTTCTCACATCATCCGAAATACAACTTACAATACTCACAAAAATTTTAAACTTTTGTTCAGGTCTGTCCATTTAACTTTTACTTAGAAGCATAAAGGTTTTTCAGTTGTATTTTACTTGAATAAAGTATTTTTAATCTTAATTTGATTGAAAAATAAAGTTTTTTGCTGGCATGTTATAACTTTTAAGGACAAAATGCATTATTTCTTAAATTGGCTTTCAGAAAATCTTTGGTCAGCGAAAGGGTTGTTGTTTTGACACTTTTAAAACTGACACTATGTCCATACTAAAAACATTACAATGTCCATGTACCCTACGACATGCCGCCACTTTTTCAGTGATGTGTCAATTTTAAATGAAAAATAAAGATGTAGACACCATGAAGATAAGGCATAGCATTTTTTACTTCAAAACAATCAGTGCGATGTGAAAACAGCCTAACTAGATGAAATGGTATGAAAGATAATATGGTTGCAGTCGTTGCTAACCTATAGTTTACAGAAAACAAAAGCATGTGATAATGAATAAGGAAATCATATTAAGATTTTATTGCATCATAGCCATAAATTGGATTATATCCTGTAAGTGTCTAATTATTTTTATTTAACAAATAATTTGAAAACAAATTTTACGTTTTAACAAAATTAGAAATAAGCAGAACATGACCTTACTTATTAAATTTTTTTTCTCTTGCGATCGCCTTTGGTAAAGTCTGTTTTAGAAGCTACTTTTTTGCAAAAAAAGGAAGAAAAAATTTTTTTCCTAAAAGCATATTAACGTAATGTAACTTTTTGAGAAGGCATTGACAGACTGCCGAAATTCACTTGAAATATACTTTTTCTAAACTATAGTTTCCATTATTATTTCTTCAATAAATACCTTCTTAGTGGCAACTTTTGCAAAAGTTTTTCATAAAAAATATACTTTTAATAAAAAGCTATAAAAAATAATCGTAAAAATATATTCAGTTTTCCAAAACTAACAAGGAAAGCTTTAAAATATTTGTTCTCTACAGACAAGAAAACAAAAACACTTAAAATAACCTTAAAACTAATAACTTACAGCTAAACAGCATTTACATAATGCAATTCTTCATTATACTAGCAAAAAATGTTTTTTTTGTTGGTTTTTTTAGTTTCTTAACTTCTTGCTGTTTAGACCTGAATTTTTTTGTTATAAATAAAAATGCCTTTTATTTAAAATTTTTCCCGACGTTTCGTAGATCTTTTGTCTACTTTTTCAAGGGATCGTAAAATTGTGGGATTTTACATTTAAACAAAAATTTTAAAACAAAACAATAATTTTAAAACATTTGGGGTATGCAATATGGTATTGCTTGAATTTTGACAGGATTTTACTGTTGCTTATGTTAATTTTTCAATAACGCATATCGCTGCAACTTAAATAAAGAATTATAAAAAAAATGCTTCAACAATTTGTATAGTGTAAATTTGAACGCAGAAAAATTAATGGCAAAAGGTAACAAATTCATATTAAAGTCATATTATTGTCTGTCCAGCAAAAAATATTGTATTCGTCTACGCTACCACCTGGTAATTGATTCGCCTTGTACCTACCCTTCTATTTTAAGTGGAAAAAGGGTGTATATAAGTTTTTTATTTACTTTGTAATTTCTTCAACATCCATTTTCAAACCCCAAAAATTATATACATGTACATATTTATTGCACGATGCCCTTTGCCCGTCCGTTTTCGTGTTGACATCAACTTTGTAAAGGCAATAGATAAGCTAGAGCAAATTCAAAAATTCTAATATATATGAAATAGTTTCGAAAAGTTTGCTATTGAAAATCAAATAAGCAAGACTAGTCCATATCTTTCGAGGCAGCGGGAAAACCATTAAACGTACCTCTGATTTTTTCAATATCATTTGGAACAAATTTAATTTAAGAAATAACTTCAATAAAAAAAAACAAGGGTATGGAGCGATATATAGTCAAAAATAAGAAAAACAAAAGCATCTTTGTTGCGGGAATCTAAAATTTTTATGGAATGGCACGATTGTGCGTCATGTTTTTTAAGATTTAAATTCGGGTATCGTTTAAAAGCTTTTGAGGTGAGTTAGGAAATACTAAAATGTTTGAAAAACGCTTAACCCATTATGGGTCTGTGAAATTTTTATGTAAAATTTTATATAGTATTTTTTTTTCTTATTTTTGATTCTCTGTCACTGCAATATTTGCTTTTTGATAGGAGCTTCTTCACTTAACTAGATTTACATAAATGGATAATGGTATATAAGTTTCAGCTGATTTTTGGTCAACGATCATGACTACGGCAGCCCCTCTCTACAACCTTAATATTTTTTTATTGATGAAGGGTTTAAAAGATTCGACACAGCGGAATATAACACTCTTACTTTTTTTTAAATAAATTTTATATATTAATATATATATATATATATATATATATATATATATATATATATATATATATACGATGAAAATAAAATTTGACTATTAAATATGAGTAGCATTTACTGTAGATATATCTAAAGGAGAAAGAGAGAGAAAATCATTTTACATCCTTTTTCATACTGTTTGTGTTATTTATAAGAAATGTTTTAATTAAATTTTTATATAACTAATTTTAACTAAAAAATAAATTTATTTTTTCCGTACCAAAAAATGAATTAAATATGTAATATATTTGAATAAAGATTTTACTTATGATGCTGCTTGAATTATATGTGTGTTCATATCATATAGATTTTAATTAGGAAATTAGGATTTTACTATTTCATGTGTAAACGACGATGCCTGACCGACAGGGTGGCAATTGGCGATAATGATGTGGCTTGAACTATGGTTAAATAAATTCTGTATCTGCATCATAATTGGGTTGATAAATGAAAAGAGCTTGAATGAATATCATCGAAAAATTTTAGATGTACAGAATAATACATTTGCATATAAATGGAATATGTGGGTGTGTATCCATTTGTGGTTGTCTTTATTTAAATGTTGTAGATAGAATATTGTTAATTATCAATGTCATACTTTTTTTGCGTAAGTTTTTGTTTTTTTTTTGTTTTGTTAAGCTTTCGTTATAGTTTTAAAATATTGCTTTTAATAAGATCTTCACCTCTTACGCTCCTTCAAAAAACTAATTTATTGAGTGAATAACTTTAAAATAAGTTTTAGAGATTTTTGCAGAAAGGTAAAGGGTTTAGACTTATATTTGTTTTAAAAGTAATTCCTCTAAAGCACGCATTTAAGAGGACCCTTTTTGGAAGTTTTTAACGGCTCCTTAAGTTATTTTTTAAAAATTGCTTTTGTGAAGTACTTTATTTAAAATACATTTTTCCTAAAGGAAATTCCTTTTAAAAATGATCTTTTAAAGAAATAACATATTTCAACAGTGCTTATATAACTTCTTTTAATATTATTCTGTAGGTGGTTTCGTTAACGTCAAAAAAGCATGTTTCTTAGGACAACCTCTTAAAAGGTCGGTTTTCATCCTTTCTTATAAGATATAAAACTATCCATTTTTAAATGTTCTTCAAACTTTTTGTTTAAACGATTTTTTATATCTATTTTAAAAGTTCTTTTTTAGTAGATTCCGTTTTTCAAAAAAAGATTCCTCAAAGGTATATATTAATATAATTATTTTAAACACGAGTTTTATGTACTTAAAAGCCCTCATGTTGCCAGCACTACAACTTTTATTATATCATGAGAGAGAAAAATTCTTCAATTTCGTTGAAGATCTCAAATTAAACTAAAAAAATAGGACTAGCGGAAGAGTTTGTGAAAAATTAAAAGTGATTTTTACACAAATATCTTATCTTTCTCTCCATTGACACAGAAAAGTTTATACATATTCTGTCAAATGCTTACAAAGAAATTACTAAGAAAATTTGTATTATTAGTGTGCAAGAATACAATAGGTTGTTAGCTAACCAAATATGTTTGATTTTTTATTTTTTAAGTACTATTTTCATATTTGTAACAAAGGTTTTAATTTATGTATATATATTTCTGTAAATATCATATAGATTTTTTTTCTAAACTTGCAATACCTAGAAAATCCCATAAGTCTTATTTTATGCTGTTTTTTAAGAATTAGTTGAAATCCTTACACACGTTTTATACTGGCCACATTCATATACGTTTACTTCTGTTTTAACAAAATGCTTAATTGTGTTAGAAATCGCTATAATATGATTATGCATTTAGATAAAAGAAAAGAAAATTTATCACCAAATTACAATATTATGTCATACAAGTATTGATAAGATAATGGAAATAAATTCATAGCAAACACATTTTCTTTAAAAAAATGTGTATTAGAAAATGAATGTAGTTGAAAAGAGAAAAAAGGACAAATAAGCCTTTTTTATAATTCGGGATGATTCTGCTTTACGTCTGGGGATCTATTTCTCTAAATATTAGTTATAAATCTACAAGTTGTAAGTTGTAGTTTCAAAAAAACAATCTCCCGGACAACTATCACATTTTTAGAAAAACATTATTAGACTACATAAGAGTTAGAGTAATCCTACACGCATTGATTTTTTCTGTTAACACTTTCATCTAAATTATCATCTTTGCAAAATGCGTTTAAAGAACCCATTTTTACGTTCTGCATTGTAACTGAGGCAAAAGCACAAATTCTTTGTGAATACGATAAGTATTTAGGAAACAAAATAAGTTCCTTTAAGGAACTACTGGAGTCCTGCAAAAATTTCTGAAAAAATTTTGCTTAGTGCCTTAAAAGGATGCGTGTTAATGGTTTATATTTAATTTTTCCTAAAAGAAAGTTCAAAATCAATTTTGATTATCTGGATATACTGAAGCGTCATACACTAAACCGCATACGGAGGTCTAAACACACTGTATTTCTTTTGGTTAATAATATGAGCAGAGGGTAGTAATAAACAGTTTATAAATTTCACATAAAATTTTTAGTTTTATAAACTTATTATTTTTTTTTAAGAAACACCGCATATAACAAATATATATTTTCATGTTTTTAACAGTTTCCAATGAAAAAATATGGAGATATATATTTTTTCATGGCTTACATATGGACCAAAATATTAAATACACAAATCGATAAATACCTGGTACAAAGAGAAGTCTGCGCTTGCTTACTTTTATATATGGAAATTGTTAAAATTAAATTTGTGTATAAATGTGATAACATGTCTACATGAAGTACTTATTTCACATAAGGTTCTCTTTATAATATTGCAGCTATACCTTAAGGCCGTGTCAGATAGAACTTTTTCGCTTTGCGTGACATTTCAAACTTTGAAAAAAAAGTGTAAAATGCAAGAGGTATGTCACAATAAAAACTTTGACAGCGCTTAATTATTGTTTGTTTACGTTAAAAGTGCATAGTAGTTTTTATATTTTCATTAAAATAATATTAAAAAATGTTATTGGAGGACATATTGGAATTGGTTCTAATCCTAATTTTAATGAATGAAGCATTAGAGATGTTAGAACAAGCTCTAAGACGTAGGTTTTGGGTGCGAAGCCTTTACCAGGACCGTGACCTCACAGGTATGTTTGAATCTAGCTTTGAGGAAATGCACAAAAGAGATCCAGAACAATTTCAAAAAAGTGTCCGGATGACCCCTGCTGTGTTCGATATGCTGTTGGCGCTTTTAAAGGAACGCTCGACAAAAATGTCAAACAGACCAGCCATATCTGCGTCCTGCAGACTTTTTATAACACTTATGTATGTAACTGATACCAACTACAATATAATATACATATTTAATAAAAAATCTTTTATTTTAGATATTTAGCTCACGGTGATAGCAAGCAAACACTTGCCACTGCTTTTAAAATGGGACGGTCAACAGTAACCACCATTATAAGTGAGGTATGCGAAGCAATTTGGGAGGAATTGAGAATTATATACCTGTCGCCGCCGCAAAAACATGAATGGAAACTTATTGCTGCAGATTTTCATACTATGTGGAACTTTCCGAACTGTGTTGGTGCTGTGGACGGAAAGCACATAACAATATCATGTCCACCCAACTCAGGATCTCTATGTTATAATTATAAGGGAAATTACTCTATTGTACTTCTAGCAAGTTGCGATGCCAACTATACATTCACGACCGTTGATATCGGAGCGTATGGTTCCCAAAGTGACGGTGGGGTATTATGGAATTCTGGCTTCGGACAACGATTGCTAAGTGGGAACTTAGAGTTACCCGAAGATGCGTATCTGCCTGGGACTTCTATCAAATTCCCTTACTTCATGGTTGGTGATGCTGCATTTCCCCTAAAAAACTGTATTATGCGTCCATACCCGGGTTTGTACATTTACTTTAACTTCTCAATTATAATAATCATTAAAAGTTTTAAATAATTTTTAGGTATACGATTACCACTTGACAGAGAAATTTTTAATAGGCGGTAGTCACGAGCCAGAAGAGTAATAGAAAATGCTTTCGGAATTTTGTGTGCTCGTTGGAGAGTTTTGTTATCGCCTTTATTTATGCACCCAAAAAATGCAGAAAAAATAGTAAAAGCTACTGAGTTTTACACAATTTCGCTAAATTCTACAATGGTACCTATTGTCCGCCTGATTATGTGGACCGCTTTGAAGGTGACGAAATTGTTAATGGATTGTGGCGGAGTGAAGTTTTGGTGCCGTTACGGAACCATGGTCGAATGACTTGCAACAACGCAGCTAAAAATGCATTCGCCCTTAGAGAACAGCTAAAGAACTACGTTATATCCCACCCAATTTAGATTATATTTTGTAAAAATTTTTCTTTTTTTTTTTCAAAGTATGCTTTTGATTACATTTTTGGAATATACTGGATAGAATATGAAGTAATTATAAATTTGAATCTTTTAATTTTTAAACTATAACTTTTAGTTTCTAAAATTCAATTTTTTACATAACTACATGTATACATAAGAATATTAAAATAAACTATTTCCTATAGTTAAAATAATTTGTTACAAATTAATACTAGAAGCCTTTTTCATATCACATCGTACATTTTATTGACATGTAGGTAGTCAGTTTTTTTCTTTTTTGGCTTTTTAAACTTCGTCAATTTTTAAAATTTTATTTTAAACATGGTGCATCCTGAAAAGAAAAATATTAAGAAAATTAAATTTACTTTATTCGTGCTTGATTCCTTTAAATATAAATATTTCATGATATTCTCATAAAATATTTATTATTATAAACTAAACTAAGAAATTAAATTTATTACTGCGGGGAAAGCATATCCATATGGCCATTTCACCACTGCTCAAATAGCTCATCAGTGGATTTTACCCAAATTTTGTATAGAAAACTAGGAAGTCTCATATCAAAAGCCAATGGGGTTCTAATTTAATCAATTTGGCTTTTGATATGAGAGTTTCTAGTTTTCTATACAAAATTTGGGTAAAATCCACTGATGAGCTATTTGAGCAGTGGTGAAATGGCCATATGGATATGCTTTCCCCGCAGTAATAAATTTAATTTTTTAGTTTAGTTTATAATAATAAATATTTTATGAGAATATCATGAAATATTTATATTTAAAGGAATCAAGCACGAATAAAGTAAATTAAATTTGAAAAGATTCCGAAATTTTTATATTGTTGAGAAAATTATTTAAAACATATTTAATATTTCAAAAATTATCTTACTAACCTTTCATTGCTAATTTGCATTATGCACATATGTAAGCAGCTCAATTTTCAAACGATCTTGCACTTCTTCCGACTTTTTTTGAAGACATTCGTCTAGCAATTGCAAGAATGCACTATTCCTGGAAGGAACCTTTTCAGCTTTTGCAGCAATGACAGCTTCACTGGTTCCACAAAGTTTATCAAAACGCTCACGCGATTCATTGCCCAAACGCTGACGTTTTGCACTTTTCGTGCTACAGGATGCTTCTTCACTGAATGGGCTATTATTTGATTCGTCATCCTGTAGTACATCTTCGCTGATGAGCTTAGCTTGTTATTTACTTTTCATTAAAGTCCTTTCTTACTTTTCATCAAATTAAAGTTACAGTCAATCCGAAGAACGAAAATGCTTATAAGTTTATATACATAAATATGTTTACAATATCATTTTAAGCTACAAAACCAACTTTAGAAAATTTGCACTTTAATAATATGCTTGTGTCAGCTATTTTATATTTACTAAAATAAACTTCTGAATAAGAACAAACAGCTAACAATGTAGATGAGAGTCCTCATTAATCCATAAGTTCCGTGTCAGATATATTCTTTTAATGGCGCCTTTAAGAAATTTATATTAAATAATCTATAAGAAAAAAGATAAATGAAAATGAAGAATTTTATTTTATATATGATTCTATGCTTGGAAAATGATAATTTTCTTATATCATATCTGTCAAAGACAATTTTTTGTATTATTTTATATTTTTTGTTTTATTATCTCACAAAAAAAACCATAAGCTACACAATGATTGCTACTAATAAAATTTATAAAAAAATCTTCACGTTTCCACTCGACATCATAAAAAATTTACGTATCAGTCACTCATAAAGCTGCCATTTTTTATTATTAAAATTATTGCCTTCAGGAAATACTGCTAGGTGAAGTACATCCATAGCAACATTATTTAAATTAGAAGACGTAGTTAATGCAAAGAAATAGTTAAATAAAGCCGACTACACAGTACAGAATACACAATCTTTGTTTAATAAAGTTGGAGAATTTCAAATAAGGTTAATTCCTAATATCTGCATAACATCTAACGTTTTAATAAATTTTTGCTTTTTTATGAAAAAATGCTCTAGAACTATTTACATAACTACATTTTTGTATACATAATAAATATATATTTTGCCACATTTTGTCATCATGTAGAAAATTATACCACAAATAAAGTAAGAGATAACTCTTTAAAAATAGTTTTATAGAATCTGGATTTTAACATATTTTTGTCAATACGACACCGAGAATCGTGATGCAATTATTTTAATTTGATTGGCTAATTTGCCAAAAATTTCGTGTGTCGATTTTGCTGGTTAAGCAAAGGTTTTGGGTTTCCTTATTTAAGCATTTTGGTTTTTAAGAAAAATTAAATTTTAAAAAAGTTCAGTTGTAGTACAGCTCACCAGCTCACATAGTCGAGCAAGTTTGAATTAAATAATAAATAATTTTAACAAAAATAAAATAGTGGGATTGATCCCACATTAGTTTAATTTACATAAACAAACAGCATTATATACTACTCACTTAAGAACGAAAAAAATACTCGGTACTGAATACTCTTTATTGTGTACTTCAACAACACTTTTATATGGATAAGAACAAAATTTTAATGAACAGCTAAAATATTTTTGGTTTCTCCAGATTGCGTGCTCCTAGGAAAATTAATTTTTTTGTTGTTGTTTATTTCAAACATTAACCATTTGATTTGGAAGCAAAAGCCTTATGACTTCAAATCACACTCTTATAAATAGCAACTTTAAAAAGCCGCTGGGTGTATCTTTGAATGAATTTCGTTGTCATGGTGCTTTTATTACTGTTTTTATTTTTGTCTTCTGTGCGCAAAACATTGGTAAAATGATAATTAAACAAATCGAGCAGATAGAAGATATGAAATGAACAAAAACATAACTTTTAAAGGGATTTAAGAACGATTAAAAAAAAGGAAATTCGGTATCTCATGAACCACTCAAGACATCTCAATGAATTATTTAAAAGCAAAGCAGAGTCTTTTCAGTGAATCTACGAAAGATCAGCCCCCTAGGGTGAAGCGGGGCTTCTGGGTAGGTCAACAAATTTGGAACCTCGGACATGTAATTCTTTTTTAAGGTCATAAAAAGTTTAATTTTATATTAAATGTTAAGATTTTTCAAATCTTATTTGACTTTGAAAATAACTATAAAAAGTACTTACATGTTTAGGTTACCGCTTTTAGTTTGGGAGAAATTCGGCTAAACTTTTTTTTTTAATTTTAGCCAACATTAACTTAGCATTTTTGGCGTAGTGCGCTGTTAATTATCGAATTATTACTTTCAGACATGCTATATTCCTTATAAAATTTAGAATAAAGAAGTTTCAAGCTTTTTCCAGATAGGGCTATATGTAAAAAAGTTACAAGCCTCTGAATTGAGAAAATATGATAAATACTGTTTTTAAGGATTTTCCCCCAAAATGTGTTATTCTTTTTCTGCTTACGTAATTTAAATTTACTTCGGTACCAGCAAAGATTTTTAAACCCTTTTAAAGCTTTTGAAGGCAACCTATAGCAAATGCGAATAAAAGAAAAGTTAGGTCGAAAATTATATTGTTGGCTACATACTCCAAAAGGGATTTGACAGTCCCGTAATTAATAAAGTTCTGGGAATTTATATGTAACACAAAAAAAAATTCATTTTTCATTTTATTTTACCGTTTGATTAAAAACTCTTAATCTATATAATTTTCAAATTCTGTAAGAATATCTCAATGCGTTTCAATTTTGTAGCAATATTAATTCCATATTTTATTTCTCGAAAAACCACCTGAGCGATTAATTAGGTTTTGAGGTAAATTTCATTTAAAATATTTAATTGAAAAAAACCTTTATATTATTATTTTTTTTTTGTTATTTTACAATTTTGGAGCGGTGGAGCCATGGCCAAAAAGTGGTCTATCTACTACCAAACCAGACATTACTTTGAATATTTTTAAAAGTTCAATGTTTTTTCTTGATTTTTTTTTTTTTTTGGTTTTTAAGTAAAACTGTAGCGTGTTTATTAAGAGGTGTCGTTTTCTTCACATCTTCAGAACTCCAAGAAAATTTCATTTTCTTATTTTACATAATGAGCATTTCCAGAAGGTACCCGTTTAAGTCATTCATTGTCAGCTGAAGCTCGAAATTTACATTTACATAACAGGCATAAATTTGATGCATACGGGATTTTACTTTTCAATAGATTGTTCAATTGAATTAATTCAATGTTCTTTAGTTAACTTATTTTTCTTTAGGTATTTAAACCTTAGTGGTCCACAAAAAGCTTTTAGTCCTGGTGTGGAGTTAATACAAACAATAAGGTAGGTCAATTTTTTTCGTAAGTAAGCATACAGCAAAAATGTAATCTCAATAATTTCTAAAAAAAACTTGACCAAAAAAGTATGACTCTAAAATCAAAACCTAGCTCCCACCGAGAGACATATTGGAATCTTGAAAATTGGTTTCAAAAAATAATAGGTAATGAGAGCGAACACTGTTTTATGCAAAAATTATACATTTTTAATATTCCGTACTCAAAAAGTGAAAAACTAACCTTATTACTGAGACTTCTTTGTCCGTGTGTCCGTCCATACGTCTGTCCGTACGTCCGTTACAGCGCCCAGTCTCCGGAACGGTGAGGAAACGGTAAGAGCTAAAGACCTAAAATTTAGACAGAGTATGTAGTTAGGTAGCCTCTACAATAACAAAAACTAAAAACAACAAAAATAAAAAGTCTAACGGGTGTGCCCATAGAAGAAACTGTTATTTGGGTGTAACTTTGAAACCGTAAGTTTTTCACAGGTGTGAATTAATTTCGCCAAAAACCCACTAGCAGTTCGTGGTCCACTTGAAGTAGATTTTTTTTAAAGCATTAAACAAAGGGCGAAGCAGGAGTTCGTTAAAATGCAACAAAGAAACCAATATAATGGTTTTTTGAACTAAACTTAAAAATTACGTATAATTATTGGTGGGTCCCCATCGCAGCAAATTCCTATCATGGTGGTAAGCGATAGTTTTTTTTCTTGAAGAATTGACAAAATCACCCGGCTCCTTAACAATCACTATATGAGACTCCTTTTCAAATCTCGAATGGTATTTAGCACTAAATTCCTTCCCTGTCAGTGCATAGTTTTTTCCGCCGTCAAAAGAAAAACTAGTAAGGCTAAATCATTGTTTTGCTTACTACGAACCATGGCAAAATAATTTACCAAGTGGTGGCAGTGGCGAATTTCATTCATTTTCGCCGTTGCCGAAAACTTCAAACTTCATATAAAAAAAATTTTTGCTGATTTTTTATATATGGAGTTTGACATTTTCTGCAACGGCGAAAATTAATAAATTCGCCACTGCCACCACCTGGTAAATTATTTCGCCATGCTACGAACGCACTCCCTGCTTTTCATTTTTTCACGACCTACTTTGAATTTATTCATACTAATTGGTTCCCCATTTTTGTCAGTAAAGCCAATGTCTTTAAGTAAAGCTATTATTAAACACGAGGCAACTCTGTCTGATACGCCAAATTAATTGCGTAGTCCCTTTTAGTGTATAATCGGCAGCTGGCAGTCGAACCCAAATTAAGGATCTAAGGTAGCTGGGAATTCGCTGGACAGCTGGTCTACTATATTTAACACGCATTCAGGAATTATATTTTTTTTGCTGGTTTTTGGTCAATCTTGAATGCTTTGAGAGGCTTGCATATTAGCGTTAAGTCGCAGTTGCTTAGTTCAACCGCTTGGCTTTTCGTAAAAGTCGAATTCCCGGCAGTTCTATGAAGCCGTCTTTATCACCAACTTCACTTACCATTGGGATAATTTTTTTTCTTCTCCCATACTGCATTGTACGCAGGAAGTATTGTGTAACGCTTGTCTTGAAATATCTTACTTAATTTTACATACTTATTTCTACTAAGTCCTAGTTGCAGCATAAGTGCTATAGACTTTTCTTCCGAAAATTCAAATTCTGAACATGATGCCGGTATACTTTTACTGTTCGTTAAAGACGTTCGGGAGATGCATCAGGAAGAATTTTAACTATTCCTTATAACAATCTTTAATTTCGGCATCCGATTGTTTAGATACTGTTTTTGATAATGTTGTTTTTTTTTTTTTTTGAATTTTATTGCTAAAAAAACAAATTCCATTTACGTATCAAAATTAAGTGCGATACGAAATACAGAAAAAAATTGAAATAGAGCCAGATATGTGCATTATGGAACAGAAAAATTTAGACGAAGATTTAGTGGTAGAGACTAATAAAATAAGTGATGAAAATGAAATGTTAAAAAACAATACAAAAATCTTAAGTGAAAAATTAGGCGCTTGGTATTATAAAAACCGGCCAAGCCGTTCATGTTTTGAAGAGCTCCTATATATTTTAAGAGAAGAAAACTTAAGTGTACCGAAAAGTGCAAAGTTCTCTGCACCTAAAAATAAACTCCTTTCTTTGAAAAGGGATATATTGTCATTTTGGAATTAGATATCAATTAAACAGAGTCTCAGAATGTTTAATAAAGAACCAGTGTATTCAGAATGAGGAAAAGTTAGTTTCATTTGATGTAGTATCATTATTTCCGAGTATACCTGTTGACTTAGCGATGAATATAATAGAAGGAAAATGGAACGTGATACAGGGATATACTGGAATGGAGTAATGTTTATTTTTACGGATTTTAAAATTTTGCATAGTAGATAATAGATATTTTCAATATAATAATAACACATATTTGCAACAAAAAGGACTTCCAATGGGATCCCCGGCCTCTCCAATTGTGGCAGACATTGTTATGGAGAAATTATTAGACATCTGCATTGAAGAACTTAGTATTAAACCAAGATTAATGACTAAATATGTAGATGATTTGTTTTGTATTGTTTCGGAAACTGGAATCGAAAATATGCTGGAAACATTTAATAAATTTAATAGTTGCTTAAAATTCACAATAGAAATAGAACGCGATTTTAAACTTCCTTATTTAGATACGTTAGTAATAAGGAGAGGTAATAAACTAAAAATGGATTGGTATCAAAAGCCGACAGCTTCCGGAAGAATTATTAATTTTTATTTCAAACACAACAAAAGAATAATTATTAATACAGGCAAAAATTTGATAGAAAAAGTATTTAAGATAAGTGATAAGGAATTTCACAAGATAAATAAAGATAAAGTTATAAAGATACTAACCGATAATAATTTTCCAATACAATTAATAAAGAGTTTGTTTAAACAAATTAGGTACGGAAGAGCATGTAACACAAGAAGTGTGACAGAAACAAAAGTTTACAAGTCTTTAATTTATGTACCAGAATTAGCAGAAAGAATAGAAAAAGCAAAAATTTTCGATTCGGAAAAATATAAAATGGCTTACAAAACTTTTAATACTTTAAACAGATTATTTAGTAAAACAAAAGATAAAATACAAAAATGGAACTTGTCTAATGTAGTATATAAAATACCTTGTAATGGTAATGATAGTGAAAATTGTAATAAAGTATATGTAGGTACAATAAAGAATAAACTTAAAACTAGAATAGCTGGACATAAATCTGATCAAAGATATAGAGACGTAAATAATACTCAAAAAACTGCATTATCTTCCCATTGTGCGAGTCTAAATCATCATCCTAACTTTGAAGATGCATCAGTTTTAAATATTGAAAATAATTATAAACGTCGGTATATGTTAGAGATGTTACAAATAATTAAACTTCCAACAACAAAAAGAATAAACTTTAAAGCTGATACTGATAATGTTGCACAGTGTTATAGACATTTGGTTCATAAAAAATAGTAAACGTTACAATGTAACTAACTTAATTATTTGTAACATTTTTATCAAATAAAATTTTTGTGTTTGTATATGTATATTGTTTTTTGTATAATTTAAATGTTTTGAAAATTTTTAAAAGTTTCAATGTATTTTGAGTATTGAAAATTTTTTATATGTATGTTTATGTATAACATGTTTGAATTTTTTGTCTTTGTTTTTTGAAAAAATTTTTTGAGTTCGTTTGACAAATTTTTTCATATGAATTAATAATTTGTATTAGAAATAACATAATTTTAATAAATTTGTTTCCTGTTTCCTGAAGATGCCACCCAACGGTGTGGCGAAATATTGAAAAAATAAATAAAAAACAATATTTTTATTATTTTAAACCTGACCTAGTGCTTTATTAAATAGAAAAGAATAAAGAAAAGAATAAAGGTCAAAAAAACATTTAAATATATATATATATATATATATATATATATATATATATATATATATATATATATATATATATATATATATATATATATCTTTTTTTTCCATTACTGATAAGTCATATATTTGTTGTTTCGAGATATTTAATAAATTGCATTACAAAATACTTTTACATTATGCGAAAACCACATATCTAATGGCTCATTTTTAACAATTTCTTAAAAATAACATTGAATAAATTTAGTTAAAAAATGTGGTATGAAAATTACTGGTAAATACATTTTTTTTTTTTTTTAATTTTTGACTCAGACCACTTTCATAATTATGGGCATATATAAAAACAAATTTAACCAACTGATTATCGAACACAGTTTGCGATTTTATTTAAAGAAATATATAATAGAGATTATACAAGCAGTTGTGATTACTTTCTTTTAATTATTTCGAACAGCTTCTTTTGTTATTTTGTTGAATGAAGCTCGAGCAGAAATTTTGTTAGAGTTTCTTAGATATAATAAAGCTACCCTAAGCTAATAACTAAGAAGAAAACTGCCTGGAAGAATCGACATGGTGGATCAAATTGTTTAGTATATTATGTGTGGATGTTGTAAGGGAGTTTGTCCTGATCTATTCAATACTACCTAACTCACTCTTATAGGATAAGGTATAAACAAGACACAATTAATATAGTATTGTTAGCATTTAGCAGTTTTTTTGAAAACACAATTTGTTTAAATTAGTTTTAATTTCGTTTAATTTGGTTTAATTGTTAGTTATTCATTTTATTTTATTTATTATTTAACAATACTTTTATGGTTTTATTTTATACAGATAAAATAATATTAAGTATTTTATAATTTATACATATTAAGTTTAAAGGTTTTATTACACTAAGGATTATTTTAAGGATTATTATAAGGATACGATTATGTTTAAAATCACTGATAATTATTGTCCTTTATATTTTATTTTAACTCTTAAACTCTTTTTTACTTTTCACGTCTTTCCTGTTTAGTGTTTCTCGTAATAATGCATGTTTTTTATTGTCTTTAAGAAAACCTCTTTTTCTTACTACATATTTTCCAAAGCCTACTCATGTAATTTTTTTAAGTATATTAGTCGGCAATATTTGTTGCTTCTAAGAGTGTCATTGCCTACTTTGTTCTTTAATAGACTTCTGTCAGTGTATATGTTATTCTTTAATGTTTGTTAGTGTATACGTGTGTATTTCGTTGCTTACTATGTTTGTCGACAATTTTATATTTCATACTAAGTGAGCCATTTCTCATCCTACATTCGGCCCTCCTGACGACGGCTTCGTCCCGAAGCTGGACTCCACGGCTTCATGTACTCTACCACAGTAATGCATTTCTTCGTACCTTCGCCTTCACCGACTTTCTGAACCTCATATCGGTCGTGGTTTAACTTTGCTATCACCTTGTAAGGTCCTAGAAATTTTGGACGTAACTTCATGCCCACACCATATTGCGTGCGCTTTATAGCTACTAGGTCCCCTATATTGTATTTTTGACCCTGTATTCTCTTACTGTCAAATGTTTTCTTGTTTTCGGCCTGTATCTTAGCTATGTTTTTCTGAGCCTCGTCTCGGATTAGATCTCTCTCGTTTTGTAACTCGACAATTGAAAATTCTTCCATAATTTTACTAAGTTCCGGATTTTCCTTTGTTCGCATATTAATCCCTGTCATCACTTCAAAGGGTGTGCGTTGAGTACTTCTTGATGGACTATTGTTAAGCATTTGCTGGACTTGGTCCACATACTTATACCAATGTTCTGGTTTTCCGGCACACATTTTAGCTAACATGGGCACAATTATACGATTAATTCGCTCAGCTTGACCGTTACCCCTTGGAACTCCTGTGGCAATTAGTAAATGTTGTATTCCTTCATTTGAACAATACTCTTTAAATTCGTTAGCCGTAAACGCGGTTCCCCTATCAGATATTAGCCGTTGTGGATTGCCAAACACAGCTGACTGTCGTTTAAGTCTCTCCACCACTTCTTTGCTGCCTGTACTTTTGGTTGGATATAACCAAACAAATTTCGTGAACGCATCAACGACCACAAAGATGTGGTTGTACATTTTGGAAGTAGCTGCCATCGGCCCTACATGATCAACGTGGTATGTAATGAAGGGTTTATCTGATTTATCGATCGAAGTTAGCATGCCCTCTTTTCTTCCTGATTTGGCCTCCATTATAATACATTCCACACAGCTTTTAACTATAGCCTCTGTTTTAGCTTCCAGCTTTGGTATATAAAACTGTCTTTCTACCAGCTCTTTTGTTTTCCGCGATGCAAAGTGTCCCTGCCGGTGTGCCATCTCAATTATTTCTCTCTCCATTGCAGTGGGTATAACTATCAATTCCCTGGCTGGATCTTTGTGTAAGATACCATACTTCATATAGTAATCTTCATATGTATTATTCTCCAGTGCTTTGCAGACAGCCTTTACCCAATCGTCAGTTTGTTGTGCTTCTCTAACACGATGCTGTAGCGGATCTTGCAATATGAGGCACGAAACGCGACTCAGTGCATCTACATGCTTCATTTTGCTTCCCGATCGATGTTCGATTGTATATTCAAACTCTTGTAAAAACAGAGCCCATCTGTAAACTCTAACTGGTACATCTTCCTTACGCATTGTCATAGCGAATGCATTACAGTCTGTTATTATCTTGAATTTAAGTCGCAAAACATATATTCTCCACTTTTTCAACGCTTCAACTATCGCTAGCACTTCCAGTTCATAGGAATGGTATTTTTCCTCGGCGGGAGTTGTTTTCCTGCTCATATATTCAACTGGATGAAATGATAAATCTTCCGAATCCTTTTGCATTAGTACTGCGCCGTAACCAAATTTGCTTGCTTCAGTATGAATTTCTGTTTCTGCTCTCGGATTATACAACCTTAGCACTGATTCACTTGTTAAAGCCGTTTTCAACTGTTGAATAGCTAGCAACTCTTGATCACCCATTTTAAATTTTATACCTTTTCTTAAAAGATCCGATAAAGGCTTGGCAATTCTGGAATAATCCCGAATAAAACTACGGAAGAAAGAAGTGAGTCCTAAAAATCGTTGTACAGCTTTAATGTTGGTTGGAACTGGAAACCTTGCAATGGCTGAAATTTTCTCTTCCGATGGCGATATAGACGAGTTTTTTACAACGTACCCCAAAAATTTAATTTCCCGGCGCAAAAATTGACATTTGCTCCACTTAAATCGAATCCCATTTCTTGCTGCTACGTTCAACACTCGACGCAGGTTGCAGATACCTTCGCTCTCATCACGTGACAATATCACTATATCATCCATGTAAACTACCATCGTACCATCCGTGATCAAATCATGAAATATGGCCGAAATATAGCGACAAAACACTGCTGGCGAATTGCTAATACCAAATGGAACAAACTTAAACTCATACTGTCCTTTTTGTGTCACGAAAGCGGTATATTTTTGAGACTCCTTTGCGATATTACTGGTAAATTCATTTTTTTTTTTTTTTTAATTTTTGACTCAGACCACTTTCATAATTATGGGCATATATAAAAACAAATTTAACCAACTGATTATCGAACACAGTTTGCGATTTTATTTAAAGAAATATATAATAGAGATTATACAAGCAGTTGTGATTACTTTCTTTTAATTATTTCGAACAGCTTCTTTTGTTATTTTGTTGAATGAAGCTCGAGCAGAAATTTTGTTAGAGTTTCTTAGATATAATAAAGCTACCCTAAGCTAATAACTAAGAAGAAAACTGCCTGGAAGAATCGACATGGTGGATCAAATTGTTTAGTATATTATGTGTGGATGTTGTAAGGGAGTTTGTCCTGATCTATTCAATACTACCTAACTCACTCTTATAGGATAAGGTATAAACAAGACACAATTAATATAGTATTGTTAGCATTTAGCAGTTTTTTTGAAAACACAATTTGTTTAAATTAGTTTTAATTTCGTTTAATTTGGTTTAATTGTTAGTTATTCATTTTATTTTATTTATTATTTAACAATACTTTTATGGTTTTATTTTATACAGATAAAATAATATTAAGTATTTTATAATTTATACATATTAAGTTTAAAGGTTTTATTACACTAAGGATTATTTTAAGGATTATTATAAGGATACGATTATGTTTAAAATCACTGATAATTATTGTCCTTTATATTTTATTTTAACTCTTAAACTCTTTTTTACTTTTCACGTCTTTCCTGTTTAGTGTTTCTCGTAATAATGCATGTTTTTTATTGTCTTTAAGAAAACCTCTTTTTCTTACTACATATTTTCCAAAGCCTACTCATGTAATTTTTTTAAGTATATTAGTCGGCAATATTTGTTGCTTCTAAGAGTGTCATTGCCTACTTTGTTCTTTAATAGACTTCTGTCAGTGTATATGTTATTCTTTAATGTTTGTTAGTGTATACGTGTGTATTTCGTTGCTTACTATGTTTGTCGACAATTTTATATTTCATACTAAGTGAGCCATTTCTCATCCTACATTCGGCCCTCCTGACGACGGCTTCGTCCCGAAGCTGGACTCCACGGCTTCATGTACTCTACCACAGTAATGCATTTCTTCGTACCTTCGCCTTCACCGACTTTCTGAACCTCATATCGGTCGTGGTTTAACTTTGCTATCACCTTGTAAGGTCCTAGAAATTTTGGACGTAACTTCATGCCCACACCATATTGCGTGCGCTTTATAGCTACTAGGTCCCCTATATTGTATTTTTGACCCTGTATTCTCTTACTGTCAAATGTTTTCTTGTTTTCGGCCTGTATCTTAGCTATGTTTTTCTGAGCCTCGTCTCGGATTAGATCTCTCTCGTTTTGTAACTCGACAATTGAAAATTCTTCCATAATTTTACTAAGTTCCGGATTTTCCTTTGTTCGCATATTAATCCCTGTCATCACTTCAAAGGGTGTGCGTTGAGTACTTCTTGATGGACTATTGTTAAGCATTTGCTGGACTTGGTCCACATACTTATACCAATGTTCTGGTTTTCCGGCACACATTTTAGCTAACATGGGCACAATTATACGATTAATTCGCTCAGCTTGACCGTTACCCCTTGGAACTCCTGTGGCAATTAGTAAATGTTGTATTCCTTCATTTGAACAATACTCTTTAAATTCGTTAGCCGTAAACGCGGTTCCCCTATCAGATATTAGCCGTTGTGGATTGCCAAACACAGCTGACTGTCGTTTAAGTCTCTCCACCACTTCTTTGCTGCCTGTACTTTTGGTTGGATATAACCAAACAAATTTCGTGAACGCATCAACGACCACAAAGATGTGGTTGTACATTTTGGAAGTAGCTGCCATCGGCCCTACATGATCAACGTGGTATGTAATGAAGGGTTTATCTGATTTATCGATCGAAGTTAGCATGCCCTCTTTTCTTCCTGATTTGGCCTCCATTATAATACATTCCACACAGCTTTTAACTATAGCCTCTGTTTTAGCTTCCAGCTTTGGTATATAAAACTGTCTTTCTACCAGCTCTTTTGTTTTCCGCGATGCAAAGTGTCCCTGCCGGTGTGCCATCTCAATTATTTCTCTCTCCATTGCAGTGGGTATAACTATCAATTCCCTGGCTGGATCTTTGTGTAAGATACCATACTTCATATAGTAATCTTCATATGTATTATTCTCCAGTGCTTTGCAGACAGCCTTTACCCAATCGTCAGTTTGTTGTGCTTCTCTAACACGATGCTGTAGCGGATCTTGCAATATGAGGCACGAAACGCGACTCAGTGCATCTACATGCTTCATTTTGCTTCCCGATCGATGTTCGATTGTATATTCAAACTCTTGTAAAAACAGAGCCCATCTGTAAACTCTAACTGGTACATCTTCCTTACGCATTGTCATAGCGAATGCATTACAGTCTGTTATTATCTTGAATTTAAGTCGCAAAACATATATTCTCCACTTTTTCAACGCTTCAACTATCGCTAGCACTTCCAGTTCATAGGAATGGTATTTTTCCTCGGCGGGAGTTGTTTTCCTGCTCATATATTCAACTGGATGAAATGATAAATCTTCCGAATCCTTTTGCATTAGTACTGCGCCGTAACCAAATTTGCTTGCTTCAGTATGAATTTCTGTTTCTGCTCTCGGATTATACAACCTTAGCACTGATTCACTTGTTAAAGCCGTTTTCAACTGTTGAATAGCTAGCAACTCTTGATCACCCATTTTAAATTTTATACCTTTTCTTAAAAGATCCGATAAAGGCTTGGCAATTCTGGAATAATCCCGAATAAAACTACGGAAGAAAGAAGTGAGTCCTAAAAATCGTTGTACAGCTTTAATGTTGGTTGGAACTGGAAACCTTGCAATGGCTGAAATTTTCTCTTCCGATGGCGATATAGACGAGTTTTTTACAACGTACCCCAAAAATTTAATTTCCCGGCGCAAAAATTGACATTTGCTCCACTTAAATCGAATCCCATTTCTTGCTGCTACGTTCAACACTCGACGCAGGTTGCAGATACCTTCGCTCTCATCACGTGACAATATCACTATATCATCCATGTAAACTACCATCGTACCATCCGTGATCAAATCATGAAATATGGCCGAAATATAGCGACAAAACACTGCTGGCGAATTGCTAATACCAAATGGAACAAACTTAAACTCATACTGTCCTTTTTGTGTCACGAAAGCGGTATATTTTTGAGACTCCTTTGCGACTGGTACGTGAAGGAACCCGTTCTTCAAATCTAGTGTCGTAAAAACTCTGCCCTCTTGTAGTCTTTGAATAACGTCATCGACAAGTTCATAGGAAAATTGTCACGAATTATTTTTTTATTTAAACGTCTGTAATCGCAGCACAATCTCTTTGAACCATCCTTCTTTGAAACTAACACAACTGGAGAGGAATATTCTAAAAAACTGGACTTAATAACATTCTCCTCCAGCCACTCTTTTATCTGGTTTTCTATGATTTTCTGATCAACGTATGATGTTCTTCTAGGTCGACTTGCTACTGGTATGTCATCGGATAAAATTATTTTCATTTCCACTGGAAATGTTGTTGGTTTCTGTGGTCGATAATTGTCTATTATTGATTGAATCTCAATGCCATTATCTTTGTTCAAATGTTCTAAGTCTAAGCAAACTTCTTTGTCATCAATCAACGCTGTTTGAACAATGTCTTCGAATTCCTCCCGCAGCTAAGCGATTGAGTTATCGGTCAATGTCGGCTTAGGATTCTTGCCGATGACAATTGATTTATCCGGTATCTTGTTTTTCCTCCAATAAGGTGTGGCTCCATCAAATCTTTTCACGTGAGAAACTTTATTTTTGAACCTAGCACCACTGGTAGCAATTTCCAAATTCAAGTGCGCCAGAACGTCATTGCCAATAATTGCCGAATACATAATCTCATTGTCCCTGACAACGTGGAATTTTATGTCCACTTCATTTGAATCAATCAGAGTTTTGCATTTAAAACAACCTAGAGTCCTAATACTCTTCCCACCTAAACCAACTAATGTTTTTATTACTGGTTCTAACGGTACGTTCGACAGGCTCGACAGTGTATCCTCTCTTAGGATACTTACATCACTACCAGTGTCAATTAGCGCCCAGATTTTTGTGTTGAAAATAAATATTTCTGTTAATATCTTCCTCGAGAAAGAATAATTATCATCCGTAAGGGTATGAACATTTGTTCGTATATTTTTAACTCTGTTTTCTCTTTTAATAATACCGCACTCATTGGATTTGTGCCCTGCACCACCACATTTGAAACATTTAATTGTTAATGCCCTGCAATCTTTTGCAATGTGGCCTTCTATTCCACATTTAAAACATTTTTTATTGTCAGAACGTAACTGAGGTCTATATTTCTGAATCTTTAATCTTGAGCTTTGAGAGTTTGATGAATTTTCTGCGCAATTAATTTTTTCATATATCTCCAACTTATCTTTTAGTTCACTAATAGTTTTAGCTTGATATAATATAGCTTTATTCACGACGCTACCAGGTATTCCCTCAATAAAATATTCAATAATACTTGTATCATCTAATCTGAGAGGATTTGCTATTTCCATAATGGAATACAAATATTGCCTATACGTTTCATCAGTTTGTTTCTTACGAGTCTTCAGTTTTCTATGGATTGATATAGCTGACTGCTCCACTGCGAATTCCCTTTGGAGGATTGTCTTAAGAGTATCCCAATCTTTCACACCAGACTGACTTCTGATGAAAGTTTTTGCTGCTCCTGTTAACAGCTGCTTCGCATAAATATACTTTTGTAGCTGGTCCCATTTACACACATACGCACAATCTTCAAACTCCTGTATCCATGTCTTTATGTCATAGGAGTTTTCCCCTGTAAATTTTGAAACAGAATCTTCAACATCTCTTAAAGTGAAATGCGAGTGTACTGCGGATGCTGCACCTATTACCGAAGCTGCATCGCCAAACTCCGAGCCGTCACCGGAACCGAAATGTCGAATCAGTCTTTCCTGTAAGTCAGTCTTTGTACCAGCTGAATCAAGTTCTAGTTCACCTGCTTTCCTTCTTAATTCTTCTACTGTAAGTATGAGTATATCTTTTAACTCCATTTTCAAATTACCAGTGATTACAAACTTTAAAATTAGTTACAAAATTAGAATATATGATATGTATTTAGATATTCTCAAATTTCAAATATTCTTTCTCAACTCAAAGTTTTTATAAATATAATAAGTATTTTACGATTTTAACAAAAATGTTATTAGATTTTCGCTCTTGAAAATATTCTATTATTCACAAAATTGTCTACTCTATTTTATTTAGTCAACAATATCATTTATTTCTAACTCACTCTATTAACAAATTTTTTTTTTACCAGAACATCTCTTTCTCTTTTAAGGATTTATTTTAAAGAATAATCTCTATGCTATTTCTACAAATAATTCATTACTCTATTAAAAAGTATTTACTTATTTCATCTCTCTTCTTCATTAATTCCAATTTCTCAGCTCTACAGGTACTCAGTTCTCAAATACACACATCACTATCCTGCCTTCTCTCGTTTTATGTGAATTTTCACTGCTCACACATAAGCTTAGCTATCTCGGCTTCCCTCCATATATGTAGTTTCCCACAGCATTCACTCAAAGCTTAGCTATCTCGGCTTCCTTCTTTACATGCTTTTGCAATTTTACACGTACAACAGCAGTTTTTACTTAAAGTTCATTTTTGCTTGATGACAAAATTGAAGTAGGTTTTATTAATATTCCCTCAAATACTAATTTTTATCCACACTGTCTCTTTTTAATGTAAATGTCTGATTCTTTTGGTTATTAATTCTTTTTTATATTTTTATTAATTCTTTTTTATATTTTTCAATTTTAAATTTTCTTCAAAATATTTAATTTATTTTTATTGACGTTTCAATAGTTTTTTTTATTCTTCAAATACGTACACATTTAGGTAGGTATTTTTTGTATATAAGTTTATACGTTGACTTAGTTGTCAGATTTTGTTCTTTTTTTTTTATTTATATATATACTCGTTGCGAATGCACACATAAGCATGTATATCAATTTTTTCGTTCGAAAAATTAATGTCTTTTCAAAATTTTAATTATTTTTTCACCATTTATGTACATAGTTTAGATATTTTTTTTTTAATTGTATTCACAACTCTTCTTGTAAAGCATTTTAAAACATGGTTGGTGACATGTTTGGTTGAGCCCCCATTTGTAGTATTGTTAGCATTTAGCAGTTTTTTTGAAAACACAATTTGTTTAAATTAGTTTTAATTTCGTTTAATTTGGTTTAATTGTTAGTTATTCATTTTATTTTATTTATTATTTAACAATACTTTTATGGTTTTATTTTATACAGATAAAATAATATTAAGTATTTTATAATTTATACATATTAAGTTTAAAGGTTTTATTACACTAAGGATTATTTTAAGGATTATTATAAGGATACGATTATGTTTAAAATCACTGATAATTATTGTCCTTTATATTTTATTTTAACTCTTAAACTCTTTTTTACTTTTCACGTCTTTCCTGTTTAGTGTTTCTCGTAATAATGCCTGTTTTTTATTGTCTTTAAGAAAACCTCTTTTTCTTACTACATATTTTCCAAAGCCTACTCATGTAATTTTTTTAAGTATATTAGTCGGTGCAATATTTGTTGCTTCTAAGAGTGTCATTGCCTACTTTGTTCTTTAATAGACTTCTGTCAGTGTATATGTTATTCTTTAATGTTTGTTAGTGTATACGTGTGTATTTCGTTGCTTACTATGTTTGTCGACAATTTTATATTTCATACTAAGTGAGCCATTTCTCATCTTACATTAATTTTACATTTTAAGCAATTAATCAACTACTGGCACTTTAATCTTAAAATATTTTAATATTTAACACTCATATTTGAATCACTCGCAAAGTGTTAAAAATTTATATTATTTGATAGTTTCTTAAAATTTCTTTCAAAATGCATCCCTAATTGTGTCATTATCCATTAAAAATTGTTATACAATATTGATCCCTTTCACCACAAAACAGATAAAACGCAGTTACACATACGGCTTTACAAACAAATCCCACATATTTATTTTTTGTTATTCTTACATTTCAAATCCAAAAAAGTATTTGTTTCAATGCTCTAACTTTTTCAAAAAAGACAACTATTTGAATATTTTTCCTTCCTGGTTTATTCAAGTACAAAAAAAATTTACAGCAGGAAGTTAACATTTTTTATTTTTAGTGATGTTTCCTAAAGTGCAGTAGCGGTTTCTAATTAACTATTAAAGCCAGAAAAACGTTTAGTACTTCACACAAAATAATAATTTAATTATTTTTTTTTTTCGCAACAATAATATTTGTTTTAATTTGTTTGTGTTTAGTTTAGTTTTTAACTAATATTCGAATTGTTTCCAACTGCTCAAATATTAGATAAGTTATAGATGAACAAAAGCGCTTAACCTAACGACCAAGATTGTTTTTTACATTACTTCTACCAGCTTAAGCCGGCGCTTGAACCAAGCCATCCCAGTTTTACTTCAGTTATAATTTCAACTAGCTCAGTTCTTTTTTATACTACCCTGCTCTTAGTTCAATTACAGTTTTGAAAGGATCTTTACTTTTTTAATCAACCAACGAATAAGCAATATTTCTTGTAATTTTTAAAACAAATTTGTATCCATCTCACTGTTTAAAAGATCAGATGACGCATTTTCAACAACACTTTAGAATAAAAGTACAAAATTACAAGAACTGATACACCGTATCACTGAAACACGCACCCTTTTAAGCAGATTATTGCAATCAAAACAACGAAGAATAAGTAGAATCACAATAACTACAACTACAATTACTACAAAAGAAATTAATTCTCAAGAAGGAACTTGAAATTATTCTACAATAGCCCAATAAATTAAAAAATAACTAAATGTATTAGTAGAAGCACGTATTTTTACAAAACAACTATAAATAAGGACGTTTAATAAAGTTATTTTAAAACATTAAAAATAATGGAAAGTGGACTTAAAAAACAAGATCAATGTCAATTTAATAATAGCAGATAAGTTCTTTTTTACTTTTTAAAATAATAAAAATCTACTTAAAAAATTTTAATTAAGAATAATTCTCTTACTTTCACACACTCGCAATCAAATAAATATTATTTTTTGCCTTCATCACAATTTCGATTTGTTCTTGAACGATTATTCAAACGTTATAATAGATGAAGAGTAAAACATTTAATTGCATCTTTTTGCGCCTAATTGCCGTTCTGCTTTTAGAGATTAAAAGGCCACAAAATTATGCTATGTTACCATTGAAACTTCCAATAGAGTCAAAAAATGTTTCAAATAAATTGTGGTTTGATTGCTGCATAAACACAAACAGAATTCAAACAATGCCTCAATAGTCAGTAGTAATTTTAGTTTTAAGTGCGATCAATGGTTTTCCATTCTCTTGCCAAATATTATTCTTTTTCAGTTTAAGATAAAAATTTTTATGTAGCAACAATTTAAGTTGCACATGGAAGTTCATTAATATTCAAAATAATGATTTAAAAATGAAAACATTTCTGTTTCCAAATTGGAGCATAATATTGGATGAAATAAAATTTTTTATCTTTTTCATGTTGTCTTATATTTTCATTAGTTTTAAAACATAAAAACGTGATTAAAATTTCTCTGGGAAGTTGAGTTGAATAACCAATTACAGTGATTTTTGCAAAAACGACTTTTGGGTTAAAAACACTTTGAAATGTAGTAGTTCACTTTTGTGGATAATTATAAAGGAAAGTCTTAACAAAATAATTCCTTAAATATTATATCGCCAAGTTCTATCACTATTTTAGTTCTAAAACCTGTTTTAATATATATTACACGAAAATATCAGAGCACTAAGCTAATGCCTTATGTATTTAATAAAAAAAATGTATATTAAAGCAAAAAAACTATAGAACTTTCTCTGTGAGAATTGTTACTAAAATTAACAATAATATGGGTTTCAATTTGTACGAAAGAGCTTCAATAATTTATATTCTAAAACAAGTTTACTCCACATGTAGCACTTCCCATACAAATTAAACACTCATTAACGTTTAACGAAATAAATGTAGCAGCCAGAGTCTTCACATTTTCTATAATTACTCTTTTATTACACAAATTGACGTAATTGAACCTCCCATTCATCTAAGGATGTTTTTCTTTTTTATTAGGACCAGCACTCAGGTGATGACCTCTACTTATGTAATGCATTGTGCCAGAACTAGGAAATTAGGTTGTGGGAAGGGGGATAGAGGGGGTAGTGCCTTTGGACATTTGAACTGTTCGGATAAAAAGCGAATTTTCTCTGTAATGCGTTGTGCGATTCACTGGCCAATCGACCACATAGGAAAGCGCCCTTGATGCAGAGCGTGTTGCAGTAACAATAAAACAATAAAATAAAAGTGAAACACACCCCACATTGCCTCGAGGCTCCGGTGAGTCAATAGAGCTGGATACCCTACTGTCACCGATCAGCTTTTTCGCTCTCTCCTGTACGTGGTCGAGTAACTCCAAAATAGACTTTGAAGCACCGGCCTATACATGAGAGTTGTATTCCATTTTCACTCTGACAAAGGTGACATAGATAGTAAGGA
Source organism: Cistogaster globosa (assembly GCA_937654795.1). NCBI lineage: Eukaryota > Metazoa > Arthropoda > Insecta > Diptera > Tachinidae > Cistogaster > Cistogaster globosa. The sequence continues at coordinate 55,792,950 of OW569406.1, forward strand.
GATCAGAAAACCTAGGCAACCTTCCAACGAACATCGCATTGAATTTTCATGCCAAGAACATCGAGAGCTTCTGATTCCTTAACATATATATCACCCATAATTACAGATGAGGTAGCATGTTCAGCAGTATGCCTGTGCAAAGCACACAGCACTGGGTTTTATGAGCGTTAAACTGAACCCTATTCGCCAGGTCCCATTCGGAAATTACCGAAAGGTCGCGGTTAAGGGTATCGTCCATGTGCTTTCTCAATTTCCGGAAGGCTTGGTCTACTGCGAAACAAAAATGAATGGCATATGCTACTGTCATGTGTAAAAGAATAGATAGGGTTAGAAGTCTGACGTTGAAGGTCATTAAAAAAAATGATAAATAGGGTAGGGGAAAAAACGGAACCTTGCGATACCCCTGAATTTACCTTGAACTCGCTTGGTGAGATGCCATCTATAACAACTCATATAGTGCGATCCCTGAGAAGGCTCGATTAAAGTCGAGTGAAGCTATTACCGACACCAAAAGCAATAAGTTTTGTTATGAGTGCACCATGCCACACTCTATCAAACGTCTTGAAAATATCTAAAGCCACCACCTTACTTTCGCCGAAATGGGAAATGGATTAACACCATTTTTCCGTCAGCAGTAGAGTAAGAAAATTTTGAGGAAAGAATTATGTACATTACTTTGTGTGCAAAGTAATTTAATCGTTGTATACTTGAAAAACTATAAAGAGTAATTTAATTAGTACCTGATAAAGATATGGATATAAAAAACCGCTAAATATATACAATTATATAACTATTATATAAGTATACTAGCCATTTCCGGTGCACTTTCGTATTTCAAAATTTATAATTGTTCCACGACCATTATATCAATCCAGCCAGCTTTTAACTTGTATGACTTTTTAGATCTATTCCTTAATATGGAATTGCCCACTGTTCTAATCCATTCAGTATTTCTCAAGAAGTTTATGTTACAAAAACTCATTTATAAATCTCTAGATAAACGATGATAATTTTTCATTGTGTGTGAGAGGAACCATGCCTACTGTTTGAATACAAAGTATTTATCCTCCAGTTCTACACATAAAAAGCAAAGTTACTCTACCTATTGTAATTCTCTATGTACACTATAATAATTAATCAGTTTATATGGAAGGTACCATGCCCACTATTCTAATCAACTCTGTGGTTTGCTAAACTATGCATTTTAATACTGATGCAAAATTTCAAGATGGTACCTATAATATTTCTTTAGCTAATCTATAATAATTTTTTGTTTTCTTCAATATATATCAACCGTATATCTGATAAAAAATTATAAAAATTCCAGGGAGAATAGTCTACTGCTGTAAGAAGCTATAACTTTCCCACAAAAAAGAACAAATAATTGTTGCGCTTTTAGAAGATATGAATTAAGTCGTTTAGGAGGTAAAAACCAGCATTAAAAATGTAAGAATTTGTATTACTTTACTTCGTTACGATTGGGAAATTAAATTACATTGAATTTAGTTAGCTGCTTTAAAAAACATTTTGTTTGCCTTTATATATAAATTTCTTTGACGATTCGATGAATCTATACAATGCGTATTTATAACTCCAATAACTACCATAATCCATGTTTGGTTTTGCTAACAAAAAAAAAAAAAAAAAAAAAAAAATCGACATGATTGCGAAACGTCTAAATGCTCAAAAAAGCTATTGGAATTCAATTATTGTTTCAGGCAAGAGATAAATTTGATAAATTATAAGCTTCTTGCCATGTTTTTAAATACAAACATACATTATTCCTTACTCTCTTGAAATTTATTTCTAAATATGCCTGTGTTTTATAATAAGCTCCTGTCAATCATTGTGATTGCGGAGCAGAGAGATATATAGAAAGCAACAGACTACTTTTTGTATTCCACTTAATTCATATAAGATTTCAGCTAAAAGCATTTTTTTATTGTTCTTCTTTTTTTTTGTCGTACAAAGTCATGTTCACTTGAGTACAATACATAGATTAAAATTAGTTTTATCATTTGTCATCGGAGAATGAATGATTGACAGAATAAAAAAAATTTCTTTTGTTCTAAAGTGCATTGTTAAAAAGAATGAATAACGAAATCAATTAATATCAGCCAGTATGTTTTTATTTCCTTTGTTTAGTAAAATCACATGTCAATTGAAAAAATTTTTATAACTGCACAATTAAAATGATTTTGCAAACATAAACTTTACTTAAATAGAAAACTATTTATTCCATTTAAATTTATTTACAAACCAATTTGCGAAATTATTTCAAAACTTTATTGAATTAAATTTACTCGTTATCTCTCTATTGATTTGATTACTTGCTTTGCAACAAACTGTTTAAGGGAAAAGTTCCTTGAAAACTTTGCACATTTTCTGTTTTAAAAAGTTTTATATGAGAAAAGTTTCTGCATTCAAACAACAGTTAAAGTGTTATTTGGTTAGAGCTCCACCCAAAGTTGTCTTTAACCTTTTTAAAATGAAGAAATGGAAATGGAAAATAGAAAGTTATCGAATGTAAGAAACTTTTTTGGCATTTCTGTCTGCCCGGCTGTTTTTCTCTCTTTGCTCGCATTACGTAAAAACTGCTATATGGATTAAAAAAAAATTGTAAAAACTTTTCTTAGAACCTTAGTTCAAATATAGCATACTTATTTTAGTACAAATATTTATTTTTTTTTCACATTTTTTCCGTTTTTATTACATTCCTCATTTTATGTAGGCCGTTGACCCAGTGCAATTGTGTTATTAGATAAACAATTCTGTGGAATGCTCTTATTTTATTTAAATGGTTAAAGGTGTACCAGAGACAAATAAATAAATACGTCAATACTCTGAAATCGTTCTTTTTTGGTAACACATATAATGCGCTGTCGGCAATAAGTAAAAACGTTATGGTTATTGCACTAATGCAAATGGCGTTTGACATGTTTATTTGATCCTTTTTAGGACATTTACCTAGCCCTGATTGGAGAGAAGTTGACTGCGTTATCACGGATCAAGAATAGATTTAAAGGAAAAATAACTTCCAATTGAATTAGATTATTTAAGCTGTAAAAAAGTTGTGCTACTTTCATGATAAAAATAATCAAATTTACCGATACTGATTATTAAAGGTGAAAGCACGTTTCGATGGTTGTATACAGTAAAAGAAAAAGTCTGCCGTATACAGTATTTAAAGAAATATTAAATCAATTTTTTATTTCTTTGCTGTTTATATTTAAATTTTGATTTCTTGTCTTTAAAAAAAGTTAAGTTTATTAAGAATGTTTATATAAAGTTTCCTGAAGAGCTCCGTAAGCGGATATAGAAACGAACTCTAAACCTCAATAATCAAAAGCGGAGAAATTAAAAATCTTAGTTTTAATAGCACAGTAATTTTAAAGTTTTATTAACTTTTAAAACCTTTAGTTGCTATTTGGTATTTTCATGCACAATTCATTGAAGGACAAATTTTAAGGATTTCTTAAATAAAACCAAAATGTAGAGCAATAAATTTCAATAAAATCAAATTTAATCAATTAGATTAACAAAAATCTCTTAAATTTTTCTTTTTAGGTATTATTATTATATAAATACAACCACTTCATAATGACATAATATACTAATTATCTAAACTAAGTATTTTTTTAAGTTTTTCATGTTAAAAACTGAAAAATATTTTATCTTTTATATTTCGTACACATATGAGCCACAGTCTCAAACTTTATCTACAAATTCCATCTAAATTTTGAAGTTAGCATGTAGCAAAATCACATAAATATGGTTCTAAAAGAACTTAAATTTCATTGCTATTCTTAAAATAAAGTTGATTAAAAAATGTTAATATAAAATAAGAGAAGCTTTTATAAGAAGCTTTTTTATTTTATACTTAAAATGCAAGTTATATTTTTGTTTTATTTGAATTACATGAAAAATAAAAATATAACATTAAAAATTTTTAGAAATAGACTAGGAAAAAAATTAAGCTTTAAAATGGTATTAATTTCGTTGAATAAAGTTTATTCACTGTCATAAAAAATATTAGAAGTGCTGAAGCAAAAAAAAAAAAAAAAAAACAAATAAGTAAACATTATGTAGTCAACCGTTGTTTGTCACTACTTCTTGGAACCTTTTCCAGATAATAAAATAGATTTGTAAATTCTTTTAAAGTTAGGTATTATTAGAAACAAAAAAAAAATTTTTAAATTTTGAACCACATGCATTGAAATAAAACCACGAAACCTAAAACTTATAACGTAGGTGGAGCAAAACTTATACCAACTTGAAAAAAACTGAGGTTAAACATATTTTTTAAATATTGAGCACATTTCAAATATTACGAATTATTTGTTTAAAGTGACATCTTGAAACCAATGTCTATAATATCTTCATAAAGAAAATTTAAATAATTTAATTATTTATTTATTTTATTACTATCGCAACAAAAACTTCTTTATTTCATTTCAACTATTATGCATCACAAGCAAATAATTCTACTGTGACAACATAACGAACTAAAATTTTCCGCCACTGCTTCCACTGCGATATATATATATCGCAAGATTTTTTCTAAAACTGAGAAGAACTATTTTTAATTGGGTTTTTGTGGGAATTAAATTTCTTTTTGATGCTTACAAATAGCATGTAAATATTTGAAAATCTTAAAATAGTATTAAACTTACTAAAACAATTCACACGATTCCCAGAAAAGTTTTAAGTCTTTCTACATATAAGATTTTTAAATCTTTTGTATAGCCTTATTTACACAAAAAATTGCATTTATGGCTATACCAAAAAATTGGTACAAAGCAAAAATAATTATACAAGATGAATTACAGAGAGACCAACGAAAAATTGATTTTGTTTCTGTGTGAACTTCATGTGAACAAATCAATATTGATTAGTTGGTTAGATAAATATGTTTACAACGTACACAACCTCATAGGGAAGGCCAGACTCACTAAGAGAAGCAGGTTCACAGGCAAAGCATTCGCTTACCACGAAGGTTACCAAAGATCGCACGTCTTCGAAAAATTTCACGGCCATTTTCAATATGTTCAAAATAACTATTAAAGAAGTTTTGCTTATTTTATTATTTTTAATATAGCTAAGAATTTTTTGAATTCAACAGAAACACGCTCCGCCATATTTTTTCCCACTTTTTTTTGCAAAAAAGTCTATGGCTTCTTTAATTTGAACATATTAATTAATAATTAACCGGTAAAATTTTTTTGTTATTGTTTGTGAACGTTGTCTTAAAATAACAAAGAAAGACCTTTAAAAACAACATACATACATTTGTGTAAATAAAAACATGTTTTACAGTACTTTAAAAAGCGTAAAATTTTCGTTTTTAATTTATATCGCTTATACGCCACAAGAGTCATATAAAAATAATGAATTTTATAATATTGTTAGAAGATAGGAAATAGTAGTGAAATAATATTTAAATTGAATTTAAGGAAAGATAGCATTTTATGTAAAATAATTGATGGAAGCGCACTATTTCTTTTGAAAAATCGAGCAAAAACGTAACAGCCTCAAAAGTGTTGATTTTCATATGTAAACCCACTTGCAAACTTTCAAACACTTGTTTTGTGATTCTACTTTTTGTTCAGGATTCTAGTCTTCATTTTAAATTTCGATTTTTAAAACAGTTTTTGAAGATAAAGATGAAACTAAAAGCAATGAACTAGATTTTATTCAGATTTAAAAAAAAAAAACTAAGAGCAAGTAAATTGGGAAGGAAACTAAATACTTTATAGTTTTATAGCAATTTTTTACTATTTAGTCACTCAAGTAACTTTTTAAAGGAAAAGTTCAAAAACTTTTTTACCACCTCATATATGCAAATATAATTCGTAGAACGTAAGAACCTATTTAATTATAAGCAATTTTTAAATGTTAGTATAACTTTTAAGAAATAACCGCTGTTTAATCTAATGAACAATTTTCATTTAACTTACAATACTTATAACTACTAAGTAACAATAACTGTTTTTAAAAAAAGCACTCAAAGAAAACTATTTTTAAAAGTATGTTTTAAATTACATCAAGTTCAAGTTTATTTTCAAAAAATATTCTCATAAGTATTAACAATAGATTTGAAAATAAGCAACCGAAAACAAAATTTCTTACTAAAGTATTTTGCAATAACTGCCCAAAAATGGGTTTTATAGATATGCAATTAGATCCTTGTACACAATGTTTGATAATTCCAATGCTCGATTTTATTATCATCACTATTGTAAAACTATTCGAAATATAGCTGATAAGGAGTTTTGACCTACCAATTCGACAAAAAAAGTCAAAAGATAAAACTTAATATCTTAAATTCAAATTGAAAACATTATTCGTTGACAAATTTTGAGAATTTTTAAATTTCAATACTTCGTTTTCATAAAGATATTTGAAAATTATTTGCTTTTCACTTTGCCATCATCAGGCACATCACACACTCTGATTCGAGTAAATTATTTTAACTTCTTTGGATTCTATTAAAATTTTGAAATTCCTTTCTTTCATTTACATGTGGCAATAATGCGCAATAAGCAACAAGGCCTAAATCAAAGTAAGCACAAGTAACAAAATTTAAACGAAATTAATTCCACTTCCAAGATATAATAAAAATAGATATAAGAGAAATATGACATCACACATGTTGTGCAAGCACATATATGCATACAAACATATACCCTCGTATTTACAAACCACATAGTAAAGCTGGTGAGCTTGCCGGTTGCTACAAGCAACATAAATTTTATGCCAGTGCCGTTCATTTAATTTCATTCAACGTGTTGTCCTTACTTCTTTTATGTCTGCAACCGTAAGCATTTTCTAACAAAAGAAAACAAAAGCAACAATAATACAGGTTTCGTATGTATGACTTGAACACTTGAGAGGCAAACGAACCTTTAATTTCACCCGAGGTTGCTTCCGTTAAATAAAGAAACATCTAAATTTTGCTTTAAATTATTGTTACATTAATGAGTATAAATGCATACAGGTGTGTAGGTGACAACAGATGTTAGCGTTTTTGCAGTCAGACATTAGTGTTTTAAAAGGAATCAAATCAAGTTTATATTGGGCAATTTGATAAACAACTTTCAAAAAAGTTATGTTTTTGGCAAGCTCGTTTGAAGAAAGTCCAAATATGCAATTCTTATTTAAAAGCACAATTAACAAATCAAAATTAATTCAATTCTTTTTAAGACCTTTTAATATTAAATAGAGGTTTGTTTTCATTGAACAACAAAGTTGCGCCTTTTGGCGCGAAAAACTCAAACCAAATACTTTTTCTAAGGCACTGACATATTTTGTATTTTAAAGCATTATGGTTCAAAATACACAGCAGGTTTTTTCAGTTAATCAATCATAATTTTCATTCTTTTTTATCCACAAAGAGCATCGCCAATAAGCTTTTTGTTTGTCAATAATTCAGCATAATTGCAAGGTTTTTAGGAAAAAAAAGATCTTATGTGTTAGCTGCTTTCTTAAAGTTTTTAGTCAGGCACAACCTAAAAACAACATCTTCCTCGATCTTATTCTCGTCCAAGTGACAAGAAGTTGTTTGTTAAAGTATCTTCTCCGTTTTACTACTTTATGATTCAATCAGAATTGTTTATTTTCAATGAGAATTAGGGAACAAAGTAACTACGTGATTCCGATGATGTTTTTTAATTTGCTTTTTAAAAATTTAATAAGATTTTACCTAACCGATTTGGATTCTTTTGAGCAACAGAAAAAATAAAATCTTTATAGTAATTTAATAGGATTTTATAAACCTGTATAGAACACATTAAAGAGGTTGCCAAAGTTCATTGTCATTTAGTTCCTAGAATAATTATATCATTTTAAATTGCATGTTATTAAATTCAAATTAGAAAAATTTGGACAAAGAAAATTAATTAAGCCTAAAAGTTTTGAGTAGTAAATGCATTAAGAAATTCACATAGTGAACGTTATAAATACATTTTTTGAAGATGTTTTGGTCATAGCTGCAATATCATAACTTTACTATGAGCGTACGAACTTGAAATATATACAGTGAAACTCATAAGGTTCTATGGAATGAGGTTCATGAGTTTTACATCTAAATTTTCCACTATGAACAAACTAGACTTTTTATGCGCTATTGACAGACATTAAGTTTATATTCCTAAGAACAGTGGATCGTTTTTTGCAATTGCAATTAGCATTGTTTTAATGGCATTATGTGGTAATAATTATTCATATAGTTAGAATTAACTGAAGAGCTATATGAGCAGCAGCGAAATGCCTTTATGGACGTGCTTTCTCCGCAGTTAAATATTTTATATTTTATAGTTTTAAATAATAAATATTAAATAATAATATCGTGAAATAAAAAAATCAAGCACATTGAAAAGAGACATTTTCATTTTTTTTAAATAAAGGAAACAATCTTCTAATTTTTTTCTGTGTAAGAGTCCATTGCTTATTTTTCATAAAAATGATAGATTGTTGTCGTTTAAATATTTCCATTGTGTTTGTCTTTATTTTGTACAAGAAAACCGAAATGCATATTACTGCATGCTGTGGCATTAATTTACACTTATTTTGCTAATGTTGATGACTTATATTATGTTTTTAACCACTTGTACTTTCTACTTGTTTTGTGGCAATATTTTTAAAGGCGCAGAATTAAATTGTACAGATGAAGACAGAATACAATAAATTGTGACAACGTTTTACATTTTCATATATGTATGTAAAACTTAGAACGAAACATAGCTCATTTAATACAGTTACGAGTTCTAAAATATAACTCCGAAATTGTATCTTCTGTTCTATTATTAAATTTTTGAATAAAGTATATAAATTTTGTGGTATCACAACGGGCCATTCGTTTGTGCTCAAGTGAGCTTCGTCCCGAGAGGCTGCCACTCCTAACTAACTAACTAACATATAAATTAAATATATTAAATTAGGTTTGGTCGATATATTTGAGCTTAATTTTTTTTTTTTAATTTTCGATACCCGAAAAAACGATAGCCTCTTTCTATATTTTATTTAAAAAAATCAGTCTAAATGAATAACAATCAGTTTCCAATAAGATTAAGAAAATAAATCTTATGAAATTGCACTGCTAATTGATTCCAAGTCTTACAAACGGCAAACAAATTTTAGCTACACAATAGATTAATAAATCAAAGTAAAGCTTTAAACGAAATGGCTATTTAGTTTATATAATCACGTTTTTCTATCAAGTTTTATATCGCGTTTACAAATCTTCGTGTAAAAATTTGTATTTCTTTTACTTTTTTTTAATTTAGTTCCCATTTAATCTTCTGAAGAAAAGTTTTGGTTCGCTGTTGTGACTTTTTACAGATAAGCTCAATGTCACGAATATATACACTTTTATAAAGTTAAGTATTAGATTTTCTTGTATTAAAATTATATTTATTATAGACGGCTTTGTTCCACACATGAAACTTTAATAGAAAGTACAATTATTTTAAACAATTCTTTTATAAATTCTCTTGTATCGAAAAAACATGTTAACTCATCTTTAATTAAAAAGCTCGTAAAAGGTAAATTTGCAATTCTCACTTAATTTGTTTGTAGTAAAGATATTTCAACACCAATATTAATGAATAAGTTAAAGTTAAAAATCCTGTTAATACCAGGAGAAACAATAATTGCTTTTACCAAAAATTACAGGTTTAGGAAATTTAAACACAGTCTATTTTCTATAAAAGAAGTCAAAACTTTCAAACAATTGCAAAAGGCACCTGCTGTTTAAAGAGAAAGATAGACAAATTTGTTGACTATAAAATGGGAAAATAATCCTTATTACAGGAGATTCTTAGTGAGATGATAGCACCTCATTGTGCTTTATTTGCTTTAATAGAAAATGGCTAAATAAACCGAAAATTTAGCAGTAACGAAAGTGTTTTAAGACAATACAACTCATTTAACTATAGAGATTTTGGATAACAAGCCCACAAATAAATTTCATGAGCAACGTTAACAAGAGTAAAGCCATACAAAACACTATGTTTTTATTATGACCTGCCTTTTATTTACTGTTTCTAAATGTTTCAACAGAGTCCGTTTTTAAAGACAGGAACATTTAATTGAGTGCATTAATATAAGCAAGAGATTTTGCAGGCATTGATTATAATCATAATTAAAATTAAAACAAGTACTTAAAGGAAGATAAACAATTTTTATCTTAAAATAGAAATTTCCATTTGAATCGCACAGTATTTTAAATTTGGTTAAAAATGTAAAAACATAAGTACCAAAAAAAAAAATGGTTCTTATTATAACTGATATATGAAAAAGAGTATAGAAGGAAATTTGTGATAAATGCAGCTGAAGTGGTTCCTGTCTAATTTATTTTATTGCAATATTTTTTTATTAAATTTTTTGGCGTTTTAACTTTTTAAAAGTTATCGACTGCAGACAAAGACCATTATTCAGTTATTTTTTTCACTGTTCCTTTGAGAACCTCTAATAATTGATACTTGTTTTAAAAGCACTTTTTTAAGCAGGCTCGTTTTTCTTATAGTAATTTCATTAACGTTTTTCATTTAAAAGTTCTGTATACTGGCGATGTTTTTTTTTTTAATTTATCTGTTTTTTTTTTTTTTAAATATTTTTAAAGCATAAATTTTAAAATTTATTTTCATATAGGCTATATTTTTTATATGTCTTACTTTAAAAAGGTACAATGCATTTTTAAGGATTTTTTTAAATAATTTATATAAATAAAGTTTTAAACGCTGTACAAATTATAGTTGTTTTTAATTTCAATAAAATTAAATTTTGAATAAAAATTTTAAGTTTTCTTAACTAAGGTGGCTTAAATACGCATTATTTCTCTTATCAATACTATTAAAGAATCACATGTAAAATAGCTTTGCAAATTTCGAAAATACTTGAGATACTTTTATGAAACAAATATATTCTTTCAAATTTATCCTAGTTGAGTGGATTTAACAAATTGTTTTCTTACCTTTTTTTCTAAGCCTGCAAGACTAAAAACATACACAAACACAAAATTCGGTTAGCTCCAAAAATATTTACTCAATCATTAAAATATCCTGCTAAGGAAAAGAACCTTTCTTGCTATGTGTAGATTAAATTTAAATAACAGTTAAATGCATAACTTAGCGGGATTGTGAGAATTTTTTGTCTGTCTTATTGCTTTTCCTTAGCATCCTCCCTTCATGGATAATGTAAGTTCATTTCTTCTTCCGGATTAATTAATTAATTAATCAAAATATAAAAATATTATCAATTAAAATAACACAAAAAAAAAAACTGTGTAAACAAGAAAAACAAAATAACTTTCTTATAAATTTTATTTTTGCTACTACTATATCTAAAACTAAAATGATATAAATAGAACTTTACAACTGCCTACAACCTCACGAAAGGAATTTGCAAAACTATAAAATTGAGTTTTTTGTTTACTGGAAGAGATTTTATATTTTCTCTCATTCGTCTTCTATGTATTGAATCTAAACAAGCTTATAAATTTTTTTTAATGTCACAGTCATAGTGTATCTGCTCCTCTTTTGAAATTTGATAGTTGTTATTACTATCGGTATCCTAGATTGCATGCAACCGGTTCAACCGGATAAAAATTAAAAGCAGTCAAAAAAAATTGGTGTTGCTTATTTCTCGTCTATTGTTTTTATTCCGTTAAGTGTGTTTTTTTGAAATCTTGTATATCCATCAACAGGTAGACATCATTCGCTTGTTGTTGTGCTTGTTGTTCTGTATTTGAGTTTCAACTAGGACACTGGCGGATTTTCGTCAATCAAATGATATGCAAAAATAAAAATGGTAAGGTGATATTGAACATTTTTTATGAGCTTTTTTCTTTTGTAATCTTGTTTTAAATAAATTATTGATACTATTTCCATTTTTATTGAGAATAAAGCAATGAAAACACGTTTGCGGGAATTAGTTTGTAGAATAATTTATGAGTCGATTAAAATTAAAAAATACTGTTTATTTATTATCCTTTTATTTTTTTTATGGAAAAATATCCTATAATATGCATAATATCATAAATCAACTTTGTTATTAGGGCCGCAGGCAATTTTACAAAAAAAAAAAAATAAATTTGTTGAGTAAAAAAGTTGAAAAACTATATTCTTCAAAATTAGTTTTGTATTAAATTATTTTCCAAAATACATATAATAATATTTTTAAAAAAACTAACTTTTTTAAAAATATGCAATTCGATAAAAAAAAATTATCTTTTTCAAATTATATATTGAGGACGCATAAAAACCCTTGAATAAACATACGTAAAAAATTCCGTTTTTATTGCAATATTTAGCAAGATAGTTTTATCCTTTTAGCATGTTATTTAAAACATATTTAATCTTTTTAATTTGCTCTTAAATTTTACTCTTCGAGGGCGAAGTTTGTTGATTACCGCACATCTAAAAACATTCCTAAAACATAAAATAATATTATTAATAGGGCAGTATTCATTTAAAATTTGTTCTTAAAATTGCAAATCCTTAAATATTTTATAGATAACTAAACTAAAATTATTACAATTTATGTATTGCATCAAAAAAAAAAAAAGCAAAGCAATAGATTAGATATGAACGCCATACCAAAGATATTCATTCCAAATATCCGTTGTTGTAAAGATAGGAGTGATAAAATGAAACATTTAGTTTTTATCAAAATTCATATGTAGACAGAAGTTTTTTACAGCCATAGGCAACAGACTGAAATACTGACTGACTTTTTCACGTATCATGTCACTCAAAGCAAAATAAAGAAATTGTTAAATACTGTTGTCATACCTTTCGGTGTAGACCGTCGTCACTGGCTGTTTATTTAGTACGATTGGCGAGCGCTTTCGATGTAAAGACATCATTTTCAAGCCGCGTTTTGATTAGTACTGGTTATTTACTGGCGGAATAAATCCAATTAACTTAATACCAAATTGTTAAATTATAAACATTTAAACACAATAAAATCTATTGAGAAGACAATTTTCCACTTCAAACGTGACTCTTGAAGCCTTCGCAAACAATGTGTATGTCAATTGTTATTCTGTTGGGTTTTACTGCTTTCAAAACAAAAACAAAATTGAAATTTAAATCAAACAGTCAATAACAAAATGAAAACGACGGGTTCGAAATAATGAAAAAAAAAACATGGAAAAACAAGTTTAAAACCAAAGAATTTGGTGAGAAATTTTTACTGAATGTAAACTGAACAAAAGAAGTGCGATAAAAATTTCTTGTACAGCTAGTATTCTTTTTGTTGTATTTTATTGCTTTTGAAATATCTTCTTTGCGATTACTGATTGCCTTTAAAACACAAATTAAATTTTCTGTTTGTGGTGTCACTCAATTCTTTTCGTAAGAGTTTAAAGTTTAAGTTTAATTGGAAGTTCAAAACAGACGATATAAATAATGAGGAAAACTGCTAACAGATACTTATTTCAAAAGCACCAAAAAAGATTTGTTTAAAGTTCTTTTGGTGTTTTTTTATATTCTTTTTGTTGTAGAAAACTTAAAGAGATACTAAAAAATTAACCAAAAAAAAAAAGCCCTAAAGCCTATTATATAACAAATTTTTATTACTAGTAAATAAAGTTTCTTTGAAAAACTTAAAACCACTAATAAAAACAAAAACAAAAATTTTTAAAAAAATTCGGAAGCTAAGATAAACCAAAATTTAAGCTGACGCTCAGAAATTCACCAGGGAGCTTCTGTCATCAAAATTTTAAATCTTACTAAAAATGAATAACGCAGAGCAAAAAATTTGATTTTTCATAATAAATTTAAGTTTGTTTAAGAAAACATCATAACAGATTTAAAAAAACGTTAGAAATTGTGCTGAATATATATATATATATATATATATATATATATATATATATATATATATATATATATATATATATATATATATATATATATATATATATATATATATGGATATATATATTTTTTTTTCAACAAAAAATTTTTTCAAAAAACATATAAGAAGAAATTTCGTCATAGATTCGGCGGCATAAAATAAGTCCTCAAGAAATAAGACCCTAAATCCAAAATGAAACTAGTCCCCAATTTTTGGGGTATTCTTTCACAAGAAACTCTGAATATGATATAAGTTCCCAATGAAATAAAATGACAGTAATGAAATTATGCCCCAATTTCAATGTTTAAAAAACGATTGTTTCTTAGCAAGACGCCTCTGTGGTACGACCAGCAGCAGGTTCGCTTTTTAAAGATTTCTTGCGTAGCCGGCCTTCGGCCGGACGTAGTAATTTTCTTCTCTATGGTATGACCAACAGCGGGTTCGCTTTCTAAAGATTTTCTGCCAGCTGGCCTTCGGCCGGACGCAAAGATTTTAACGTCTATCGTATGACCAATACCGGCTTCGCTTTCTAAAAATTTTTGCATTACAAAATCTTGTTCAGGGTTTTATTTTATTACATGCTTTTGGGGATTTATTTCATATAAAATAGTTTCCCAATATTAAAATTAAATAAATCTCCAAAAAGAATAAATAAGGGCCCGAAAAGTGTTGTTGTTGGCTTCTGTACATTTTTTGGGGACTTATTTCATTTTGTATTTAGGGTACTTAAATCCCGCCGCCCATAGATTCAAAAATTTAATTCAAAGTTCACATTATAAACATTTTTAATTTCCAGCTTAAAAGTAAAATATTATAATCAATAAATTATAGAAAAGTTCGCCCTTGTAAAACAATGTTATTATAATCATAAATCATTATTTCGAAAAATTAGGTTAAAAGAGATTAAATAGAAACTCAAATGGAATTGTGTTTAAAAAATTAAAGTCTCAACGTCACATATAAAGTAAAAGTCAATAAATCGCCATTGGATTAACAAACAGTGAGATTATAAAAAATTACGTTCAAATTATTATCGAAAGTACATAAGATTGCTTTAATAATCAATTTACTCACGAATTTATATTCATATGAAACTAACAGTTTTACTCCCGATTTAACAAAATGCGAATGAACACTTCGTTTGCATACTTATATGAAAAACAAAAACAAATTGTTTTTGTACATAAAAAGTGTTCATTCACATTTAGTTAAATTCGCAATTTGTATTCACACTTGGCCATTTATTTTAAATAATTCTTGTTTTTCCAGCAAAATTATATTTTTTACCCTACACTTTCGCCAGAGACTGGTGATAAACAAATTTTACCATAAAATTACAATTTCATTTTATTTTTACTCTATTTTATTCAAGCTCTTACTTTTCTTGTCATCGTGCATGGCCTAGTTGATATAAACTTCATTTTTTCATAAGAGGTCCGCTTAGTTCCAAAATTTCAGCTTTCACCACGATAAGTTTCGTTATACTCTTCAGAAAACAGAAAAAAATATAAATACCGCATTTTACGCTGAATAACGGAAAAATAATTACCAAAAAAAATTAAATACGGTCCCATATTTATAATCACAAATTCAGTCATTTACAACTACACAACAGTTTATGATTGCTTTTATAATTTAGAGCTACTTCTAAGAGATTAAAATCAGGGGAATTGAAGTAATCTTCCTTTATATTAATATTTATAAAACATCACTATAAAACTGATGTACTTATTAGTTTTTAGTTACTTGCATTACTTGTTTTTGCTAATGAGCTTTACTATCATAAAATTCTATAACTAGCAGTTAAGCGTTTCGTATGAAATAATATTCATATATTCATATACATATTTATTATCCAACAATTTTCAAAAAAACAAGAAAGCTTTTTAAACTAATATACATTATAAAAATTATTCTTTGCATGCATTGGTATATTTTAAACAGTTTGCATTTTATTAAACAAAAAAGTGTATATATGTACCAATCAACTTTTGTAAAAAATTTCAAAAAAAAAAAAAAAAAATTTAACAGATAATTTCCCAAAAAAGGGGAAAAGTTACTTTAACTTTAAAACTAAAAATTTGGAACTATAATAACAAAAAAAAAAAAAAAAAAAAAAAAAACAAAACCAAATAACGAAGAAAAACAAATTCATATAAAACAAAATCAATAAACATAAATTAAAAATAAAATTAAAATAAAATTATTGCACTGTGTTGTTGATAGGTCTGCATACTCGTAAAGTATGCCAGCTCTCTTTCAGGTCAATAAGTCTACGGAAGAAAGAGATCCTGACATTCGACTAGTCTGCACATTTCGCGACGCAGAGAAGCTCTCTCTTACCAAGGAGCTCTGTTAGGATCGTGCACCCTCAAGATATTTCACACCCATTTCCATCATGTAGAAATCCACTCTGGCAAAATCTATTGTATTGTGTATTAATTTACATAATGGTCTGCGAAACTCGCCATTCGATCACAAATATGGCATACATAAGTAAAAGATCCTCTACTGGCGGTTTCGGTATATCGGAAACAAAGATATTTAATAGCACTGGGCCCAGTAGCGAGCCCTGTGTCATTCCAGCAGAATTAAAACCCTCATCAGATCTTACATCACCCACACGTACCCTGAAAGATCGGTCTCTTAAGAAGTTGTCCACTATACGGCAAACGCCAACACCAAATCTCATGCTTATCATTTTGAACATAAGGCCGTCATACAATACCGTATCAAAAGCCCTTGGAAAGTCGAAGCTAACCGCTGTCATGAGGCATCTTTTATTCAGTCCCCTGGCAAAGAAGTACGTCAGTACCGTCAGTGCGTGAATTGTCGAAAGTCCAAATTAAAAGTCTTTCAAAATGTCCTTGTCAATCATTACGTCATTTATCTTCACCAGGAGAAAACGCTCAAATAGCTTTCAAAGGCAGACAGCAGGGAAATGGGCTTTTATATTTTTACGCATTAGGATCCAATTGGGGTTTCATAATAGTAACGACGAGAGCCAATATTCATGCTTTTAGAAAATAGGCAATGTTATAGCAATAGTTGAAATTTATGGCTAGAAATCTCCATACCACAATTTTTTTTTCTGCACAATATCGGATATACCGTCCATACTAGAGGATCTTTTATTTGAAGAACGTCTCAACGCATTGCCTACAGATGTAGAGTCGATGAAACCTAATCTCTTTACGTTCCTGCTTAAGTCAGTCAGCTCTCCGTCAGCTATAAGGGTCCTGTCAAAGGTGTTGTTCCGTCCAAAGATGAGACAACCGCCCGCACATTTGGACCGAGAAGAATCTGATTGCTAACATTTCATTCCAGCCATTCCAGCACTGTCATACACTACTGTGCCATCGGCATCCACTAAGTTCTGGATTACAGGTCGATTGTAAACTCCCGCCGAACACTTGATGTTTATAAATGTCTTGTCGTTAAGTCCATTGTTTGAAGAAAGGTAATCCAGTGGTCGCGTTCAAAAGTAGCTATGGCACCCTGTTTTATTTTGTCCAATTTTTGAACGTCCGCTTTCAAAACATTTCGTCTACCCGGATCATCTCACATATGAATTATTTGTCTTAGTCTTTTCTTCTCGGCAGTGAAATGAATAATGTTTGATGGCAGCTTCTTCAACCCTCTACCTTCTGTAGAGACTTTCGGTATAGAATGCTCCATAGCATATTTCCGTCTCTTACACGTTTCTGTTCGTATGAACTAATATAAATTTTCCTTTAAATGGAGCACAGAAACTTTTAAGCATACAGTACCTTTCAAGCTAAGTTAATTAAAACAACAAATGTATTACAAAATTATCTTTTCAAAAATAATAATTACTATTAAACAAAAAACTTTAAAAGTAATTTTTAAAAGGGTTTATATCAGACGAACCAATTGCCAGGTGGTAGCTGGTAAAAAATACCCACAAACTTTTATATAAGCAATTTCACAGTAATGTTTCCGAAGAAATAAAACAAATTCGTCTATAATGCCAGTCGGTAATAGATTCGCCTTGGGTGTATTGTATAATAGACTATTTTTTTTTTATTTATATTAAATAAAAACGCCATTTAAAACAATTAACTTTTAAAGATAATCTTTGAAATAAATACCCATTTTAAGTCGTTTTAAAAAGATAACGTAACGTACCTTTTTACAAATGCAGCCTCAGATATGTTATAAAAAAGAAGAGAAGAAGGGTATATAAAATAATAAAAAATATTATAATTTACGTAAAAAAATTACAACTTCAATTAATGAAACTACAATTAAAATTCCTTTATCATCGTAAACATTTCCCGTATATATATTTCATTTATATCTATTTCGTTCTCTTTGAGCTTTGTCAATCATAACTTTACAATTTCCTGACTATGGGGAAAAAAATAAATGGATATTACATTCACCTCAATTCGAGTTTTATATGTGGAATAATGATTTAACTTTATTCGATGATTATTAGAGCTGATAATGCCTTTCCGTTACAGTCCAAACGTAAGCTGATAAACACGGAAAATGAGAAAGGCCGGTAACGGTAACTCCTTTGTAATTTGTTGGCTATTTTTTTTAAGAATAATTAGAAATGTATAACTTTAATTTTCGGAACCCATTTTATTTAGATACAAGTATTTGTTGTCACGTATAAAACGTTTCCCAAAACTCTAAAATAGGAAAATTTACTACTAGCTAGTTTTCACATTTTTACCCAGATGACTGTTTTGGAGAATTAATTTTTTATAAGAGGCTGGCAGCTATTAAGGTTCGCATACTTGCAGGAACCTTCGTCTAAATTTTTCTGTTTTATAGTATAATTTAAAGTGATCATTTGTAGAGGCCCAACTTATTTCGAAAACTTTAAGAACCAAATGTCAATTTATTAAAATTTTTAAGTCGTCTTTTGCAGCTGGGCAACTCTCTGAAACTTTGTTTTTTTTTAATTCTTGATTTTTGATTTTTTATTATTTCCCATCCTATTTGAATAAACCACTTTACAATATTAAAAAACACAAATGCCTAAATAAACTACAGTTCACAATCCTAATTTATTTAAATGTTTTTATTTAATGACTTTTCCTGTTTAATTTATTTTATGTATATTTTATTTTAGAACTTTCTTCTTCTAGATTATCTGGTGGTGCACCTTTTTTTACAAATCAACAAGTTAATAAAAGAATATCCACAGCAAACCAATATATTATTTTAAGCAAGCAGCTGACAACCACTTATCTAGGGTAAAAATAACTTAAAAAAAAAAAAAAAAACAATTGCTAGAGCACTGACAAGAACGCCTACAAGGACAAGATCCATAAGTACAAAGACTACAACGAAGACAATTACACAACAGGTTGCAAAGGTACAAGGCACACAAATATTTTACAAAAAAAGTGAAAATTGGAACAAGGTGGATACTCTACATGAACATAACAACGTTCAATATAAACATAAATTAAATTAAAAGTAAATCTAACGTAATGCTTAATAATAACGTTTTCGCTTTATATTGCCAGATTGCAAAATTATCCTTATCTCGGTTTTAAAATCTTAATTCCTTTTTTGATTTTGAAAACTATTTTTAAAAAGTATGTACTTTTTAGTAATGGTTTGGTTGTCCAAGTTAAACGGCACTGCGATTTTTTTCTTTGGATTTCCTTTATCTTAATAAAGTTATTATTTATTTTGATTGATTACTAATTGCCCTAAACAAGTTTAGAGACAATTATAGAAATTTTTCATTAATGAATAAATTTACTCACAGAGGAACTTCTAATTCGTTGAATATTTTTTTTTAAACCTTAAACTCTAAGTTGTGTCCTTTTATTAAAAGGCAAATATCTATATTGTCAAGTATCTTGTTTTAAATAAAATAACGTTGATAGACTTTGAGTTTTTTTTTTCATAGTTTGTTTTCTTTCGAAAACAGGTAAGAGGTTTAAACAAATCAAAACCTACTTATAAGTATAAGTATTAAGATTAATTAATTTTTTTAGTGGAATTCAACATCAATCATGCGCCCGTAGCAATAAAAATAGTTTTGCATTGTTTATATTAGATATTTATTTTTTTTTTCTAAATTTTATTAGCAAAAGCAAGTCTTAAGTCGAAAAGAAAAAAAAAACGAAGAACGAAAAGATTACCAAAGTTACTTAAATTAAAGCAAAGGAAAAAAGCTATATTTTGAAAATGTAGCAGAATGTAGCACTATTTCGTATTTTTTAGAAAAAACTTTTATTCTAAGTAATTTAAATAGGAATTACCTTAAATAATTTTCACTGTCCCATTATCAAAAAAATTACCAAATAACTGAGTACACAGTTGTTCATTTTTTAATACATAACTTGTTAAAAATGATAAATGTAGACTTCGAAGTGTCATAAGAATTTTAATTCTAATAATACTTGGCTTTGAAATTGTCATTTAATTTTCAAAATGGAATACTAAATTTTATTAATTTCTTAAACAGTAGGTTTTTATTTTTGATATATACTTATTTTCGATATTTCGCTACTCCATAAAAGGATAATAAATAATTAAATAATAATTATAAATTTTTGTTTTTCTAATGGTGCAATGGAGTGGAAAAATTAAAAATATATATATTAATTAAAGACCTAGTGTTTAAAAAATTAAATTAAATTTAAATAAGTAAAAGGTAAAATAAAAAATATATTAATATAGTTGGAATGAAAAATATGTATTTTTTTTAAATATAACAAATTAATTTAGAAATTAAATGATGGCTTATTTTCTAATGATATACATCGGTTTGTGTATATTTCGTGGGAATATCACTATATTGATTTCGGTTCGCATGTACGTGCTCATAGCAAAAATAACATTAATAGTTTTTTACAAAACATTAAAAACAGATGAACCTTTTTTATGATTAAAATGTAATTTTGTCTTTTACAATCGCAAATCTTATTCGCATTTTAAAAACAAATGTTCCATTTTGAAAATTATTATATTAATTTTGAAAATTAAAGACTTAAAGACTGTATAAAGAACAATGTAAGTAGTACAGTAGAGTAGTAGAAACAGATAAAATATAGACAGTGTCGAGCACCAGCCGAAGATGGCGATATATATTTTAGTTCTTATTTAATGAATAATTTAACTGTATTACAAGTAGTCACATAAAACTTTCTATTCAATAACACTTATTAACTACATAAGCTCAGCTCAGAAAACATTTCAGAATATCTAGAGAAATAACACCTTTAAAAGTTGTGGAAGTGACAACATGCGAGTACTGTTTATTGGTTAAAATTTATTATTGCAAATTTGACTCTAAAATGAGTAGATAATCTGGTAAGCATTTTCAAAATTTTTTGGATAAGAGCTGTGTATTTTGTCAAAAATATACATAGCTTTTAAATATTTTTACGTTTTACTTTCTAGTTGATTTTTTTAATGCCGAATAAATAACGCCAAAAATTATTTTAATTCATGTCACTTCCATTAATCGGCTCTGTAAATATTGGTGGTAACACTGCTAAACAGCTCACACCTTACTACTGCACATGCAAATGCTGTAGAGAGGATGCTATGATTAAAACGCCTGTGTTTGTTTTTATTTCAAATACTACTTGTTTTTGATGACGTTCAACGAACATTAACAACTAAGCCTGATACTACGTTCAAAAGTGTGAAATTTGTTTAAAAATATCGATTTTTGCTCTAAAAATTTTAGCAAGAAAATTTTTATATTTTTTTTAGTAAATTAAAAAAAAAAAAAACAAGAAAAAATGTGTTTATTTAACGTAACAGAAATAAATTTTTTTCTGTAAAATTTTATATATAAAAACGGGTCTTTGTTTTTTCCATGTTGAATTTCGGAATTGGGTTTTCATATACATTATGATAAAAGCGACCACAACTTGAAAAACATGAACACAATATTTATCCTATTCTCCCTCTTCTAGTTGTCCACTTAGACTAATGGCTACTTTGGAACTATTTCTCACCAACTGTGATCCATTTGATATCAACCGAGGTTCATTACATCCGCTAAAGATCTCCCATCTATATAAAAATTACAGCTATGGTAAAGTTTTTTATCTTGACATTAGCCGCTTGTTGAATTTATCTTCTTACAAATAAAAGCAAACAAAAAAAAAAAGATTTTTAAATACTTCAAAAAGCAAAATGCAATATGAAGAAGTGTTTCTAATAAAAGAGCAAGGAATATTTTCTTATCAGTAGGTAAGCTAGTTATTGACTTAAAAGTACGTTTAACAAAATAACTGGATTAAATTGTTCACAGCTAATCTACGTTCAATCATTACAAACAAAATTGTTATTGTAACTATTACAAAAGAATTAAAAATCTTAGATATACGCTTTCTATTCAAGGTCTAAAGAGTGCAATCTATTGTTAATGTTTTTTTTTTACCAATTTAAAGCAACTAGTTCTTCAACAAAAAAAAAAACCTAAAATAAAAATAAAGTACAAGCCTAATTGAAAGATTTATACAAAAAAAGTGCGCTTCATACTGTCTCTTTTTTTAGTTTTAAATGTTGCTAGAATCATTTATAATATTTTTCATTCATAAAAATGGACGATAATTATACTTTATACGTATTTTGACAACATTCAGCCTGAAAAGTTGAACTGAGTACCAGGCTCTTAAATGAAATTGTACCTTTAGCAATGATATATTGTAATTTATAATAATAATATTTTTAATAAATACTTTTTAAAAATAAATATTTGTACTTTAAGCTTTTGCAGCAACCTTATAATGTTGAAGGGACTAAACACACATACACACACACCACAGCCCGCATGATGATAGTACATTCTCTCCATACATTTATTTTTTCATTCTTCTGTTGCGTTGTCATAAACTTTATTCTGTTTTTCCTCTAATACCTTTGGGACAAAAAATATTTTGTTGAGGTTGAAGAACACTTATATATTTTCATTATACAAAATGACTTTTGACAAACTGTATATTAGTGTATGTGATTGTAATAAAAAAAATACGAGATAACATTGCCTCCGTTCGTAGAGAAACATAAAACATATTTTATTTCATTTGTTTAATGACTTATATAAGAAAAGGAAAATGTACTATAACAATCAACGAAATTTCATACTAAGACAGAAAAACCGACAAAATCTTAATAGTAATGGAAGCATGTGCGAATATACAATAAACTTGGAATCAAATTGGTGTAAAACATTTTACAGATACCTAAAAATAATAATTACGGTACATTTGTTGTTATTATTATTATATGTTATTATTCTTATAAATAGTTCTTATTATTTAATTTTATATTTTCAATTAATAATTTTTTTGTAGGTTAGACACGATAGCAAAAAAATCGATAAGATGTTTAATAAAAGTTTTTAGGCCAATACAATTAGCTATCAGCGGCTATATAATAAAAATTTAAAACAGGTTAATAAAAGAGGCTAATATTGGTAAAACAATATTAATGAGCGATTAAAAGTCTCAAAAACCTTAAATGAACATTTTTTTAAAACAAAAATACGCTCTTCAAACAAAATATTACTAGTATATGAATTTCGAAGATATACGGTTGTACTTAAAAAGAAAACTATCGCTATGAATATGCGGTCTACATTTTTGATCTTACAGAACCTTACTCTGTAAGTTGTTGACAATAGCAAGATTTTATATTTATAAAGTATACAAGAACAGACATTTAAAAATGACACTACGTTATATTATATCTATACATATAATAGAACTGTATCAGGATCATTTCTGTACATGAAACATTCGTTGTAAATTTTGTTGTTGGTATAAATAATAATCAATTATTTTTAAATTTTTGTCTGCCTGTCTGTGTTTGTATTACGTAAAAAATGCTGGATGAACTTGAATAAACTTCTGCGAGCAGGTCCCTTAGAAGATTAATGACTTTTTTTCGGTTAAATATGTCATTTGGTACAAAAAAGCACCCAATTTATCCGGTATAATAGTACTAGAAAAGTTGCCCGCACTTTTTTCTTGAAATCGCGTAAGTTCCAGATTTTTGGTGTAACGTAAATGCATTATAAATAAAATACAAAATATTTTAACGAGACAAAAACTTAGGTTTTTATTTTTTATAATAATAATTTTTTTAACAAATAAATTTAATTTTTTCCACTTTTACTTGTGTTTTAAACAATTTTAAACATGAAAATGTGAACCAACTTAGAGTCAAAAGATAAAAAGGCACATCCTGAATTAGACCAGCAAGGCTATAGCCTACTATTCTAAACGCCTTGCTGCGGACAGTAAAAATTTGTATGTTCTTCAAATTAAAAAATTAATTTCTCATCCGTAACTTATCTGCGCAATTGTTTTTATTTTAAAATTTTTCATATGTAACTGCAACATCTTATACATTATTTACAATCCTAAATAGAATACAATTTAAAAAAAGGTAATTTAAGACAGAAAAATAGGTGATTACGACTTATTAAAAAAATTACAAAATTCTTTTATTATTATTATTATTATTATTATTATTATTATTATTATTATTATTATTATAATTATTATTATTATTATTATTATTATTAAGTTAACAACAGTGGCAGCACGGGTAATGAAAGGAGTTTAGCCGCGTCAGCATAAAACCTTATAAAATAATTTCCCATGGTTTCTGCACGCGCAATAACTATTGCTCAACAACAGGAGCATCAAATTGCACTAAAATATATTTGCCAACTAAGCGTCTGGATAACCGCACATGTCGATGCAACGTGATCCAGCTAGCTTTCGAGGTGAAGTTGCTAATTTGAGGAAGGCAGTCTTGGTTACGCGCTCGTGTTGAACGTTTCATTTAATTCATTTAATTTGCAATTAATTTTGAAGTGTAAGTCCTTGGTGAATAAATATTGTAATTAATTTTGAAGTAGAAATCTTTCGTGTTATTTAATAAGACGCAGTTGGTCGCGTCTAAATTTAATTTTTTTAAGATAAACCAATTGGTAATCCTTAACTGGCGCCCGAGCAGGGACCCACTGAAAAATTTAAAAACAGTAGGGTCCTTTATAACATAAAATATTTTTTATAATTCAATAAATAAGTTCTGCGATCTCCAAGGAGCCCTCCAGGACTAAATAATTTAACAAAAATAATAATTTAATAGATAATAATAATAAAACAAGGAACATAAAAAATAAAAATTCTGCGATCTCCAAGGAGCACTCCAGAGTCTATAATTTAATCTAAAGACATAACAGCCCCTCCTTTGGCAACCTGATACTCCTTGTGGAAAAATTCACAGAAGGTTATCAGACCAAAAGTGGAGTAAATCCGTTCCCCAGTAAGAATCCGTGAAAATAAAATCGGATTTCCAAAAAGGAATAAAACGGACCTCCCGCGAGGGAAAAAAAGGGTTCGCGAATTGGTGTGTTCGCGTCGCGTGACCAAGACTCGAAAAAAAAAATACAAAATTGAGAAAATATAGAAATAAAAATTTGAGAAAATATAAAAAGTTGAAAGAGGTTTAAGAATCGAAAAGTGAAAAAAATAAAAAATTGAGAAAATATAAAAAGTTGAAAAAAGCATAAAAATTGATAATATAGAAATAAAAATTTGAAAAAATATAAAAGTGGTATAAAATTTGAAAAGCGAAAAAAAAAAAATTGAGAAAATATAAGAAGTTGAAAGTTAAAAAGTGGAAAGAAGGGAAAACCCAAACAGGGAGTGTCCTACTGAATTCCAGGTGAGTCCTTTTACCATATAATAAAGTGATCTACTATTAGTGACAATGGAGGAAATGAGAATGAGTATTACTACCTTAACGGGGGCGGTAAATCGTCTCTTAGAGCAGGCTAAATTAGTAGAGGGCAGGCTTTCTAAAATAGAACTAGCTAACGATGTTGGCGAATTGAGTAGGAGAATACAACAAATAGAGAGACAGGAACAGGATAATGTAGGAGACACAGAAGTCGCTTCAATTCTACAGGTACCCAGGACGGAAGAAGATTTGAGGGCAATTTGTAGACTTCCGGACAGTGTCAAGGAACTGCGTACGTTCGATGGCAACCCGTTGCACTATGTCTCTTGGGTGCATTCGGTTGAGATGATTCTAAAAGATTTCGAGATTGTAAGGGACAAACCAATCTATCGATCAATAATACAGAGTTTTAGACAAAATGTTGTAGGGGAAGCGGATGCGGCCCTTGTATCCTACAATGTATTTGAGGCAGACTGGAAGGAAGTGAAAAAAATATTGTCGCTCCATTATGCCGACAAGAGGGATGTTCAGACGTTAGAACATCAACTTAATCAGCTCTCTCAGGGTTCGTCGAAAGTGGATGAATTTTACTCAACCCTAAACCACCAATTATAAACAAATTAAAAACCGAAACTTGTAGTGGGGAAACCATAAACGCTCTAATAACTACGCACAGGAATAGAGCCTTGGATATATTTATACGAGGCCTTACTCCTGAATTGTCCCGAATGGTGATAATTTAACGACCTAGAACATTGCCGGAAACGTATTCGGCTTGTCTCGAACTTCAGAATCTTACTATGAGGAATAATATCCTTCATACAAGAGTGCTAATAAGGGGCCATACGCAACAAGTTCCAGTACGTGCAACAACTCCACCCAGACCTCCTAGGCATTTTAATAACAACCCTCCTAGACAAATCATTATAGATATAATAACTGGCAACAGAAAAGCAATAATTATCAACAGTATAACCCGAACTCCAACCATAGCCCTGCGCCTTATGCCAAATCGCACCAGTTAAAACCAGAACCAATGGAGGTAGACCGCTCGATTAAGACGCGAAAGGTAAATTACATGAACCGTCCTAGACCGGCAGAGAAAAGAAGTGCTTCGGAAATGTTCAATAGGAACAAGAAGGCACGTCTTTATCATTTAGATACGAATGACGAGGACACTAGGGAACCTCCACAAGATGAAGTTATTGATAGTTTTGATAGTGCAGCAAGCGAACAAAATTTTATGGAGACAGGCGATCAAGCCTACCTTACATAGAACATAAAATAGGGAGAGATATCACTCTGCAATTTTTGAATGACACGGGCTCAAATAACAACTTCTGTAGTCCTTATTTATCTAGGTGTAGCAAGCCCTTAGATAAACCAATCATTGGAGGAACTGTAGGAGGACGAGTAAAAATCGACCGAATGGTGACCGGAAAATTTTTTTCAAAATACAATATACCAGACTCTATAACATTTTACGTACTATCGGGATTAGATACTTTTGACGGGATTATAGGCGACGACACCCTTAAGGAATTAGAAGCAGTGGTTGATAGGAAGAAAAATGTCCTTCTGCTTAGGAAAATCATTAAGATTCCTCTTAAGGACAAAATTTCTAATAGTTTAAACTATGTAGTGAACGAACCTTTGTCCACGGGGACAAAATTTAAAATAAATGAAATAATTGACAAGCATAGGAATTTGTTCCGGCCCCTCGACGAGAGCCAAGATGCAGCAACTAATGTTCTGGCAGAAATAAAGACAAGCACAACAGAACCAATCTTCTCAAAAAGCTTTCAATATCCAGCTGCAATGAGAGATGAAGTAGAGAAACAAATTAGCGAACTGTTATCCGAAAAAATAATTCGCCCCTCTAAAAGCCCCTATAATTCCCCGATTTGGGTTGTGCCAAAAAAGCCAAAACCAGACGGAGAAAAACAATATAGGTTGGTTGTCGACTATAAACGGTTAAACGCTGTCACTGTGCCTGACACATACCCTATACCGGACGTTAATACCACTCTAGCAAGCCTAGGAAATGCGAAATTCTTTACAACGATTGATCTAACCTCCGGCTTTCATCCAATACCTATGAAGCCCTCTGACATCCCAAAAACTGCGTTCTCAACTACGAATGGAAAATATGAATTTCTTCGCTTACCCTTTGGGCTGAAAAATGCTCCCGCCATCTTTCAAAGAATGATTGACGATGTCGTTAAGGAATTTATCGGGAAGATCTGCTACGTATACATAGACGATATTATCGTATTTGGACAGAACGAAGAAGAAACCTTGACGAACGTCGACACTATTTTTGAGAGACTATTTTTGAGAGCTAATCTGAAGGTAAATATCGAAAAGACACATTTTATGCAGACAGAAGCCGAGTTCTTAGGATACTTAGTAGGCCCGATTTTAAAAAAGTGGAGGCTATTAAAAATCTTTTATCTCCTAATTATCTAAAGAAGCTGAAAGGTTTCTTAGGGATGACATCGTACTACAGGCGTTTTATAAAGGATTATGCAAAGGTAGCAAAACCGCTTACAAACTTGACAAGAGGTGAAAATGCGCAGGTAAGGGCCAACCAGTCAAAAAAGTTCGTATAGAACTGAACTCCGAGGGATTAATTGCCTTCCAAAAACTTAAATAACTCCTAACTACTTCAGAAGTTCTTGCGTTCCCCGATTTGGATAAACCATTTAATCTCAAAACAGATGCTTCAAATTATGCTATTGGCGCTGTTCTCTCACAAGGAGAGATTGGTAAGGATAAACCTATTGCTTTTATATCAAGTTCATTAAATAAAGCAGAAGAAGGATATGCTACAAATGAAAAAGAGATGCTAGCCATCGTGTGGGCACTAGACAATTTAAGAAACTATTTATATGGTGCCAAGAAAATAAAAATCTACACCGATCATCAACCCCTTACTTATGCTTTAAGTAACAGGAATTACAATGCTAAACTAAAAAGATGGAAGGCTCGCACAGAGGAGTATAACCACGAATTGATCTACAAACCCGGTAGATCAAATTATGTTGCAGACGCTCTCTCAAGATCAAAAACCAGTATCCACCACATCAGCGATGAATCTACAATATCAGCCAGCGAAAACTCGGAAATCACAAGAACAGCATCGGAAGTGGATGACAATAATTCACAAAGTACGAAAACTGCATCAGAAACAAGGGATGTCGACACAACATCAACATGCTCAACTGTTCATAGTGCAATTCAAGATGCGTTAGATCTTATCCCCCACATGGAAATTCCGATCAACGTTTTTAAGAACCAGATAATTATTAAAATTGGACCAGATCTCCATTCAACTGAGATCCCAAATAGAGGCACCAATAGACATTATTTTTCGTCACCTGAGTGGAATGCCGGGAAACTTTTAAATGTCCTAAAGAAAACATTATAACCGAACATAGTAAACGGTATTAAAGCTCCAGAAATGTATTTACCAACTATACAAGAGCTCTACTAACAACATTTTTCTAGATACAAAGCTAGAATCGCGCAAAAAATTGTCTCAGGTATCAATTTAGAAAGCCGACAATTTGAAATAATCCAGAAGGAACATCGTAGGGCGCATAGAAATGCAAGAGAGAATAGGAAGCAGATTTTGGAAGAGTACTATTTTCCTCGTATGTTCGCTCTCATAAGAAAATTCGTCTCGAATTGTGATGTGTGTAATACCAACAAATATGACAGAAATCCCCACAGATCAGAATTCCAAGAAACACCTGCTCCTAAGTCACCATGTGAAATTTTGCACATGGATATAATGGAAATATAGGACCAAAAAATTATATCAGTGATTGACAAGTTCTCTAAGTTTGCTAAACTGTTCCACATTAGTGACAGATCCGTTTTGAATATTAGAGAAAAATTAATAAAAATTTTGCATTATTTTACGGCACCCAAAATTTTAGTAACTGATAACGAAAGTAGTTTTATTAGCCCTTCAATAAGGGACTTCCTTGAAAGACTAGGAATAAAAATACACTTAACGCCATCCCAGCGCAGTGAAGTAAACGGTCAAGTGGAACGCTTTCACTCAACCCTAATAGAAATCTACAGATGCCTTAGAGCAGAAAATGCTGAACTGAGCGTACAAGAGTTGATATATGTCGCAGTGGACAGATATAATAACACCATTCATTCTGTGACTGACAGAAGACCTAGCGACGTATTTTTTAATAGGACCAAAGCAACAGACTTTAGTAAACTACTTAAAGCTCGCTCTAAAATTAATAAAGACCTTAGAAAACTTATTAGGAGAAATGTAAAAGAACGAAACAATCGGATGAATAGAAAACGAACATCTTCAAAAAAAATATAAGAAGGGCGATGTTATTTATGTACGAATTAAAATATAAAAGCTAAGAATAAAGCAGTGTATAGGAAAGAAATAGTAGAAAAAGACAATAAGTTCACAACTCGCACGGAAAGTGGTAAAAGGATTCACAAGGCCAATATAAAAAACATTAAATAAATTTGTGATACTTCTTTCCTCTAATAAAAAACTTCTACTTCTTTAGGAAAAAAAGATATATAAAATTATATTCAAAATGAATATTTAAAAAAAAAATAAAAAAAAAAAATAAAAAAGTAAGAATAAAAAATTCAAAAAATATGTGAAAGATATAACTCAATATAGCAAAAATTTTTTTTAAGAAAAGAAACTAGTGGCCTCTTTAATGCGATTTCATTTTTTTGGGACAACGATTTGTGTCGTGGTAGATCTTCGTACCATGAGTAGGTTTCTTGCAATTAAACCGTCAACGCTTGAAACTAAAAGGGATAACACGAAATCTACGGTCGATACAAAAATTTTAACAAATGGGCCTGTAATTACAGTGGAACCACACATTTGCGGAGGGGTTCAACTCCCCAAAAGGTTCCATGAGCATTGAGAAATCGTATTGTTGGAAAAGCCTTAGACTAGAATAAAAAATTAAAAAGAAAAAAACCTTAAATGAAAAGGTAATAAATAAAGGCAAATACAAGAATAAGCCAAATTAAAACTAAGAAAAAATGAAAATATATGAAAGAATCTTGCATGAAAAGTATCTATCATAAAAATAAAACAAAATTTTTAACAATTTTTTTTAATCTACTAACTTACTAATAATACTAACCTATTAATTTAATAAAAAAAAAATAACTTAAGATTTAAAAACTAAACTAAAAAGGGCTCTGCCCAATCATAATTAATTAAAAAGTTTATATTTACAGAAAAATGATTTTACTACTAACTATTATCGTTAACACAAGCATAATTGCTCTGCAAGCAGCAGAAATATTCTGCTATGAAGCCCCTATTGTAACCGTACGAGCCGGTAATGCTTGGATAATAAATGGTAACCTGAAGCTAGTTCACCTAATAGACCTCGAAAGCTATGCAACAATCGCCAATAATGTAACAGTGCTGGTAGAAAAACATTTGCACCCTAGTCATAACAAAGATGTCATCAAGTACTACCTTACACAAGTGCAAGAAAGACTAACCGAACTCCAGGGCACATATAATAGGAAGCCACGATCTATTGATTGGATCGGCTCAGCTTGGAAATGGGTCGCGGGAAATCCAGACGCCACAGATTGGAACAACATTTTAAGCAGTCAAAATACACTTATCACCAACAACAACGAACAATATAAAATCAATGCTCAACTTATGAATGCGACAAATGAAGTTGTCCAAAAGACTAACGAACTTGTCTCCAGAGTAAATGAAATAACTAATGGAAAAGAGGCCGAGAGAATTGGACAAGGAACCATAAACCAGGTGCTTATTTTGAAAGACACAGTAGATTAGATTGTAAGAGCATGCCAAATGGCTAAAGGTGGGATCGTAAACACAAATCTATTAGACCGAAATGAAGTCGAGGGAGTTATCACTGAAATGGAAACATTGCCATATTCCAACGCAGTAGAAGCAATTGAGTATGGGAAGCCTTCAATTTTTGCCAATGGATCTGTTGTATGTCGTATCGATTCCAAAAGTAAAAAAGAACCGTTATCATCGACTTATGGTTAGATCAACCATTAGTTCAGGCAAGCGGATCGTACTGCCATTTAATGAAATCCTTATCAGTCAAAATGAAACCTACGGGATGAAAAGTCCATGTTTACATTTCAACAACGTAACGGTTTGTCAGTCATCCTCCCTTGACAAGCAAATGGAAGAGACCTGCATACCACGTCTACTCAAAGGAGGAATCGCCAATTGTCAATACATGAAGACAGAAGCTCAGATCACCGAGATGATAACATCCGATATGGTGTTCGTAACAAACTACATAGGCGTGATTACAACAAAAGGGCTCAAAGAGTTCCTCAATGGTACCTATCTGATTCAGCTGTCTAATGAAACAATTCTTATAGATGACGAAACCTTTTCAAGTACATCCATCTCTAGAATGCAACCACTACCTCCAATTCTAACAAGTGTCACGAATGGAAGATTGCTGGTGAACCTCGATCAAGTCCACAACATTAGCTTGCACAACATCGATAGCATCCAACATTTGGAATTAAGATCAAACCTAACTCTAGGTTGCCACATTGTCGTAGCCATAGTAATGAGCATTTGTCTCGGATTGCTGTGGTATAGATTAGTAAGACGACCTAACCGTCCAGTAGTTGAAACTCCAGGAATAATGATAACTTGCCCCTCACACCAAACACCTGCAGTGACCTGCGGGACGCAGATTTTTAAGGAGGGAGGAGTTAACAACAGTGGCAGCACGGCTAATGAAAGGAGTTTAGCCGCGTCAGCATAAAACCTTATAAAATAATTTCCCATGGTTTCTGCACGCGCAATAACTATTGCTCAACAACAGGAGCATCAAATTGCACTAAAATATATTTGCCAACTAAGCGTCTGGATAACCGCACATGTCGATGCAACGTGATCCAGCTAGCTTTCGAGGTGAATTTGCTAATTTAAGGGAGGCAGTCTTGGTTACGCGCTCGTGTTGAACGTTTCATTTAATTCATTTAATTTGCAATTAATTTTGAAGTGTAAGTCCTTGGTGAATAAATATTGTAATTAATTTTGAAGTAGAAATCTTTCGTGTTATTTAATAAGACGCAGCTGGTCGCGTCTAAATTTAATTTTTTTAAGATAAACCAATTGGTAATCCTTAACTATTATTATAATTGTTATTATTATTATTATTATTATTATTATTATTATTATTACAGTTAACAAAATGGTTAAATTTAAACTAAAACTTGACAACCTGTAACTTAATTAAATTTAGTGCTTTTATTCGTTACTTTCATCACTCACTCAATCGCTTTGTAACAGTGGATAAAAATCTTCGTGCTATAATGCAATAGAAAAAACTCAAAAGGATAACATATTTCACAACCTGCAACAGTTTTTCAAATAGTTAACTTATGCATGTCTATGTAAGCACTGGGCTACTCTTCTGCGTGGCTATAATACGGCAATTTTTCTTAATTACAACATAACAAAATAAACGAATATTGGCTGCATCTGAATTACTAAACGAAAGTAAGGAAATGTAAAAAGTAGTTCATATTGGAAATATAAGAAAAGATAGGTATGAATTCAAT
Organism: Cistogaster globosa; assembly: GCA_937654795.1. Lineage (NCBI taxonomy): Eukaryota > Metazoa > Arthropoda > Insecta > Diptera > Tachinidae > Cistogaster > Cistogaster globosa. The sequence continues at coordinate 55,826,121 of OW569406.1, forward strand.
GACTATTAAATAATGATATTTTAAATGAAACGAAACAACCAATTATAATAATTTTTTTTTAAACTGCAAATGCTTGTTATTACTGTAAATTTAAAAAACAAAATTTCATTAAAATATAAAAAATATATTAACTTCCTTTTAAAAATTACAAATTTATTAATAACAATAAAATAAAAGTAATAAAGAAGAAATAATAACTTTTGTTGTATTAAGTTACTTCGGTTAATTTTGTATTTTTTTAGATTTTTATATACATTTGAATTTTAATGGAAAAATTTAAATTTGTTAAATATTAATTTTACTTCAACTTACGGCTTTCTGAAGAGAACAAAAGTTTTGTGATAAAATTGTCGATTAGGTGAAACTCCATGCGATTTAAAGTTTAGGTATCTTTTTAATTTTTCAATTATTGTTTATAGAATAAAAATGCTTCAGTTGAATTGTTTATGTTGAAAAATTAGCTTTTGATATTACTTTCCGACAAAAACTTTTTTTTTTTTTGGAAATTTAGAGTTGTGCCAAACTTCTTTAAATTACTTAAATAAATTAAATTAATTTAAAATAAAAAAATATTGCTATAGCTCTCCATAGCAAAAAGCAAAAAATCTAAAAAATAAATTTACAAAAGCTTTCTCTTTACCTACAAAGGGATTTTGAAATTTAAATTATGTGTTTATATGTCGTGTATAATACTAGATCCTCATTGCAACAAACATCAAGGCTTCTATAAACTGAATAAAAAAGGAGGATATATAAAAGTAAAATGCAAATGAGTTTTATTCGTCAATCAAGAAAATGGTAGATTGCAAGAGCTTCAAAAAAAAAAAACAGCAAATAGTATATACAGCTTTTTGCACACGCTGAAACAGCACTCGTGTTAAGTTAAAAATGTCACGGATGATTTAAAAATGTGTATCAGTTAAGTTTAACATGAATAATTCATACATACATTTACACATGTTTATTTTCCTGTTAAATTGTCACATGTTGTTTGAATTTATTATAAAAAAAAAATCAATATATGAAATAACATGCGATAAAATTTTTAAGTTATAAGAAAAAAAAATAAAAGGCCATTATTAAAAGAAGATATATAAAAGTTTTAGAATTTTAAAGTTCTTCTTTGAAAATTTAGAGCAATTAATGTATTTTTAAATTTTTATCAAAACAGTGGATCTACAGTGCAATTTTAATCAGGTAATTATACTACTATATATATATATTTTGAAGGCATTAGGGTTTTAGAGATGCTTTGCAGATTATCATAAAAGAAGCAGATTTTATCGGTATGACCAACAAAAGAAAAAAAAACAGTCCATTTTTTTATTAAACCAACTGAACAAAAGTGTTATATCAGCTTTCAGAGTTTCTTTTTTCAGTTCATATGTTAAACAATTATTATAAATTATTTTACAAAAATTTAAAGCGCTTCTTTGATAACTTCAAGCAGTTGTGCAAGTAATCTTAAGTCGGATCCTAGTCAAGTAATTTTTGCGTTGTTTTTTTAGATAGTATTTATTCCATTGGCATTTCGTAAAGATAAACTAAATATTATTGTGTATTTAACCTTTATAATTGAAATTTTTATAATTTTTTAAGCACTCCATTTTCGCCACACAGTTGTTAAACTCTTCGTTACAAACGATAACTTTCAACCCACTTTTTCCCATTAATAACAGTATAAAAAAATCATACTCCCAAATACTGTTTGTTTGTTTGTAATTAATGAAGTCAAGATATTTTTACACTGCATAGTGGGACCCTCTTCGATCAGTCGACTTATCAACAATTTTACACGAGCACAGTATATTAGTATCTGAGCTTAAATCTTAAAACGTGGTATCATTCACTTTCCAGTGGAGGCGATTCAAAATTTTCTAATTAACACTGGGCAAAGCCAATCTTCAACGGAGATGAAACTATAAAGTTTACAAGTTTATAAATATATATAGAAATTTATATATATATATATATATATATATATATATATAAATTATTTTTGTTTAAAGAATTTTTTATAAAAAAAATATTTTTCTGTTATGTGTTTTTACACATAACACGTCTTTATTTGTCCAAAGCAAAATTACAAGTAATTAATTCTAAAATACATTTTACTTAAGTTACCCTAGCATTCAGCCGATCACGCCACCTCTTCATGTTGACTCGTGTATTCACCAGACGCATACTCAGCAATATCGGTGGGAACAGCATAGTCAGCAATATTAATGGGAACAAAGCTACGTTGCTGTTGGAATGTGTTGTAATTGGAGGTGCAACGTATGCTTTGTTAATGTGTGAATTATTTTATATTTTTTTGGAGTTTAAATGTTTTCTGAACAAAGCTACGTTGCTGTTGGAATGTGTTGTAATTGGAGGTGCAACGTAAGCTTTGTTAATGTGTGAATTATTTTATATTTTTTTGGAGTTTAAATGTTTTCTGTGTTAACTCCTCCCCCTCTAAGATCATACGTCCTCGTATGATAATTTTTTAGAAAAAGGGTAAATCGTGAATTTTGCTCCTTCCTAAACCTCCCGTTGGCAATGATGGAGATTTCTTCCGGTTTAGGCAAACACTAATGTCTTTTATTGTTTTTGTTTCTTCTTTTGGCGTTTGTGTTTTCTTATCTGTTTCGGGAACATGTTGTTGTTCTTTGGTTGTCTTATTACGATTTCGCCTTATGATCGATACGATAATGATTAGTAGTAACAGAGCCAATATTAGCACAATATTAATGGACAAATTAACTTTTTTTTCAGTTTTTAGTTGTTGTATAATGTGAGAATTGTTGACATTTAAAGCTTCCATTCTTTCCAAAGTTATGACCTCTTCTTGAAAATTCACAGTTACTGGCTGGAACAATGCAGGTAGTGGCTTAGTAAAGGTAACCTGGGTTGTTAAATATGTTTGGTTATCTCTCCGTACAGTAGAATTTAGATGGTGAATCAGAAAGGTGCCGTTCAAAACGATTGTTGAGTTATCGATTGATATATTTCCTGCGAATTGGTTAAGTAGTATCATACTTTCGTCAATTTTCTCTATAGGCGGCACGTGTTCGTCGTTGGTTGTTATGCATCGTGATGGCTTACTCTTCAGGAAATTAGGGATACATTCAGATTCATTTAGATCTATGGTATTTTCTTTTTCACAAATACTTAAACTATTGTAATTTTTACATTCATTTTTAATTCCATATATTTTACCATAACATTTTAAGATATTTTTAAAATTGGTCTCAATTACTACGTTCTTACTTTTTACAGGTCTAATTAAAAGGTTTTCGCAATTCTGTTTATTTGTGGTTGGAATATTTACAATATAAATTATTTCCCTATCATTTGAAGCTACTTTAATTTTGGAAAAATTTAATAATTCGTCTATGTTACCAAATGGTATATTATCATTATCAAAGATATTTCTTAAAATTTCTATTTCAGAATTAGAAAAAATAAATGAATTAACTGTATTTGATTTGGCCCAATGAATTGCGTATTCGATATTTGATAGTTCTTCTTTAACAATCTCTAGTTTATATTTAAAATCTATTAAAGGCTTTTCTTGAAGTTTATTTTCTAACAATTTTGAAATGTTGTTAGTCATGATTGATAATTTGTTCACTTTATCAAGTGCCATTTGATTTATTATAACTTGGTTATTATTATTTTGCAAAACATTATTAATTTTGTTCTCTATAACTTCAAAATCAGAATGATCGGGATTTCCGGCCAACCACTTCCAAGCACTTCCAATAAAATCAAGTGATCTCTTTGTCCTTGCCTTGGATCTAAGTCTGTTTAGACTGGATTTCATCTGGGATATGGTATACGATAGGTAAGGCAGAATCGAATTATCAGTGTTGTTGTACATGCGAACTCCATCCTCAAGTTTCTGCACCAATTCCTCATATTGTCCCAAGTCAATCGTGTGAATCAATCTAAAAACACCTGTTTGAATCTTCGCTGGTCCGGTGTTTACAACGATTAATTTCGAATTGGAATAATCCATTATCTGGAATTCACCCATAATAGACCCGAAGGTTAGCAGTATCCTGTAAAAAAAAACTATCAGTATTTAAGTTCAATTCGTCCCAAAAGATACAGTAGTCTGAAGATAAAAAGGAAGTTTCTAATTTCTAATGTGACTCTTATGGATCACACGGCCACTATTCGTAACAATTGTTGTATCCCTGTTTTCTTTTACTATCTCACTTTTAAATCGACTACTCAATTTCGTGCCCAATCTTTTGTTGTTTCTCACATATATCAGTTGGCCAGGCACATAGTTCTTAACAGGCGTTTTTTTCCTATTGTGGTAAGCAATATCCTGTTCCTGTTTCCGTTTTAGCCTTTCGATGTTTGACAGCCTTGTTTTTTCGTAGTCCTGTGGGGAAAATTCGATTGTACGTCCAAAATATAAATCTACAGGCCTTCTTTTAGTGGTAGAATGAATTGAATGATTATACTCATTTACTGATCTTTCCAGCAATTCTTCGAAATTCCTAGACGTTCCATCCTCTTTCAGACATCTCATTAATTCCGCCAATGTGGAGTGAAATCGTTCTATCTGCCCGTTTGATTCACTCCTATAGGAAGGTGTAGTAAAAACATTAATTTTTAAGTCGTCCTTCATCATAAACATGATCGATGCAGAATTTAATGAGGGTTCATTGTCCATAACCACGTTCTTTGGTACTCCATAAAAAAACAAGAGTTCCCTTAGAGGCTTCCTAATATTTTCGGTAGATCTGCCCTGTAGTTGTTTGACTTGCACATATTTGGAAAATTTATCAATTGACGTTAATATTAGTTTCTTGTCCGTAGAAAATATGTCGATATGAACAGTATGGCCTGGATACATTGGAATTGGGGTCTCTTTAAGTAATGGATCATTTGGATGTCGTTCGTACTTGTTTTTCTTACATGTGGTGCATAATTTTATGATTCTCTTAATTTTTCCACTCATTCCTGGAAAGTAATATTTTTCTAAAATCTGTACTTTGTTTTCCCTATCGTTACGATGAGCTCTATTGTGTTCTTCGATTATTATGTTCTCTTGATCATTTTCAGATGTTATATCTTCGACCAGGAGCTGGGTAAATCTGCACTTGTAACTTGCAAAATGATTCGGGTATATTTTCTGGATCTTTCCCATTATAGGTTCGGGTGTTTTGATGCCATTTATTACAGATGGATTAAGGTATTTCTTAAGAATATTTATTAGTTTCTGTTCGTCGTAGTCGATTTCCGTTATTAGGTGGCGGTGAATTCCCGGAAAGATTATCCTAAACTGATATGAAGGCGAATTGTCAATACTGATTACCAATTGATTCTTAAATACATTAACAGGAGTTTCGACACTAGGTATCAAACGTTCGAATGAACTTTCCGCACTATGCTGAGTCATAGTAGAAGAACTTGATTGTTCCTCTAGAACGTTTAATCCATTATTATTCCTTGATAAGGCATCAGCTACCACAGTGGAATATGTGAGTTTCTCGTCTGGTTCGGATGAAAGGTCATTATGATTTCTAATAATGTTCTCAAGGGATAATTTCTGATTTTCATTCAAATGTTGTGTTCGTAGTTCCATATTGTTCGCACTTTGTGATATACGTTGTTTTATATTTATCCTTTGTCCACCCTTTATAGTAAAATAATTCTCAGCTGTATGGATAACTGCCGAGAGTTCCTTCATACTGTCATTTCCCAATATTGCATCGAATGAGTCAAAATTAGGTAGTAGGAAAAATTTAAAGGGTGTTTCCTGGATTCCAAATAAGTTCAGGAAAGTGTGTTGTGAAATTTTAATTCCGCCGTTTGCCGATTTGGTAAAGAAAATCTTGTCGTTATTCCTTGGGTTAGGTACTATATCTGGTCTTATGTAGTTCTTATTGCTTCCTGTATCTATTAAAAACGTAAGTATTTCTCCGTTCCTCGTTTTTGCCTCGAAGTATGGTAACGAGGAACAGTTTAATCTAAAAAATTCACTACTGGTTGGACTTCATCTAGTTGTTCCTCCTGTTGTCCTGCTGCGGTTTCTGATTCATCGGGAATTTGTTGTAAATATTCTTGAACGTAGTCTGCTTCATTATTCGCTGGATGTATATCGACTTCATTTCCTTCAGGTGAATAACTTGTCCATTCATACCACTCATCTTCTGGTACATAGTCAGCGTTTATGTGAAAGTTTCTTTGTAATTTGTTAACTGGGCCTTGGAAAGAACCTCCAGCTGGTCTTTTGATAAATTGGTTACCTGGTGGTTTGTTCATGTAGTTAACTTGTCTGGTCTGGATTGATCGATCCACGTCCATAGGTTCCACGATGGATGGTTTGGAATAGTTTGAAGTTTGAACGTTCCGATTCAAGAATCTATTTTGCATTCCCGGATTGGGTTGTGGTCCCAAATTTGGTTGTGTGTTCGGCATTGTATTTGAATAACGATAGTTTGGATCATAGCCTCGGTTAAAATAATGCGTAGAATTATAACGAGGCGGAATTGGTGGTCTTAGTAGCATTGATCCACCGACGTTAGCAAGTTCGGGATAAAATCTTCGTCCATTTACCAGAGGTCGATTTGTAATACTTTTGTGCATGCTCATCCTGGACATTTGTCCGTGTGCATGATTCATACGGAACGTCATATTATCCAACTTGAGACAAATGTGTAATGCCTGTGGCAGTGAAATTGGTTCACGAACGCTAAGTAATCTTGGCAGATCCCCATTGAGTCCTCTTATGAAGGTATCCAATGCCTTTTCTCGGTAGGTATTCGTCATTGTGTGTAGGCTGCTCTCTGCCAACTCTAAACAAGAAACCTTATCGAGAATTAGCGACAAGTGTTGGTACACGGTCTGGTAGAACTCCGTTATCGTTCTATTCCCCTGACACAGGCTATTCATCTGATACTCCAACGTCCCTATGTCCCGCTTGTCGGAGTAGTGCATCGTGAGACACTTCTTTATCCTGGGCCAATCCAGAGGAGTCCTGTATGACTCCAAAGCTGCATCTGCTTCCCCAATAACCTTTGTGCGAATGGTATGCAAAATCGCGTAGTATCGCCCAGTTCCCTTCACGGATTCGTAGAGTCCTAAAACTCTATCAACAGACTTTCTCCACGAGTTAAATTCCCCTTGTTTGCCGGAGAACTCTCTTAGAGATCTCACAATATCAGGAACCTTGTCCAGTTCCTCTAATCTGGTCGTAGTCGAAATTATAGGTTGATCTGCTCCTTCTTCCAATAAAAGGTCGGGGGGTGGCCTAAGGGCCTCGCTTATCATCGATGCTATTTGTTCCCTCTGAGTCGGGGTTAATCCCCCTGTAGAAGTTGCTCCCCCACTCGTTTGTGTCATCGTGAGAGTTCTGCTCAACCTTCCGGTTAATTCATCAACTGTTTCGTTTGGCATGATAAATGGTAAGGAAAGAATCTACCTTTAAGGACCGATTCGATTCGCCAGATTTTAAATACCAGAGAAAAGAAAGTTTAACAATAACCAAGCTTCCATATGAAAATCAAGAAAAACCGACGCAAATAGTAGTAATTTAAAAAAATTTCTTATGAAATTATCAAATATCGAGTTTTGTGTCTGAATTTTTAATTAAAAGTAATGTTATAATCTAGAGTACAAAATTTTAATACGGAAATTTTTGGGAATAGTTATGCAAAATTTTTGCTAGAAGAAGATACGTTAATTTAAAAATTTAAGATTTTGAACTTATCATAAATAGATATAAAAATACAAAAAATAAAATAATCTTACGCTAAAATCAGGAACATACTGCTTGCTGGAGATAATTGGTGTTGGTAATAATTGATGCTGTTGTTTACAAAATTTCTTCAGTTGTTGATTGCAAAATTTCTTCAGGTGTTGATTGAAAAATTTCTTTGATTCTTGTCACTGTTCTTTTATTGTATTGTTCACAATTTTATAATTTCCTTTTCTTTCAAACTTTTGTTCTGATAAGTTTCGTTTTTTTCAAAATTTTTTTACCTGGTTTTCTTTCTTTGAAAACCTTTGTTAATTATTTCTCTTTTATTTACCACTGTTTTTTATTAGATTTTAACAATCTTTTTCTTTTTAATTTTTTCTTATTTCGTCTTTAATAAAATTTTGATCTTAATTTCTTTTCTAAACAAAAATTTACTGTTTTTATTTATCACTGCTGAATAAATCTTCACTGTCTTTATTGCTTATTTTATTTTTTTTTTAATTTACACTTTTTATTTTTATTTATTCCCTTTTTAATTCTTTTCTTTTTAATTTTTTCTTATTTCGTCTTTAATGAAATTTTGATCTTTATTTCTTTTCTTTTCTGAACAAAAATTTACTGTTTTTATTTATCACTGTTTAATAAATTTTCACTGTCCTTATTGCTTATTTATTTTTTCCTTATTTTTATTTTTAATATCCTTTTAATTTACACTTATTATTTTTATTTATTCCTTTTTTAATTCTTTTCTTTCTTAATATTCTTAATTTAATATTAATTATAGTTTTCCGCGTTACCGGGCTTAGCAGGCTTTGACATAACGTCAATCCTTTTTTTCCTCTTAAGGATTACTAAGGGGCCTACCAAGGCTTGACCGTAATTTTACTTTTTCGACAAACCTCCTTAACGTTCGGAAGGAGGTCCCTGCTCGGGCGCCAATTATTTTTGTTTAAAGAATTTTTTATAAAAAAAATATTTTTCTGTTATGTGTTTTTACACATAACACGTCTTTATTTGTCCAAAGCAAAATTACAAGTAATTAATTCTAAAATACATTTTACTTAAGTTACCCTAGCATTCAGCCGATCACGCCACCTCTTCATGTTGACTCGTGTATTCACCAGACGCATACTCAGCAATATCGGTGGGAACAGCATAGTCAGCAATATTAATGGGAACAAAGCTACGTTGCTGTTGGAATGTGTTGTAATTGGAGGTGCAACGTATGCTTTGTTAATGTGTGAATTATTTTATATTTTTTTGGAGTTTAAATGTTTTCTGAACAAAGCTACGTTGCTGTTGGAATGTGTTGTAATTGGAGGTGCAACGTAAGCTTTGTTAATGTGTGAATTATTTTATATTTTTTTGGAGTTTAAATGTTTTCTGTGTTAACTTATATATATATATATATATATAGATATATATATATATATATATAAATTCCCAGAGATGTTGCTACCAAAATGTCGTTAGCTAACATAAAAATAATGGAATTAACAAAAAATATGAATCATATTTTCTAATTAATTTTGTGTATTAAATAAATAAAATTAAATAAAATACGGATAAAATAAATTTTATATTTTCTGTTACGAGTAGTTAGGTACTTTTTAATTTTAGCTAATGGTATATTTCCCCGTACGTAGAATTTTTAAATTAGTAAAAATTTTTGTTAGAATAAGAAACCATTTTAGATATTTAAATATTTATTAGCTAAAGCCGAGTTAAAATTACTCATTTTGTTATATTAACAAAGTGCGAGTAATAATTACAAAATAAAAAAACAAACAAAAATAATAATTAAACAATTAAATGAAAAAGAAAACTACAAAACTAATACTATATACAATATTTGTGTAGATACTGTCAGCCCTACAAATAATAATCTTAGATTTTTTTATTTTTAAGATGCTGTATCTTTAATGTGAACAATTTTAGTTTGGTATCAAAATAATTAATACTACAAAAGAATTAATATTAAAAAATCATGCTTTAAAATAGATTTTTAAAAATAACTGCATTTATGTGGACTTAATATATCGTTGATTCTTAATATGACGTTTTTTTTCTAAAGACATCCCCTGGTATATTTCAAAATACTTAAAAGGAATAGCAATCAGAAACTAATTGAAAAACAAAATTTAAAGCCCTATTTTCTCTTTTTTTATGCATCAAATGCTTTATGCTTCAAAAATTTCTTCTTTTTAAATTCAAAGTAATAGCTAATCTGCACCAATAATATTATTTATTATTTTTTGTTGTAAAATTCAGCTGCAAGTCCACTGCCATAGTAAATTGCTATTTAAATTAAGACTATATACTATATACTTTTTTATTGCCATAGTTATTTTTTGGGAGAGATTTTAAAACTTAAGTAATATGCGTCTGGGAACGGCTTTTTCTATTAAAGATATTTTTGAAGCAAATCTATTGCCTTTGTTAGAGCTTTTTTATAGTTTTTGTTCGTTTTTTTAATTTGTGTATTTTATTAATGAATTTTAAAAGAATTTCTTCAAATTATTGGCCTTCTAAAAAATTGATAACTCCAACGAGTTAAAAATTATTTAATTACTACTTTGATGGTGTTTACAGCCTATAGCCTTTAATTAACTATTAAAATTTCTTATATCTGTAAGATAGCAATAATTAAAATTTTTTTCCCTCAATTATTAAATAAATAATGACGTGAGTTTTTCTTATTTAAATTATAGAAAAATTATCTTTCTACACATAAAATTGTTAATTCCATTAAAAAACCATAATTTTCTTACTCGTGTTGCCGGTAGTGTAAACTAGTTTCAAAAGATATAAAACAAATGTCTATAAACGAATTCTGATACTTTCTTGTATGTGACCTTTTACAATTTTCATTTTTGATAAGTTTTGATTATAAGACCCAGTGAACACATGTTGACTAAATTTGAAATCTCTAGGATTACGGTTGATACAGCAAAAAAAAAAACATATATATATATATATATATATATATATATATATATATATATATATATATATATATATATATGTATATATATAATAAAACTTTCAAAATGCCAGGAAATATGTCTCCATTATGAGTCTTTTATTTTTATCAAATTTAGTGCCTTAAAACATAAAGAAAAACAGTAAAACGTGCACAATAATAGAAATGACATTCAGAGTAGAAAAGAATATGTGTTTTACTTACATACTGCTATATACACATTCATATGTCTTTATTTGTTGTGATTTTTGATTTATTTACATATAATTTGTTATGCGAGAGAATGAATAAATAAAGAAATTATTAAAACCACCACTGTCTGTCATTAGCTTTTTTCTAACCAAATAAAATATTTTGCGTTTGGTGGTCAGATAAGGATCAGAATACTATACATTTTCTCAGTTTACAGTAAAATCGCATAGTGAAACCGCATACTATCTGGAAGAGGAATAACGAAAGGTATAGTATATTATTAGTAATTAAGTCAACTCGAAAGCTTATATATTTGCTATAACGCTCTGCAAGAGTCCAAGTGTTAGAAAAAGTTGTATCGAGAAAAACTTATTTTTTCTTAACATAATATTTGTAAGGACTAATTTACTTTGCTTCAACTATAAAATAATATACTAAGTTCAAAAAAATATATTTAAATGTCTGTAACTGCGTAGTTGATAAAATGACCACGGCAACTAAATAAACACACACAGGTACATCGCTAAAAATGGCGCATAAAAATATCAATTATTCAGTCGGAAACATCAAAAAAAAAAAAAAAATACAGTGTAATTAGAAAAAATTGTTCAAGGGAGGAGTTTTTAATAACAATACGTATTATGATCCCACCTAGATAAGCATACTGCATATGGCATTAGAAGCGTAAAAAAAAAACATAATAATGACAAATATTTTCATATAATCACTAAAAATTTTGAATTATAAATTTCTATTTAAAATTATTTTTTGTTCTTTCTCACATATCTTCAATTGCGCATAAAAATATTTTCCCCAAAAAAAATTTAATTTTATGGCGTTTTCTTTTCTGAAAATAAATGAAATCACATAGAAGGTATTGCATATTGCCTAAAACCTTAAAAATTTCTACACATCTTATAGCCACAATAGTCCAAAAAATGTTATATAAATGTTATATGCAAAATATTTTACACTTTTTCGTGCGACATATTTTCAAAAGTACTACTTTTAGTTTATAATCTCGAACTTTTTTTTAAAAAAGGACACAAAGGAATAAAACGTGTTGAACATATGCAACATTTTTGTCAGAAAATAAGACGCCATTAGATTGATTGTATTGCTTAAATTTGGTAGCAAAAAACAAAAACTTCAGTTATAGTTTTCTATCCCTTTTATTCGTATTTTTTTTAATTTTCTTTTCATAAGTCATACCCTCCAAACACAGTCTTTCAAGTTTTAAGTGTACTGATTTTACATTAAGATTAATAACTCACAACCATTCTGAGCTGAAGTAACATTTTTAAGAGCACTATTGCCATACCGTCAGTTATTCTTAGTTAGAAGACTTTTGTCAGCAGACTTATGTAAAAATAAACTTAACACTATCGCTAGGCCGTATAATCTATAATCTTAAGCTGTACACATTATGAGTTTTAACCTTTTATCTAATCTTCTCAACTTTAAGTTCACAGTCTAAATTTTAGTTTCATTCTTTTGTCTAGGAATAACAGAAGACTAGCAATCACCCGTCAAACCAGGTGCCGTAACAGCCAGTACAGTAGTTGGTCGAGACGTTACAAATGCGGTCTCTGTAGTAGATTTCACGCACAAATATTTTTTTGAAAGTTATTGAAAATGATTGTCACTAAGAGCGAGAAACTTGTCGAAAGCCACAATTACTGCCTGAACTATTTGGCTTGGAGCCATTACCTACGATTATGTACCTCGATGAACACTTGCAGGTGGTGTGGCCGATTCCACCACACCCTGCTGCATCCGAAACCGGGCGGGCCTAAAAGGGAAAAGACGGCGAAATCAGGGAAAATAAGCCAACGCCAACAAGCAACCATCCCACCAACATCCACCATCAGCAATTTCGACAACACCAGACACAAAAGTTATTGTTGAAGCGATAAGGTCGCTAGCTAATGTTCTTTGTGATGGCGAAAAACTTCTGTTGCCTGAGTTCACGGCCGCCGGCATAATAAAACTTCATTTGAACAATAAAACTATTTTATTTCTTTTTAAAAATAAAATTATTTTATAAAAAAATAATATTTTTTATAAAAACAACTTATTTCCTTTAATAGTACTTTGCCAAACATGTTCAAACTTCATATAAAAAAATGTCTTTATAAATTTTGAATTTCCGGTTTTTGAATTGTACTAAAATAATTGGAAAAAATCGCTTGTTTGAACTGTAAACCAAATTTGAAACATTGTAATTTATTCGTTAAAAAATTATGGCAAAGTTACTTAATGTGAAAGTAATATTTTTTCAAGCATTCACTTTCGAACCGTCGAGCTTATAGCCTCAAAATTTTAAATAAACTGAATTGTAACCCATTTCACCTGCTTAAAGGAAAAACCTAATAAATTATTAACGGAAAATTCTACGTTTTTCTATTTAACAAAATACCAGGTGAGGAAACGTTTAATGCTACACTGCATCCCAAAAACTGTACGTTATAACCATTAAGAAAATGTACTAGAGTTCAAAAATGTATAAACAAAGGCAGCAAACTGTCAAACACTCGAACAAATTGAAAATAATGCTCCAAGTAACCAAAAAGTAAAACTATGGACATACATTTGTGTTAATAATGATACATAATCATCACCTTCTATGAGCATCATGAATATAATTTTTTTTCTACAGGTTGTTCTAATAAATATTCTTATTTTGATAAGATGCTTAAATATTTACGATAAAATTAATTTTATCTTCATACATGTATATAAATTATTTATAATTACACATAATAATTGTACTAATCTTCTTTAAATTGTATTAAAAATAAGTACTTTGCATTAAATGTTTCATCACTGGCTTGTTTACTTTTAATTCTAAAGCTCGAAGATTCCAAACTAAATTTCTATTGTTTTAGACTTTTTTGCCTCGTACTTCCATAGCTAAATTAAAGAAAAATTACAAAATCATATTATTTTTATATTGTTTTAATTGCCAATTACTTACCCTTTTTTAATGTTAAAAAAATTTCTTTTATCAGAGATTTTTAAAACAATTTTTTTTGTAAACAGAAGTAAGAAAGAGCGGTTTGAATAATTCTTAATTTTACTAGCCAAAACCTGCAATAAATATTTTCTCTCTCAAACAAAGAATTCCCTTGAATGTTGTGTAGGTTTTATATTGTATCTTTTGTTATTTTAATAATTTTATGATCACATTTCTTAATTTAATTATCATTTGATGGCACGAATGAATATTATTATTCTTATTTGTCCTTTTTAAAATAAATAGAGAAGAAAAATTCGAGTATGTATTTCTTTTAAACAAGAAAAAAAACTTTAAATTTGTTTTATTAAAATATTAAATGACTGCGACTTTGGTTAAGAATGAAAATTGTTATAAATTAAGCTTTGACAGTTTGATTTAATAGGGCTCATTTATTTAGTATTATTTTTTTTTTTTTTTTTGACATTTGGTAAAAAAAAATACTGAAAATTTTTTATTTATATTCTGCTTTTACAAAATGATTAATTCAGAAATTGGCTTTACCGAATATACATAGATTGGAAATGCTTCTCGAATTTTACCTGCCCTGGATAGAAACAGAACTAATGAACGAACACAATTCTCTTCCAAAATAGGCATTGTACAAAGTAACTTGATTAATTAAATACAACTGGACACAAAGTTAAATGTCGGCATGAAAGTTTACCAAGAAAAAATACAATTTTATGAAAAAAAATTAATTAAAATCAACTTATTAAACTTACTTACCCATTAGAAAGTACTAATTGACAGCGAGCAGTTCTGTAACGAAGATATTATGAAAAGAATTACAGGTGCGCATTAATTACGCATTTGTTATTATTATTATTATTATTATTATTATTATTATTTTTATTTATATGAACCGGGAAGATTAAATCGGTTTAGTTACTTACTGGTTTTTTTTATAAAATAATTTAATGCATTCACTTACTTCTTTTGCAAGAAAGTTTTTTTGTGCATCGAATATTTTACTGCTTCAAGAATGTCCTGCTTTTGTCATTCTTGTATCATTTTTTATACTAAAAACTTGTAATAAAGCAATATGAAGGAAACAATATTTTATAATTCAAATAGTATTTTATAATTTGTTTTTATTATGAATAAAATAAAAAAATTAAAATAAAATAAATAAATAAAAATAAAACCACTAAATATAATTTCTTAAAAATAAAATGCAATAATGTTAATACTAGTAAAATTTTATTTGCTTAAAGTACATACATATTTATAAGATATACATTAAATTACATTATTTTAAGATCTTTTTTTCTGTGTTTTGATAGTTTAAAAAAAAAATAAAATGAATCACTAAATTTGCTCAGAGTGCAAGAATCAGAGCTGTAAACGAATGATTCTTTTTTGAATTATTCCTGCGAATCATTCCCGCATTGAATTGTGATTTTTTGAATGCATTCATTCCACACAAAAAAGAATTGAATTAAAATTTGAATGCATTCACAATGAATTAAAATTCTTGATCGCCATTCACTTACCCACACGAAAAGAATGAATAAGAATTTGAATTTCATCATGAAATTACTTTTTAAGAATGCATTCACTTCATCAGCTAAAAAATGAATTAGAATCTGAATGGAGTTATTATGAATATAAACGTCGTGAATGCATTCACTCGCAATCGTATTAAATGAATTAGAATTTGAATGCAATTATTGGGAGAAAAAAATATTGAAGGAATTCATTTTTTTTACAATAATTCTTTTAAGTTGAAAATTATACAGTGTGTGTTTTACTACGTCGGCCATGACATAAGCTGCAGAAAAGTTAACGGGTGTTATATCGGGCATGATAAACGCTGTAGAAATGTTAAAGGGTGTTACATAATTGACGTGACTTTGACGATTATAGTGTTATCTTTTGAACTGTAAAAGATAAAAACTTGAAATTTACGCAGTGTGTGTTTTTACATCGGCCATGATAAACGCTATAGAAAATTTAAAGGGTGTTGCAAAATTGACGTGATTTTTACGATTATAGTGTTGTCTTTTGAATTATAACAGATAAAAACTTGAAATTTTCGCAGTGTGTGTAACTACATCGGCCATGATAAACGCTATAGAAAAGTTAAAGGGTGTTGCAAAATTGACGTGATTTTTACGATTATAGTGTTATCTTTTGAACTATAAAAGATAAAAACTTGAAATTTACGCATTGTGTGTTACCACATCGGCCATGATAAACGCTATAGAAAAGTTAAAGGGTGTTACATAATTGACGTGATTTTTACGATTATAGTGTTATCTTTTGAACTATAACAGATAAAAACTTGACATTTACGCACTGTGTGTAACAACATCGGCCATGATAAAAGCTATAGAAAAGTTAAAGGGTGTTGCAAAATTGACGTGATTTTTACGATTATAGTGTTTTCTTTTGAACTATAACAGATAAAAACTTGAAATTTACGCAGTGTGTGTAACTACATCGGCCTAGATAAACGCTATAGAAAAGTTAAAGGGTGTTGCAAAATTGACGTGATTTTTACGATTATAGTGTTATCTTTTGAACTATAAAAGATAAAAACTTGAAATTTACGCATTGTGTGTTACCACATTGGCCACGATAGACGCTATAGAAAAGTTAAAGAGTGTTACATAATTGACGTGATTTTTACGATTATAGTGTTATCTTTTGAACTATAAAATATAAAAACTTGAATTTTACGCAGTGTATGTTACTACATCGGCTATAACAAACGCTATAGAAAAGTTAAAGGGTGTTGCAAAATTGACGTGATTTTAACGATTAGAGTGTTATCTTTTGAACTATAAAAGATAAAAACTTGAAATTTACGCAGTGTGTGTTTTTACATCGGCCATGATAAACGCTATAGAAAAGTTAAATGGTGGGGCAAAATTGACGTGATTTTTACGATCATAGTGTTATCTTTTGAACTATAACAGATAAAAACTTGAAATTTACGTAGTGTGTGTAACTACATCGACCATGATAAACGCTATAGAAAAGTTAAAGGGTGTTACAAAATTGACGTGATTTTTACGATTATAGTGTTATCTTTTGAACTATAACAGATAAAAACTTGACATTTACGCAGTGTGTGTAACTACATCGGCTGTGATAAACGCTATAGAAAAGTTAAAGGGTGTTGCAAAATTGATAAAACGCAGTGTGTTACTACGACGACTATGATAAACGTTGTAGAAAAATTCATGTTATTAATTATTTACCAAAAAAAAAACAAAAATATTTCACACCTTCGCAAACCGTTTACATTTTTTAATAAAAAAACTTTGAAACAGTTTCCACGAAAAATCTCATTATAATGTAATAAAGAAAGTACCTACCCCTTAATTTAGAGCTAGCAACAAAAAAATGGGTCATTGAATGGTCTGTTTGTTGGCCACGTGCTACATTGTGAAAATGGCAGGTAACAAAAATTTAAATAATCTTGTTCAATTGGATTGTTTTAACTACCATATGATAAAAATTCAAATGAAATTTTAGAACTAAATTCTTTATACTGGCAAACAAATTAGAATTATTATACCGGCCTTAAATACTAGACAGATTTTATTGTACATTCTCTATTTCACTCACATTTACATTTGGCATGGAAACTGTAACAAAGTTAATTTCTTAAAAATTGTAAACGGCTTGCGATGGTATGAAATATTTTTGGTTTTTTTTGGTAAATAATTAATAACACGAATTTTTCTACAACGTTTATCATAGTCGTCGTAGTAACACACTGCGTTTTATCAATTTGGCAACACCCTTTAACTTTTCTATAGCGTTTATCACAGCCGATGTAGTTACACACACTGCGTAAATGTCAAGTTTTTATCTTTTATAGTTCAGAAGATAACACTCTAATCGTAAAAATCACGATAATTTTGTAACACCCTTTAACTTTTCTATAGCGTTTATCATGGCCGATATAAAAACACACACTGCGTAAATTTCAAGTTTTTATCTGTTATAGTTCAAAAGATAACACTATAATCGTAAAAATCACGTCAATTTTGCAACACCCTTTAACTTTTCTATAGAGTTATCATGGCCGATGTAAAGACACACACTGCGTAAATTTCAAGTTTTCATCTTTTATAGTTCAAAAGATAACACTATAATCGTCAAAGTAACGTCAATTATGTAACACCCTTTAACTTTTCTATAGCGTTTATCATGGCCGATGTAAAAACACACACTGCGTTAATTTCAAGTTTTTACCTTTTATAGTTCAAAAGATAACACTATAATCGTAAAAATTACGTCAATTATGTAACACCCTTTAACTTTTCTATAGCGTTTATCATGGCCGATGTAAAAACACACACTGCGTAAATTTCAAGTTTTTATCTTTTATAGTTCAAAAGATAACACTCTAATCGTAAACATCATGTCAATTTTGTTACACCCTTTAACTTTTCTATAGCGTTTATCATGGCCGATGTAAAAACACACACTGCGTAAATTTCAAGTTTTCATCTTTTACAGTTCAAAAGATAGCAATATAATCGTCAAAGTCACGTCAATTATGTAACACCCTTTAACTTTTCTATACCGTTTATCATGGCCGATGTAAAAACACACACTGCGTAAATTTCAAGTTTTTACCTTTTATAGTTCGAAAGATAACACTATAATCGTAAAAATTACGTCAATTATGTAACACCCTTTAACTTTTTTATAGCGTTTATCATGGCCGATGTAAAAACACACACTGCGTAAATTTCAAGTTTTTATCTTTTATAGTTCAAAAGATAACACTATAATCGTAAAAATTACGTCAATTATGTAACACCCTTTAACTTTTCTATAGCGTTTATCATGGCCGATGTAAAAACACACACTGCGTAAATTTCAAGTTTTTATCTTTTATAGTTCAAAAGATAACACTATAATCGTAAAAATTACGTCAATTATGTAACACCCTTTAACTTTTCTATAGTGTTTATCATGGCCGATGTAAAAACACACACTGCGTAAATTTCAAGTTTTTATCTTTTATAGTTCAAAAGATAACACTCTAATCGTAAAAATCACGTCAATTTTGTAACACCCTTTAACTTTTCTATAGCGTTTGTCATGGCCGATGTGGTAACATACACTACGTAAATTTCAAGTTTTTATCTTTTGTAGTTCAAAAGATAACACTCTAATCGTAAAAATCATGTCAATTTTGTAACACCCTTTAACTTTTCTGCAGCTTATGTCATGGCCGACGTAGTAAAACACACACTGTATAATTTTCAACTTAAAAGAATTATTGTAAAAAAATGAATTCCTTCAATATATTTTTCCTTCCAATAATTGCATTCAAATTCTAATTCATTTAATTCGATGGCGAGTAAATGCATTCACGACGTTTAAATTCATAATAAATCCATTCAGATTCTAATTCATTTTTTTGCTGATGAAAGGAATGCATTCACACAAATTTTGTTCATAATAAATTCATTAACTTTGTGTGGCCAAGTGAATGGCATTCAAGAATTCAAATTCATTGTGAATGCATTCAAATTTTAATTCAATTCATTTTTTGGAACAGATGAATGCATTCAAACATTTTAATTCACGGTGAGTTAAAAACCAAAAGTGAATCATTCGTATACAGCTCTGGCAAGAATATATTAAATTTATAATTTTTAGCAATTAGCAAAACAAATGCCTTAACTTCTTTCCTCAGAACTTTTAAATGAGTTAGTATCATCGTCGAAAATAATTTATTTTTATTCTGAACTTTTCTTTTAAGAAACTTAATTTGTAATTTTTATTTCTTATCGAGCGTATTTATATACACATTTCTTTTAGAAATGCATCGTTAGTGAGCATCTGTTCCTTATATAGTGATTCTGAAATCAATGCAAAACGCATGTTAAATGCAATAATTACATATTTGTAATTTAGTACCTACTAAAAATTTAATAGTCATAATTATGGAATATTCTTAAAGCCTTTTTTGGTCTTTTTTGGCATTCACCTTAAAGTGATACTGGAGTTTATTTCCAAAAATGTATGAAACTTTCTTTCTAATGTGTGCTCTTCCCATAATATTTTTTATGGTTGCAACTTTAGTAATAAGTACACAGTAGTTTTAAAGTAAATAAATTAGTTTCTTCTGAAATTTCTTTATTTTGGAGCTGTGCTTATGTTGTACTTTATATATACCTTGTTCTCAGAACTGAGATAAAAAAATACTTTTTTTTTGGATGGACTCTAAATCTAAAAAAATGTGAATAAAAGAGTTACAAACAAAATCAGTTCTAAGTTGATTAATGCATGCACACTAAACATTCACACAAACAGTTTAAGAGTTAAAGTACTATTATGTACAAATTAAACTCTTATACTTTATACTTTCTTTATCTGCAGAGGAACACAAAAATATTTTGCTTAGCCTCACTAATAAAACTTAAGAAATTTTTCCTGCAAAGCAATGCACACACCTTGACCCCATTATTATAGAGAACCTGAAAAAAATGTCTTCTAGGACGAAAAAAAAATATTTCTTTCTTCCGGCAAATGTATGCATTGAAACAATTTTAAAATCTAAACATATTTTAATGATATTCAAAATATAGATAAGTTTTCAAGCATAAGGTCCAATACGCATTATCTGCTTACAAAGCTAGGACCTATATGGGAAGAAAAGGGAAAAGCCGCTAGTTACAGTTGCACCGACTTTTATAAAACAGACGTAGATATTTATTTAGAAGTTTAAAGAGGACTAAGTGGGAGAGAGGAAAAACTCACAGAATCGATTTTAACGAAGGTATTTGATCCATAAGGTCTAATAGGCAGGAGAAAATCTGTTGTAGCTTTCATATTAATGTGAATAATCAAAAAAAAAATTAGCAAAGCGTGCCGGGAATATTTATTATTAAAAAAAATGAAGTTGTTGGTAAAGTCATTATTCTCTTAACCTTTTTTAAATTTTTTCTTATTTTATTAATGTTGGTTATCGCTAATTTAATTTCTAAAGTTTTTATTTCATTACAAAAAAGTTTAGGTCAAATGCAATTATAAACTTTGGCACGAAATGTTAGAAATAAATGAAGGTAATTTTGCTTTATTAGTTTTTTTATTACAATGCATTTATTATAATCGTAATGAATGTTATCAACATTTAATAACTATTCAACGTAGAATTTCATTATTTTTGTTATTTAAAATCAATATATGGACACAAAATACGACAAAAGAGCATAATTAAATGTTAGAAAATAGTAAAAGAAGCAACTAAATTATACTTATGCTTCCATTGCTAAGGTCGTCACTTTTCGGTTTAAAATTTATAACTTCAGCGAATTGTAAAAAAAAATTGAGTTTATTTATTCGACATGTTTGTTGTTAAGTTTCAAATGAAAAATTATTCTAGTTAGGGATCAATCATTTAAATTTATTATTTATTTTGTCAATATTTCGCTACAAACTATAAGTAGCATCATCAGTAGTGCGATTCACAACTCTTTTTACTCTTTTCGCTTGCTTTAATTGACTTAACAACAAAATTGTCGATTTTGCTATTCAGTAATACTTTTACAGCGTTATGTATAACCAAAAGTTAGCCACTGTTTATAAACTGTAGTCAAATAGCTGCCAACTAGCAAATCGATTTGCCTTAGCAGCTTCTTGGCACAATGTTTATTCAAAACAATTTGTAACTGACTGCTAACTTTAAATTAATCAACTCTGAAAATGAATAATACCACTACTAAACTACTTTTTTTTCCTTTTATCACCCCTGATTTTGACGTTTGAACATACATTTATAATCCCTCCATATTAAAATAAAATTTGCAAAAAGTAGATAAATAAAAAAGATTTTATTGTTTACTGGTAAAATGGAAGAAGTTATAAAAAAAGATATAAACAACAATTTTTTGTACATTTTCCTTTAATATCTGCTTGCACTAGGTTTATTAACTTTTTGCAGTTTTCTTTTGAAAATCTATATTTGAGACGAAACTCTTCATTGCTATACTCCACAAATGGGTTTCTTCTTTTTTTGTAAATTTTTTTAGAGCGATTCCGGGTTCTTAGATATTCTTAATTATCTAAAACGTCTAATGTTTCCATTATATTAATTTCGTGCAAAATGTTATTTTATTTTTTCCAAAATTTTATTTTAAGCTTAAATTTTTATATTTTCGCAAAAAATTTTATTATTCTTTTCTTTATTCACAAGAAATTGACACTAAACAGCTGTTTCACAGAAGATGGCAAGTGTTTGACAACTCACTAACAAGTGTTCAGCAGTAAGTTGTTCGCAGATTGTTTGGTAGTTATAGGTAAACTCTATGCTAACTTCATGCTAATTTTTAGTTATACATAACGCTGTTAACATTTTCGTTGTTGCTTAAAACCATTTGTTATAGTTAGCGAGTTGCTCATAGTTAAGAAAGCGACTATAATTTTTGCGTTGTTAAATTTGACGACAAAACGAACAACCTACAATATGTGTATGTGCATTTATACACACATACATACAAACATACATATAAGCATAAACGTAGAAAATATATACATATTCGAACACAAAATAATATAAATACAGTTTGCTTTCAATTTAATTAAACTAAACATTACTTTTTGTATTAAGTTTAACTAAGAGCATTTAAAATTTAATTTCAAAATGAATATATTGTTAAAAAAGTTTACAGATAAGCATATGTTTTGACTGTATTCAAGAAGAGGTAACCGCAACTCTTCAGCCAAAAGAATTAACAAGTTTTTTTTTTAATGTCAAACTCCGAACATGCATTGAAGAAATCAACACATGCATGTGTCTTGCTTGGATTCACATGTTTTTATTCTTCTCTTTCGTGTTTTTCGTATACTTGCTGACGGAGACGCCACTCCTTTTCAATTTGTCTCCTAAGAAAACTAAAAATGTCTTATATCATTAAAATTATGTTAGTGAATCACATAATCGTTACTGCAAACAACAGAAAATGACGACTAATATGGCAATTGTAGTATTGGTTAAAGTTAGTGAATCGCACTACAGGGCTTAATTTTTTAAGAATATAAGTTTAGCAATAACAAACATCAATACAATATAATATAAACAACGAAACAAAATTTTTAAAGTGTATAAAAAACAACAAAATAGTATGAGAACAGTCACAACATTTATGCTTACATACAATCTTTTACATAAACACATAGTTGTACAAACCTTGAAGTTTTTCACTCATCATCAGTTATTGCACTAAGTTAAATATTGGACTGTTTTCTTATACTTATTATACAACGTTTTTCTATGTTTTTATAATACAAATGTCTACAAATTAGAGCACAATTCTCTGTATTAGGTTTGTTCGTAAATTCATAATATGTAGCATCTCCGAAATACGTATACAGGTGTGCTTACATTATGTGTACAAGTCAAAGTCAAAATTGCTATCCATATATAATTCCGTGTGTAGGTCAAAATCAGTGTTTAACATACCGTTTATAATTTTCATGTTCAAACTTGCATATATTATGTACATATGACATAACCTCTTGTCGTCGAAAAGAAAACATAAATACTAAAAACAGTGATATCAACTAATAAATCTTTTTTTGCGATAACTATTTAGAATTTTATAACTTAAGTTCTTGTCTTGTGCCGGTCTTTCCTTATAAAAATTGCTATAATATATATTAGAGGTCTGCACTTAGGTACTTGGCCATGTTCGTTTTAAGAAACACGAGCGCACACCCGTAAGATCTCAAGTACGTTGCGTAGTTCGTATAATTACATCCTACCAATGTATTTTCACATTTGAAGATGTTAATTTTCTTAATTCAGCAATTAACAGACGATTCTTACTCATTGTTCATGTATAAGTATGCAAGTGTTATTGATAAATTGTAAAAAAGAAAACCATTTAAAAAATTTCCATTCAAGAAAGTATTGTTGTAAACAATTTCATTTTCAGGATGTTTTCTGAAGTTTTCGCTAACTGAAAGATGCACACACACACCTTTATATAAAAAAAACTATAAATTAATAAAATTAAACTTCTGAAAAATTAAAAACCATTAAAAGCTTATTTTATCCAGAAAACCTTTTTATTTGTTTTAAATATTTAAATGTAAAATTTAACATTATTTTGTTTCCTTTACATACATACAAATAATTAAAAAGAATTTTTAAATACTCGTCGCACCAAAGAAAAGTGATAATAATTTTTAAAGTACACTTCCACTTACCAAAAAGAAGGTAATAAAGGCAACAATTGAAATTTCAATTCATTTTTCACTATATACTTTAGCGCAGAGTTTGGTCGAAGTTGTTGTCGTATTCGTGGAAATGCCTATATATTACTGTTTAGCATTTTATAACAAAAGCTAAAAAATATTTTTTTTAGAAATCTAGCTTTTATCGTCTTAGTATTTTGAGTAGAAATTTTAAAAGTAAAAGTTAGCATCACTGAAAATATTTGTTGTCATAAGTTTCCACATATCAAACAGATCGTGCTCTAAATAAAAAACTAACACACGTTATAACACATAGGAATATAGCAAATGTTATGTTTCATGAGGTTTACACTATGTGTTTTAATTTACATATGGAAAATCTGACAATATGACTTATACACGTAATTTAAACACACTTTAACGGCCTTTGTTATTATTCTCACTTTGTAATATTGCTGTCTCATCGAAGTCTGGAGTATGACCTTCATGTGCTGTTTCTTGTAGATTGATATTATAGCTACTACTTCGCTTATCTGACTTGTATTCGACTATTCTTGTTATCAAATTATTTTTTGTAGTAGCCACATATACCTTTGTATTCGACTATTCTTGTTATCAAATTATTTTTTGTAGTAGCCACATATACCTTTCCACATTTTGTTCGACTGTCGCTGTTACAGGGTATTTTATACACAACATTTCTCAAATTTGACAATTTTATCTTTAGTTTGACTGTACATTGTTTTTTAAGCTATTTTATTTATTTATTTATTTATTTTTTTTTTTTTTGTCGGAGAGTTTAGAGTTTTTATACCAGTTAAGATGTAACATATAAATCACAGATTTAAACACATCATTGATTTGGAGTCTAGTTTATTCTTGTCACCAGATTTTTCATGGTTCTTAATCAAGTTTACAGCAACACTTGTATTATAATCATTGTTAATTAATTATTTGAATTGAACTCTTCATCACAAGTACTAAAAACTCTTATCGCCATGTTACTGGCTGTGTTAAGGATCATGTTTTTCGGGTGTTTTGAGTAATAATTTATAATACGTCCTTATGCTGTAGGAGTTTAATACCAGTCTATTTTAATTCTTGTTCCTTCTCTTATTATTAAGAGATCTAAATACGGAAGTTTATAATCTACTTCTTTTTCCATAGTAAATTGTAAATTGATGTAAAAATTATAAAATATTTTTAAAACCGAATTAACTTAATTTTCTGCAATTATAGTAAAGAGGCCATCAATGTACTTGCAAAGCATTTTTGGTCCCATTTTTAGTTTTTTTATCGTTGTGTCAATAAGATTTTCCATGACAGTGTCTGCTACTACTGAAGGAGCTGGTGAACCCATGGGAAGACCTTTTTTCTGTGCAAATATTTTTCCATTGTATTTGAAGAAGCGATTGTCCTTTAAGAGAATCCTAAAATTCTTAAAAATATTTACTAATTTTTGTATGTTTGGTTATATCATTCTATGTTTTTTCAGTTATAGTAAACTAAAATTTAACCAAATATATATACAGTGAGCGAAACAACTATATGTGCATATGATGATTTTAGATATTTTCCTCTCTACATTTTAGTGACTCATCTAACAATAAAATTCTAGTATACAAAATTGATAACAGATTCTTTACACTTGTTTTTGTTAAATTATTTTTGTAATTTACTTTTCAATAGTACCGTTATCAACATGTGTTTATTGTCGTTAATTTTTTGTCAAAGGAAACAATTATATGTGCATTAATAGTTGAACGTGCAACTGTACGGTTTAAAAAGTTATTTAGCAATAATTTTTAGTGTATGTTTAGTGAAAGTAATAATTGAAGGTAAATTAAAATATTTCTTTGTTCACAAACATAAATTTTTAAAATTTTGTCTTTATATGGAGGTAAATATGCCTCGAGGGCGTTCATTGACTGAACTCGAACAGAATGAAGTTAAGATTCTGTCTAAAACTGGCTCTAGCATCAAAGCAATATCAGTAAGGATCAAAAGACATAGAAATACTATATCAAATTATTTGAAAAATCCAAACAATTATGGTTGTACGAAACGTAAAGGTCGCAAGCCAATTGTCAACGATAGGTGCAAACGTGAAATTAGACGCTTAGCTGCTACAAAATCCATGAGTGCAGGACAAATAAAACACCAACTGGGTTTTAAATGTCACCAAGAGAAGAGTTCAGCAAATATTAAGCACCAGTGAACATCTTCAATATCGAAAACGTTTGCCCAAACCGAAGCTGTTGGATAAGCACAAAGTTTGTAGAATGGAATTCTCAGAAACACATAAATTCTGGGACGAAAAGTGGCAATCCGTTATTTTTTCAGATGAGAAAAAATTTAATTTGGATGGCCCTGATGGTTACCAAATGAGCTGGCAAGACTTAAGGCTTCCACGTCAAACACGCTTCGCAAGAAACTTTCAAGGAGGATCACTTATGTTATGGGCGGCATTTGGTTATCGCGGGAAGAGTAACATTTGCTTTATTTCAAGCAGAATAAATTCTGAACAATATGTAGAACTGCTTGATTCTGAGCTCATTGAATTTGCAGGTGATAAATATGGCGATAATTGGATATTTCAACAGGATAATGCACCCATACATAATGCAAGACGCACAAGGCAGTTTTTTGAAGAGAGAAATATCCCCGTATTAAAGTGGCCTGCTGTCAGTCCGGACCTAAATCCGATAGAGAATTTATGGGGCATATTGTCGAATAAAGTTTATAAAAATGGAAGACAATTTGAAAATCTCAAGTCACTTAAAACGGCCATTCAAGAAGAATGGGAGAGATTGGATGATGTTATCCTGCACCGCCTAGTTGATTCAATGTCACGACGGATGGCTAGTGTACAAATAAATAGAGGAGGCCACACTGAGTATTAGTTTAAAATTAAGAATTAGTTTTTTATTGAAATTGAATTGAAATAAATTAGAACTTTATTTTTGCACATATAATTGTTTCCTTTGACAAAAAATTAATGACAATGAACACATGTTGATAACGGTACTATTGAAAAGTAAATCTAAGAAATAATTTTACAAAATAAAGTGTAAATAATTTGTCATTAGTTTTGTATACTAAAATTTTATTGTTAGATAGTTCTTTAAAATATAGAGAGCACAACATGTAAAATCATCATATGCACATATATTTGTTTCGCTCACTGTATATCAAGTACGTTGATGACTTCTTCACTATAGTTTCAGAAAATTAAGTCAATTCGGTTTTGTAAAAAATATACGGTATGCTAAAAGATTCTGTTTTAGGTCGTTTTATGTTTTTCAAAAAATTTCTTAAAAATATACCTTGAAACGAAATGAAATATACTCTCTCTTTTCTTATAAAAATCTGCAACCATAAATTATTTAACCTTCAACTTTTATTTCTCTAAATAACAAATAAAATGGTAAAATGATTGTGGCACAGTACAATTAGTTTTGAATTACCCTTTGTTTGTTGTTAATGTTGTAGGCAGACAACAAATTAAACAAGTTTCTTTGACGTTTTTTTTTTTTACTTTGTTGTAATGCTTTTAAATCACTGCGCACACATGAAGGTAGACAGTGTGAAACTCTAATACTTTTTGTTTCTTTGTTATGCAGATGATTATAAAGTTCTTGCTCTGTTTATTTTAACAGAAATTACTTATTGAAAATCGCAAAATTATTTCTTATTATACTGAGCACAAGACCAAGTAAAATATAATCTCATCTTCTAAATTTTAACTATAAATTAGGCTCATTTTAATTTAATGGGTAAAAAAATTAAAAACATTGTAGGGGGTTGTTTGTGTGAAGGTGTTTTTATGAAAACTCTCTAAAAGAGTTCAACAATAATAAAATATCACAAAACACTATGATAATTTATTTTTGCTTTTTGCCCGTGTATAAAAGAGCCGAAAAAAAGTCAGCCGTATACAGTTTAAGCTTTGATTTTTGTCTTTACTTTATTGTTTGGGCAAACATCTTTAGTTTATTTAAAATGTAAGTGAGAAGTTTTCTGAAGAGCTAAGTAAGCGGTAGCGAAATGGCCATCGAAACGTGCTTTCACCTTCAATAGTCAATATCGGTGATTTTAATAATACGGTCGGGATAATTTGCACGAATTTTTAAAGTTTAAAATTTTTTATTTAAATATTGGTAACCGTGCTTTGGCGCTTAAAAGGTAACATCTGTGCTTAATAAACAAAACAAAATTGTCAAGGCGAATTCATATAAGGTGGGAGCGCTGCTACAACAATAAAAAGAAAAACTGGCACTTAAATGTATAATAAACTTCGAAGCACATTTAATTAGAGCAATTTTTTCTTACCCTTTTAATAAACGTTTTTAGTAAGCTTTGTTTTTTAAATTGATTTAAAACTCTTGTTGTAATTACATATATTTTAAAGAATGTACTTTTACAGCTACTCTACACATATCAAAAGTAAGCAAATGGCGAATTCCTTAATTTTCGCTGTTAGCCGGAATGTCACACTACATATAAAACACAGTATACAGATTTTTTATATATGGAGTTTGACAGTTAGGCTACCGGCGAAAAGAAATAAATTCTTCATCCCTCCCGCCGTATATTTATTCGCCTTGATACTACCTGAAAAAATTAGTTCGCCTCGAAAATTATTATATATGCAGACTATAAAATTTTATATGTTAAATAAAAATTGGTACAAATAAAAAACTTAAACAATAGTTTCATAAAAATTATTAAAGTGTGAGTCTACATATTATATGTATGTACATATGTATAATTCAAATATAATTGATGTATTCGGTATTGTTTTTGTGCGTCTGAACAGCAAATTGTATTCTGTAAACAGGCTGTTAATGTAAGATATTTCAATACCCTGCACATATTCTTTTGTGCCGAACACATGTTTCTGTAACAACAAAATATTAAAAAACAACACAAACATAAATGGGTTCTTGGCCACATGTAAAATTTAGCAACACGCATAATTGATAAGTTAACAAATTATGTGTATGTTTTTTTTTAGTTGTGTTTCTGCACATTTATATACGAGTTTTCCATACATATTGTGTATTTGTTTTAGCTCTGATTTTTTCTCATTTCTCTAATACAATTTTATGATAAATGACCTTAGAGAAATAATAATGAAATTGCGATACTTTAATTTATTTACTTTAAGGCAGACATGAAAATATAAATTTGAAAATGCAAATTATAATAACCAAAAAACTTTTATTTTACATCTGTATTGAGATATAAGTAAATTATGATTCAAAACAGAACATTTGTAAAAAAAATAGTTGAATGGCAAAAGCTGTATTTAAAAAGAATAACACCTATTTTTAATAACAAAATTCGAATTTGCTTTCTTACTTCTTTGTTAGTTTCAGTTTGATTTTAAAGGCAGCTCCGATGTGTTTAAGTGGAGATATATGCAAACAATACTTTTTAAATTTATACTTTGTCTTCTTGCAGCAGCTTTCAAATCTTTCCTTAAACGTTGCTGCATACAATGCGCACACATTGTCCAGGACATCTCAAAGATACTGCTGGAATATTTATGTCACGCTAAATAAGAAGAAAATTTTTGTGCGAAAATAAATAAAATGAAAAACAAAAAAATAACAAAGAAACTCTCACAAGCTGCGTTTATTTTCAGGGTTTTATTTATTTATGCAAAAGTATTATTAGCAAATTATTACGTGCTGTGATTTATACAACATTATCATAACGTTTATCGTGTAATATGCTAATGGCTTACAAGTTTGTTCGCCCCCACTGCATTTAAATTTTTATTATTGAGTTATATATAACATAAAAGAGAAATTTATATATATATATATATATATATATATATATATATATATATATATATATATATAGGAGGAATTGACCAACCACAACAGACATAAATATCCACAGTTCCTCAAACCATCCTACCCAACATAAGCTCGTAGCATTTAGACATATGATTTACAGACTTAAGACACACAAATAAAAAAAAGAACTCGACGCAATTTACACTATACGAGTAGCTAAAAATAACGGTTACATCTGCACTACTATCGACAAACTACTTACACAATACAACACTAAAAACAAGAAGAAAGAAAACAATGGCACAATCGATACAACACGACGACACATTTTTACTTACACAGGATTAACTAACATTTTTCAGAAGGAAGCTTTACAGACAGCACTAAAGACGAGCAACACTCTACGAAACAATCTCAAGACATCAACAGAAATAACCGATAAATTAAACACCAGCGGAGTATACAGACTAACTTGCACATGCAACCATACATACATAGGACAAACTGGACGAACATTAAAAACAAGGTTCACAGAACACATACGATCATATAAACGGAAAGGAGAAGACTCTAACTTCGCAATACACCTTAACACACATGAACACGAGCCAAGGGAAATAGATGAATGTATGACGTTAATACATCCTAGTAAAAAAGGACGAAGACTGGACATTCTTGAAAACATGGAAATATACAAAACTCGAACGTTTTACGGAGATATTATTAACGAACAGGTAAATACAACCTCAGACACAATTTTTACACCACCAAAACTATTTAAACAAACTTACAAATGCAAAACACCCACAGATGGTCACACTTACCTACCCAATAGTAAAAGACCGAAATATTAAAATTATATACCTTCAATAAACATGACAAATATCAGACAATCTACCTGCATAATACCATTTTTTAATAGACACCATCCTAACCGACAAAACTACCTTAACCCACCACTATCTATGCAACAAACACATTTCACTATCTAACCAGTACTAACCAAACGCGGCTTGAAAATGATGTCTTTACATCGAAAGCGCTCGCCAATCGTACCAAATAAATAGCCAGTGACGACGGTCTTCACCGAAAGGTATGACAACAGTATATAAATTTTAATCTGTCATTTTTATTTGTCATAAAAATAATATTTTTTGGAAAAATTAGTCATTCACTCGTTTTAAAAATTTAGAAGTCGAGACAGCTTCTATTTTAAATAATAAAAAGCAAGCACGAAAAGTTAGAGAGCGGTCAAGTGTAAACAAAAGCTATTCCACCATAAACTTTTTTTATTAATTGATGGTTTGATTTTATAACAGAACTGAACGCACTTTTTTCAAATAAAGCAGAGATTAAACATTAAGGCAGACTGTTAGCTGTCCAATTGACACTAATGAAGAGTTTTTCTACGCTTATTTCAAAAATATATGCCGCTTTCATATAGCAGTGGGATCATAGCCATCATCCTCTATGACATGTTCATTCCAGTACACCTGATACATCTCTCCATAGTTCGAATATCTTTGTGAAAATAGTATAGATGGCTGTGAAGGTAGTGAAGCTTAATACTCGTGTTGTATCAAAGGCGCTGGAAGAGTAGTACCAACTGTTGAACGTGCTGAATGTAGCCATTACATTTCCTATTGCCCAAAAATTTCCTTACTACCCAAACAAACTCTTCCCATGCACATTTCTCGACAGCTGATTTGTAGGCCATCGATAATACCACCTTTGATTTTCTCACTCCTTAATTTTGGAAACACTTTTACAATGTATTTGAAACATTCGCTATCTTTGTTAAGAGCTTTTAAGAACTTTTTTATCAACTCCAGTTTTATATGCCAAGGAGGCAATACAATTCGTTATCTGAATACTAGTGTAACATTAATTACATTTGGCTTACCGGGAATCAAAGCCTCCCTAGAAGGCCACTCTCTTTTTGTCCAGTGCTCAGCTTTAGCTCAGCTATAAGCATAGGAAACAGGGATATTTTGTGTAGCCACTTCGTAGGCCCAGGAGAAAATTTACCATTTTCAAATCAACACATACAACCCAGTTATGCTCCTTGTACTTGGTTTTGTCGAAAACTGGAGATGTTGTAGGATATTCTTCTTTAACCTTTGTAGAATGAATAATAGGTAAGGAACCAAGTTTGTTTCCATTTTGTACAAAAACACATTTTTTCATTTTGACGAATCAATCAACAATTGCGACTGATTTGGATTATACTCTTTTAATCCCCTTGCGTTAATTAGGACCGGCATATCAGCACAAAACACAAAATTATCTTTGGAGTAAAGAAAGGAAGTAAATCATTTTCTATGCTACGGTAGTATGATATCTTTGTTCCTCTGGTCAACAAATATCTTTCGTTCACACGGGAAGGTAAAACTTCTGATGCTTAATTCTTTTACATCATACTGATTTAGTGATCTTGGACTACCGTCAAAATTTTTATAGTCGTCTTTTTTGGTTTATCCGCTGCCCTGGTCTGAATTTTGCGAAGATGTACATGGTTGCTGTGGTTTTGATGTGCCACTAGCACTCAAGACTGGTCTTATGGCAGATTTTAGGTTTGAATATATTCACTTAGAGCAATTTTTATGTTTTGCTCCTTTAATTTATGGTTGGATGGTTAGCGACAAGCAATAGGCGCCTTGTGCTTAAAAATGGGTCTTTTTTTGTTTTCCCAGAGCCGAAAAGATTCAACACATGTTATACATACCAAAGGATTATTTAAACATGTCCCTCTTGAGGAAGACATACTGAAATTTATAAAGAAACTAGTTAAGTTTTATTGCTATTGATAGAAACTATTGACTACTTATGTAAATTTAAGACGGCATCCTTATCTCACTTGCTAGAGCTGCTACAAAAAATCTGAAGTTAGATTTAAAACCATCGCACCCAAATTAGTAAACAAAAGTAGAAAAACTTTATGCAACCGAAAAGTGTTATTTTGTATTTCTGTGTAACTTTTTATTAAACCTACATTGTTGTAAATTTTAGCCTTCAATTTTTTAACCTTCGTTTTCGCTAATTAAATGTTTAAACTTTTTATTTCGTTACACAAAAGTTTAGGTCAAATGCAATAATAAGCTGTGACACGAAATTATTGAAATAAATGAAGGCAATTTTGTGCATTAGCTTTTTCTAAAATGAATTCATTACAATTTCAATAAATGCTACCAATATTAATTATCGCTACAACGTATTAGCGTGAATAATATAATATTTAAGTTATTTAATTGTAATAAATGGATATAAAATCCTGTAAAAAAGCCTTAATATATGCTAGAAAATAGTTAGCAACTTAACATCAAAAAATTTTTTTAAAATACCCAAACTGTTTAAATTTCCGTGCTTTTTTAATTAGTGGTACAAGTTGAGTGGAAAAAATTTAAATAATTGTGAGAGAACGCAGTATTTGTGAACAACATCGATAAGTTTTCTATTTTTCAAAACATAATTCACTATAATTGATGTAACGAATAATGGAATTAATAGAGCTGTTGGCCATATAAACATTACAATGATTTAGAAATTACTTGTAGTTGGTGTAAACAAAGTTGAACGAAATATGTCTCACACCAATCCAAGGAATCGATACCGTTAAAATTCCGGTCAAGGGAAAGACGTCGAGATGAATAAGATTTATTTATTTACCACCTATAATAGAATATAAAAAACATCTATGCGTAGGAATCAAGAATTGGGTCTTAATAATAATAAAATCAAATATTATCACTTTCTTTTTCAATGATTGGTTGCAAAGGTTCATGTTTTACCATATTACTATGATACTTTCTTATGGACAGATATTTAATTCAATTCTAATCACCAAAACGCATTAAGTATCTTCGTAATATTTACAGTATCAAAACTACAATTCATCTCGCCTACTTTTACGACAATCACAACTGTCTTTTCCGATCCTCAAAATTAGAATTTTGGAGACTAATGAAGTTTTCATAAAATGTTTAATTCTTGTAAACTAGTTTGAATGAAACTCATTGAATTCTTACATTGAAATGCGTTCACCATTTCCATTGATAGCTTCCTGGATTTTCCAAACGTACCTTATATACTTAACAAGGTTAAATCATTTTCGAGCTTAAGTTAAACAAATATTTTTTAAAAACATATATACATTGTACGTTTGCATAGCGCAGTGCCAAACCAACTTTTTTAAATTTTTTATATTTAATAATTTAAGACATTAAATATGTTTACAGCGATGGAAAAAATTTACTTGTAACTAATTAACTTTTTATATTTTTTATAGTTCAATTGTTAATGATTTCCATGAAGGTAATTTATTTTGTTTGTTGCTTTATGCGTATTTTAATCAAATTATACGTAAATGTCAAGTGATATATTACAGAAAGTTTAAATTGTCGCTTGTAAAGAAAAAAGTTTAGCAACAAAAAAAATTGCAAATTGTTGTGGATGAGATTACTTGACAATCAGCAAAAAAAATCTAAGTTGTTGATTTTGTTAAAGTTACTGTTCCATGCTTTTATCAGTATATTTATAGCTTGAATAGCAACTGAAATGAATTTTATATTTTAATGTGTTTTTAAAAGAATTGTTTTGTACTACAATCGAAAAACTAAATTTGTATGTATGGTCTTAATGAATTTTTAAAGGTCTTTTCTTACTACATAATTTGGAATATGATATTCTTCGTGTTTAGAAGATTGAATGGTTTTTTAAGTTCCAAATTGCTGTTACTCTGCTGTAAAATTGTAGCGATGCCCGCTTAAGCATTATTTGGTTGCATTGCTTACGTCTAATGATTTTTATTTGAAGGCTGAAAGAGAAATATTTTTTCTTATCAGTTAAGTTGGTTTGTAGTTCTGAGTAAAACAACTAAATCTTGGTGATCAAAACTAATAAAACGCACATCAATTAAAAGCCCAAGGTTATTTAATAATGAAGAAAAATATAAAACTTAATAAGCTACCGTCCCTCTGGCACATATTCCTAAAACTTAATCTAAAATCCTTTGGTTTTTTTATAGTTTACCAATTATTAAACACAAATTCTAAGTAAACCTAAACTTTTGTTATATTTTTATAAGGCTCGGATTTTCTCTATTACAGTGAGTATAAGATTTTCATTCTCTTTAAGGTCCTTGTTGTCGTTTGATAAATGTTTGTAAATAAAAACTTAAGTAAGTATTTTGCTTCTGTTGCCACTTTCGTCTGTTACGCGAAAACATTAAACATAATTTGAACAAATAAATTAATATACCTGTCTCAAGCTTAAGGTGAATTTACACAAATACGAAATTCAAATAATTTCATTTATTTGTTTCGTTACCCAGCTGTCCTTCGAATTTATATTTTGAATATAGAGTTCTCAACACTGCACCAAGTACAAGCCATTATTTTTTATATTTAATCTGCTAAAGTAGTGACTTGTAAAAGCTTAAAAAAGGACTCAAGAATGTTGAATGTTGAAAAGTTAAACAGAATCGATAAAACATTTAATTTTTGAGTTTATTCTTTTATCTTGATCAGTGAGAATTATTGTTATCTTAATTAATTATCCGATGTCGAGATATTCTCATGTGATATAAAGCTACAGGTAGGAGGATTTGTTCTAAACGTTGACTAGTTTGTGGGAACAATAGATAGTTTTATTTTCAGATGCTTTAGTTCTCTCTTTTATGCTCTGTAAAATCTTTCAGACTTGCGGCAGTTGAGTTAATTTGGGTCTGCAGTATGAAGATGAAGAACGATTTGAAACTAAACCTTTTTGGAAGGTGTTTATTCTATATTTAAATGGTTTAATTACCTTTCGAGTCGACAAAAAATTTAACAAAATATTTAAAAATATTTTATCTTTTTTGTTAAGTATTTTCGCATATTTCTACATTTGTTTTTGATTTTAAAAATATTCCCAAAAGGAAAGTAATAATGCTATAATAAAGAACATTTGACTCTCTTTCATTTTACGTCGATATCAAATTATTTATTTATGCACCGTTGTGTTGACTTTAAACAAAAATGTTTTTGCGCGATAGACAGACACGCAATATTAAGACGCCGTCATTGCCAGAGGGTGTTGATGATAAAGTCAAGAAAGATTGTGGCTTAAATTTTAAATTTTGGTCATGGAGAGCAACAGAGAATAAAGAAGTGATTAAGTTAAGAGTGAGTATGTAGATATTACAGCTCCCACCAAACTTTAAAAAAGCTTTTTGCGAAAAATGTATATTTTATTAACTGGGATTTGACTACATTGTATTTTAGGAAGGAAAACTTGAAGAGTTAACGACAAGAAATCGTTTATTAAATTAAAAGACGAAAGCAAGCATCATCGCCAAAACAAGGCAACAAAAATAACTAAAATGTAGTTTATAATGAAAAAAAGCAGCAGCCAGCAGATATGGATATCAATATCAACTGCAAATTATTCAATAGCTTGCTATTTTAAATTAACATCAACTATCTTTATTTTTTTAATAAAAATTGCCTTAAATATATTTCATTTTTAAATTTATAAAAAAATTCCATTTTGCTTTTAATTTCTGCAACGTTGCATCCGGCATTAGCATTCTTTAGAAACTAAGATATACGCAAACCCAAGCCGAATTACGATTATTCATTCTCTCGTAGTAAACATATCATTTTTTTTTAAATTATAAATTAAACATTCGCATGATATTTTTCATATTGTTATTAAATTTAATCCTGTCATATATAGTCATACAATATAAGTTATCAGCAAGCAACATTATATGAATATATAATAGCATATAATTTCCATAACAAAATGCAAACTCAAATATCTATTTTAAAGTTCTTAAACTACTCCTAAGGGTCAAGGCTTTTATTACAAAATCTTCATAAAATAATCTCTGGATTGTTAATAGCAATTGACAATTATTGAGAGTAACAACATCAGTTGTAAAAAAAATAAAACAATTTTTTCTTAATTCTTTTGGAAAATTTTATAAACTTCTACAACCCAGCAGAAACAATTTTTTCTTCATAGGATATAAGCAAGGGTAAGCAATCAGATGCTTGTGTGCATTTTCACATTTGTAAATGTATTGCATACATTCAAGAATAGAATGTTTAACCTGAATGAATTTAAAGTGCAGAAGCAAGAACAAGAACACGTAATGCTTCCTTTTTTTATTAAACTTGCTGCTTCAACTGTGCTTTTCGCTTTTATCTTTCTGCTTTGTTAAAAGGTAAAATTTATTAAAAACAGTTTTTAAACATGTATAAAATGTTTTATAGTTTTTCTTTTTAGTTTTTTGTTTGTTTTATATCTTTTGTTTTTTTCTTTTTGGTTAAACTTTTCTCTGATATCTTTAACTAAATATCAGTTGATATTTGAAAAGTGTTAATTCAATTTGTCCTGTTTCATTGCCACGCACCAAAAAAATTAAGCGTATAAAAATACAGTTCCCTTAAAAAATATTTAAATACAAGTGATTATTTAAGTATGACTATTTATTTTGAAGTTGAAAAACATATAGATTAAAGTTTGTTGAGGGCCTTATTTTCGCTATAACAGCTGGATAATACGTAGATAATACGGAACGAAAATAAAAAACTTTCGTCTTGCTTTCTGTTTGCGCATTGCTGCATTCTGCAGCATAAGAATTTTTTAAAAATTAATACATAAATAAACTCAACCCAAATTATGATTATTTTTTTGTGTTACTGGGGGAAAAACATATCCATATTGTGATTTCCACATTTTATTTTTATATAATAAATATTTAATGAGAATATTATGTAATATTTATATTTAAAGAAATTATGTATATTTAACGTGGATTACCACAAAAATATTTTTAATAACAAATTTTCATATAAGGTGTGTACTTTGAAAAACATTTGAATAAATTTTTATTATTTGAGACTTTTATTGAATTCTTTTTTACAAAAATTTAGCTTTCTTATAGAGCCATTTTACGTTAAAAAACTTATTTTATAGTACTCTTAAGAAAAATTTAAATAAAATTAAAAAAAATATACATATTTTAAACAAAAAATCTCTCTTTTATAAGCGAGTGTATTCTATAAAAAGGCAAAATGTTTATAGAGTATTATTTTTTGTAAAGGAGTGCCTTTAAGATAGTACCGTTAGCAGTTAAAGCGTTTACAAGCAATTGTTTTTTAAAGACGTGTTGCTTTTATACCCTTATCCACAGAAAGTAGAAAAGGGTATATATAAGTTTGTCATTCCATGTGTAAATTTTACAATATCAATTTCCGACCCCATAAAGTATATATATTCTGACTTCTTATGCATGGCATAGTCGATTGAGCGATGTCCGTCTGTCCGTGTTAGTGTTGAAATCAAGTTCGCCGAGGCACTAGATGTGCTAGAAAAAAAATTGGTATGACATTCGATCAGACATAGTGTCGGAAGAGGTGCTATTGAAAATCAGCATTATCGGTCCATGTCCTTCGAGGTAGCAGGCAAATCACCACGCCTACCTCTAATTTTTTTATATCATTTGGAACAATGAAGTAACTTCAATTTAAAAAAAATGGATGTATGGGGCGATAGAGAATTAAAAAATGAGAAAAAAGAAAAAAACATCAAGTGAAAAAATTAGCGCTTGCCCATATTTACCGTGTAATGGGGTTCTGAAATTTTCAAATTTTTTAAAATATCAATATGGTTGTCATTTTAAAGCTTTTGAAGAGGTCTTTAAGGAAATACTATTTTTCTTAAATGCTTAACGCATTAAGAGCCGATGTCACTTTATTATATATATGCAGCACAAAAATTTTTTTATTTTCTAATTCTCTGTCACCCTTAAATATATTTACATAGATAGTGAAGGGTATATAAGATTCGGCATAGCCGAATATAGCACTCTTAGAAATTTGCCTATGTGAAGAAAGTAGGTTTGTTTTTGCTATTAATGCTTCATGTTGTCACATGCTTTAGCCCAGTAAATTAATTTATCAATTTCATGAAATATTTTACTTCTTATTTGATTTATGGGGAGTTTTATTTATTTATATTTCCGCGTGCTACGAATTTATTTTGCTGGACTTATGACACAAAATTATATACACTTTTATTTAGATACATAATTATTGGCTAATATTAATATTTCCTTGTGCGAAATATAATGCTGAGCTGTGGATGCATCTACAAAATTGTAATTGTCTTTCAGTAGCTCACATTGTGCTGAAATTTTAAACACAAAAAGAAATTAATATTATTTATTTATTTTTTTAAGAACACAAATATGTAAAAATGTTCTGTAAATTCGGGAGATAACCTTTATTCCTGTCCACATTTTCCACACAACTTTACAAGTAAATTGCTGAAACTTGTGCAGAACAATAAACAAAATTATAAATATTTGCGAATTTCGCTTAGATACAATACACGAGAAGAAAATAATCAAAAAAGAAAACAATAATGCAAAATGGGAAAACAATAAATAAAATTTTAAACCTGAAGACATACTAGGGAAATTTCCCGTTAGATATCATAAAATTATAAAGAAAATGTACAAAATATTAAAACCATAAAGCCTTAGAAAGCTTCGCTAAAGCAAAGTCTCGAATGGCAATAGAAGAAATAAACGACTTTATTTTCGCGCCTAATGT
The DNA here is from genome assembly GCA_937654795.1 of Cistogaster globosa. Lineage (NCBI taxonomy): Eukaryota > Metazoa > Arthropoda > Insecta > Diptera > Tachinidae > Cistogaster > Cistogaster globosa. The sequence goes on from OW569406.1 coordinate 55,865,605, forward strand.
GCCATTAACTGATGATACACAGTTATAAATTTTTGTGGGTGGATTTTATTATTGCATCGACAAATTGATAAAGGATAGGAGTAAGAACGTATTAGACAATGAGTAAATAAATTGTTATGGAAATTGTAGCAGCTATGGTTCACATTTAGTTCATGTGCAACAAATTTTTACATTAAAATGTATTAAAAATTTTAACCATAGAGGACGAAGGCAACCAGTTCCTTTCTATTATTATTAAATTGTAAATTAATTTACTTTTAATAAGTGAAAGCTGCTGTTACATTTGAGTTTTTGTGCGGCATCCTGTAAAATCCTGACGCCATAAAAAAGTAGCCCTTGTGGTTTAATATAATCTGGAAATATTTACGATATATATATGGTATTTTTTGCCATACCTTCCTTAAGTATATAAAATTCAATATACTTCCCTTTTTGAATGGGAAAAAAACATCTTTTTACCCTAATTAAGGGCAAAAAAATTTTTTTGCAATAAATAGGTCTTGCTCATTAGGAATATTAAAAAAGTTTCCAACTGAATGTTTTTCCATAGACTTTTCTTTCAATTTTTACTTCCAATAGGTTTTAAATTTTTTTTTGCTACGTTATTAGGAACACAGAAAGTCTTAGTTCCACAGCATTAAAAATCCCAGATCATTTTAAACTATTAGGTAAAGATGAAAGTATGGGCAAGCAGTAGGGAAATGAATAAGTACCGTGTCTCTTAGAACTGTTCGCGTAAAATAAGAACGCAGTGGCTGTATGTCGTGTAATGTGATTTTGTTGAATATGATATCAAAAAAAAAAAAAAAAAAACAATTTGAAATCACATTGTGCTTCGTTTTCGTTAGAGATGTGTATGTTTGTTTCAGTAGTTAAAAACGAATAAAGATTATAAAAAGAGAAGTACACTCATAAAAATACTGTTAAAATACACAAAAATTAAAAGAAGAATTACACTCAAGATAATAGCGAAGAACAAAGGAAAGATCACTCTAGAAAATGCCGTTGTACTCTCCTAATACATTTTGTGCTCTCAAAACTCTTAAATTTTTTATACATACTTCTTGATAACCTTGTAGATTACAAATTGCATCATAGCTGAGAAGGATACTCTATAATTGTGCTAATGTTCGTAACGCATATAATAAAAATACTTCAACAGAAAAACTATAAGAAATAATGATACTTTTTTGTTTAAAAAAACGCTTAAGCTTCGAAAAGATCAGTAAAATTTGTAACACTGTATATATTCAAACAGACTCATCTCTGCGTATGTACAATTTATATATGTATGTATATACGCACAATTTGAGGTTATTGTTCATACCAGAAAAGATTTTTTTTTCGTTTCTTATTTCTTTTATTTATGCATGAATACCATGATAAATACTATGAAATCTGATGGTAAGCAATGAATGGGTACCAGAGTTTCGAACGGTTTTCAAAATTTTCAGATGGCCTGAATGAAATGGTTGATTAACTTGTGTTGGCATAATAATAGTAGTGCGAAAAAAAAACTGCCAAAGCAAATAGAGAGTTAAATACAAGCATGTGCATTGATGTTTTTGAGTTGTTAAATAAACGGCAAAAGCAATGACATATACATGAGCAATAAAAGTGAAAATGCAATATTCTTGTCTCTGATAAGAACTTAGATATAATTAAAGTGGGAAAATACTATTGAAGTCGCTCTGTTATTCTGAATCTTTTATTATTCTATATTTTATTCTCAATAAACACTTCTATTATATAAAACGGACTTTGCTACAGGTTATAGGCCCAGAAGCCCAAGTATAAATTTAAATAGAAGAATATTAGTAAGAACACTAAATTTTTTGTAAGTAAATTGAAGCCGGAAAACAGCTCGATTGGTTTAAACATAGATAGGCCGCTTGGTAGAGAAAACTACCCAACCTGGAAAATTGTCACGCAGTCTTACCTGGATTTGGATAATCTTTGGACAATCACAATAGATTATGAGGTCAATGAAGAGGGCAACCTGAAGACACCAGTAAAACCAAAACAAGACAGAAGAGCAAAAAGCAAACTCACACTTATGATTGACCCGTTGTGTTATGTTCACATAAAAAGTGCAAAAACAGCTTATGAGTTGTAGAATCAGTTAGCAAATACGTACAAAGATAGTGGTTTGACACGTCGAGTGGCACTTTTGCGTAAACTTCGCTTTCAGGTTGCACCTCAATGGATATTTATGTAAAGGACATTGTGACAACGGCTCAAAGGTAAAATGGCATTGGTTTTTCTTTTAGTGAGGAATTTCTCACTTTTGCTAGCCGGATTGCCAGGTAGCTACCTCCCAATGATAATGGCACTTGAAAATTCAGGAATCACCGTCAGTGTTGATAGCATTAAAATGAAATTTTTGCAGGAAGTACCAAATGCATGCAAAAATTCCACTTTTCATGAAAGTAATCGTCAGATCCCGTTTAAGCCAAACAAGAAAGGACCGAAATATAGAAAATGTCATAATTTTAGCCACATTACAAAGTATTACCGCACAAAAACACAGCAGTGGGACAATAACAGGGAGAAACGTTTTGATGCGTATTCAGTAGAGCTGTGTCGTTCGTGAACGAACGGGTTAAATTGACCGAATCACTTAAGTGAACGGAATGATCCGGTCATTTATCTGAGGTTTTTTCGTTCAATAGTGTACGGGTTAAATTGAACGGAAGACCTAAGTGAACAAAAGACCTAAAAGACCGAAAGCCCGAAGTGAACGAAAGACCTAAAAGACCGAAGTGACCGAAAGACCCAAGTGACCGGAATGAGCCAGACATATAACCGCCTCCTTTCGTTCAATAGTGTACGGATTATTATACGGTTCACTTTCGTTCAGGTATTTGTTCTTGTTTGTTATGTCATGTTCTTTTATTTCAGTTGATTTCTCGTGTATTAAAAAGAGTTGCTGTACATATTTGAATGTAAGTACATAGTTCCGTTGACAATCGGTGTGGCGTTGCCATTATTGTTTTTATTTGAATTAATAGTCTTTTTAAAAAAAATAAGTTTTTGATATAGTGTTTCTTTTATACTGGAAAAGATTTAATATTTAAATTAATAAAAAAGTGATTTTAATTCATAAAAAAGTGATTTTAATTAATAAAAAAGTGATTTGAATAAACAAAAGAAATGGCACAGAGAAAAAGGAGTGAAATTTGGTTTCATTTTATGGAGGATGGAGAAAATCGGGAAAAATGCAATTATTGCAAAAGTTCCTTAAGCCTTACAGGTGGATCTACTGGGAATCTCAGCCGGCACTTGAAGTCCAAACATCCGTTACAGCTTCGGTCATTACATCGCCAGATAGTCACTGCGCCAGGAGATCAACAGCCTTTAAGCAGCATACAAACTTCTACAAGCTCCCAATACAGAATACTTTAACCGTCTTCAAGTTCTGAACCGTCTTCCACCACACAGCCTTCTTCTGACTTACAATTAGCATTACATCAACAAACAATAACACAATTTGTTCGTAAGCCTCCTTCCATAAGGAAAGTACAACGTATAGATAGACTGGTGCTAAAAGCTGTTGCTCAAAGCAATCACTCACTTCGCTTTGTAGACGAGCCAGCAATTAGGGATCTAATAACTGAAGTGTCATATTGTCCAGGATATCAACTTCCAACCAGAAAAACCCTGTCGAAAAACTTGCTTCCAAGTGTTCACATGGAAATACTTGAAAATGTTAAATCAAAGGTTCGAAAAGCAGTGGCAGTGTGTCTTACAACAAATGGATGGACATCTAGGACTAACGCCAGCTATGTAGCAATAACAGCTCATTTTATTGATGAAAACACGCAACTACAGTCGTACCTAATTGCATGCGATGAGTTTCCAGAAAGACACACTGCCGAAAATTTATGCTCATTTTTAAAAAGTACTATGGCAGAGTTCGAAATTTCGAATAAAGTAACCACCATAGTAAGTGACAATGCAGCAAATATTCTTGCAACAGTTCGCCATGGGAAATGGCGAAGTGTGGGATGTTTTGCTCATTCTCTTAACCTAATTGTGCAAGCAGCATTAGGTGAAGTGGAAGAAACACTCACAAAGGTAAGAAAAATTGTTGAATATTTCCACCGAAGTTCACAAGGCCTTAGTAAGCTTTTCGAAGTTCAAAGGCAAATGGGTATACCAGAGCTAAAGCTTAAACAAGACGTCGCAACCAGGTGGAATTCGACTTATTTAATGCTGGAGAGAATAGTGGCCACAAAAGATGCAGTGATAACAACACTGTCTTTGAAACGTCCTGATCTGTTACCTTCCTTACAGGACTGGGACTATATTAAGGAAATTATTTCAATTCTAAAACCTTTTTATGAAGTAACAGTGGAAATAAGTGCCGAAAAGAATGTTACACTATCAAAAATTATAGTCATTTGTAACATTTTGGAATCCTTTATGTCAAAATGTGTTCCTACTAACAGCAAAATATCGGGAATGGTTTCAAAAATCAAATGTGACTTGAAATCTCGTTTTGGGGAATATGAACAAAATCCTCTGTATTGTGAGAGTACAGTCTTGGATCCGCGGTTCAAACAAAGAGGCTTTAAAAGTGAACTCTGCTACCAGAATGTCGTAAAAAGCTTGAGAGCAAGACTATGTACTATACCCTTACCAAATATTAGTACTGATGATTCTAATCATCAAGAAAGTGTTTCCGTAAGTGGTGTGAAGGAAATAAGCTTTTGGGTCGAATACGACCAAGAGCATTCCAAGACTGTTCGTCCTAATAATAACAACGCCGCAGCCGTAAGGGAGTTTGACAAATACCTTAATGAGGAATATTTGGGGAGGACACAAGATCCGTTAATTTGGTGGAATGAAAGGAAATTGTTGTATCCACGCGTTTATGCTTTTGCTCTTAAAAGACTTTGTATAGTAGCAACTTCGGTGCCTTGCGAGCGAATCTTTTCATCAATGGGACAAATTTTGAATAATCGTCGGACGTGTTTGAAATCATAGTGTCAAGTCTGATTTTTCTTTAGCGAAATATGTGATTTTGACGCCCAAGAATTTTCAAAGGTAAAATGTTAGGCATTTTACATACATTTCTTTTATATGCAACAAAATTTCAATAAACTCTAATTGTACTATTTCTTCTATTTACAGATTAAAAAAGTCACGAAAAACATTTAATTTTGATGTTACTAATTCCAAAGAAGCAACAAACAAAAGTACCTTATATAGTTTTTAAACTTAGAATGTAGATTGCCTTCGCCCTAAAACTACAAAACACTTGTAAAAATTTATGTTAATTCTGTTAATGAATTACGTTGTTTGTATATTCAGCAGAAAAAAGAATTAACAAAAAGTGATTTCAGCTGCGATTTTTTCTTTTAATATACATATAAGACATACTTTTTTAATAATATTATTCAATGGGATCCATTTTTTAATAATTTAATTCAGCTTAAGATTTTTAGAATCTATTTAAAGTTTTTACGACAACAAGTAATATTATTTACCTTTTCAGTTTTTGTATTTTTCGTTTAAAAAATGTCGCTCTCAATATGTAATTAAATTATATATTGAACTGTGATAGTTAAGAGTTTTTTTTTTAACTTTATGAATTGTCATTAATGTTATAGAATCATTAAATGTTTTGTAGAAAAAAAAACCATAGATGAAATATTCAACCTCTTTCTGTTTAAGAAAACATTATTTTTATTATTCTAAATAACAAATTGTTGTTGATTTCTTTAATATGTAATAAACTGAAGCTACATAAGTATATTTATCATAAAACATTTATTAACAAATACATATATAATAAAGTTAAATATATAAAAGTTTTATTTAAAAAAAATAAAATAAATAATAAAAAATCATTATTTAATGTAAATGAAATTAATTTATATTTACTCATGAAACCACAGCAATAATCTTTAAGAAAAAATTGATTAAATTAAAATACAATATCAATTACTAATTTATATTTGTGCAGCAAAATAATTCCTTCAATAAAAAATATTTAATCGACAAAAGACTTAAAAATCTGAAAATTAATAATTTTTATTAAATATTTTATGATTCTTCAATAATCATTTAGAAATTCACAGTTTTATTCACTTAATTTTATTGATATAATAATTCTTGCAAAAAACCCGACAGCAAAGCATATTTTAGCTGTCTGTCTATAGCGGTTTAAGAGGTTGGCCCCATACTTCAACTATTATGACAACCTTTAATTGCCAAATAAAATTGTTTACTTGTTGTTATAGCTCACTAAGCAATACAGGTTTTTTGAAAATTTCAACCTTCTGTCTAAAGCTGTTTAAAAGTATGGCCATTAGCATCAAATTACATCAACTATTGTAACACCCTTTAATTTATTATAGGTCTGTTCCTTTACTCCACTTTGGAATTCCAATTTGCACGAAAAGAGTTCTCGCACTTCAAAATTGTGGTAAATGAGAGCAGTTTTGAGAAAATAAAGTTCTTAATCTTCTTGTTCTCGCACTTTTCTATAATTTCGTCTCTTTATGAGAGAAAATTATGCTTGATTTCACTTTCACGAACCTTACCCAAAAAGTAAAGAAACAGACTTAATGTTAAATATTAATACTTCTTATTATTTTTGACAGTAGGCATTCTGTATAATTTTCAAGTGTTTGTATATTACGGTTCAAAAGATAGGGTCATATAGGTTAAATTACATCAATTATGGAAATACCCGTTAATTTGTGAAATTCAATTGTATAGTTGTCCTTATAGCGGAGTTAGCAATACAGGTTCCTTGTAAATTTCAGCACTGCCTATAACGGTTCAAAAGTTTTGCTAAATACATAAACTATTGGGACACCCTTTAATTTCAAATAAAATTGTATACCTGTTATTATAGCGGGCTTATCAATAAAGGTTCTTTGTAAGATTCAACTATCTGTCTATAACAGTTCAAAAGTTTGGCAACATACATCAAATTACATTAAGTATTGGGTCGACCTTTAATTTATAATTTTTCATGTTTATACTTGTTACTATAACAGTCGCAGTAATCGACATGTAGGTCAATTTTTGTACTAATTTTTGCAATTGGCAGCTATAGTAAGACGCACTTTTTATAAATTTTAGAGAAATGCCCTTTACGGTTTTTATTTCACTTAAAAAACATGTATGTTGTATGGCGACACCCTTTAATTTTTAAGATTATGAACTAGTTTTAAAACGTAACCTATCTGTAAGCATAATCTATCATATTACAAAAAATTTTCAAATCGGTTCAGAAATGGCTGAGTTCTGCAGGCACAAACATAAAAAAGCAACATTCAGTCGGATTAAAATAATAATAAATAAATGAATTGAAAAGTTACCTAAATTTTTGTTTTAATAAGCAACAATGTCAACTGTTATTAAATTAAAAGATGCAATAGAATTTTTCATATTATTTCTAATTATCCATTTTTGTGTATTTTGTCTTTAACTATTTAATAAAATTAAACATACATATATTTTAAATAGATATTTTTTCTTGATTTAGTTTAAACAAAAATAATTTTTTAAATTTTACATACTAAACGATTCTTCACAGCCACGGGTGCCCTTAAAATTGGGATTAAAAACCAATTCGCTTGCTAGTTTTGTTTCAACGAAATTCATTTCAGTGCCTGTAAATAAAAATAACATAGTCAATACAGTTTAACAAATGTTTTTTTAATACAATTTATAGATATGTATTAATGCAATTTTTAATTTATAATATACATAATTGTGTTGTGCATGTATTATAATTTTATATCACAAAATTGAATTGATAAATTTTGCATAAAATAGTGAAGATATATTAGAATTTAACAGTTCAATTTTTATAGGCTTAAAGTAAACTTATTTTAATGAAAAAAATTTATTTTGATTTGGGTTAATAAAAAAATGAACAATTTGTTATACATAATAAAATCCTCTGACAATTAGCCCATATGAAGTTTTGTTTAATAAAATTTAAATACGCCATTTCGCAATCTTAAATTTCCAAAAAATCAATACAATTAGTTTATATTTAAACTTACCCTTTTTGTCACTAAAAACTTTAACACCATCTTGTACTACCTCGTCCTCAAGTTTATCTGTTGAAAGTGAGGTGAAAAATCATTAAAATCAATCGCATAATTAAGGGTATAGAAAAGGCCATTGCAAGTAAACATGTTTCACATTCCGGGCTTTTTTTCCATACATTTTTAATTCGCTGCACTGCGGCCGAAGTCTATGGAAAATAAAGAAAAATTGGTTTATATTTATTTAAATATACGAATTTTTTATGAAATCTATTTTCTTGTTACCTCAGGGCTAATAGATACAGAATCAGACAGTTTTAGCGACGAAAACTTTACTGACGACACTGTGCAAATGAGCTGTTGCCGAACGCACCATAAAGACACCTTGTTGCTACTCACTTACTTCTCTGTCGTTTCAGTGTGTCGCCTGCGAATAAGAGGAGCAATTGTGCATTTGGATTCGTTTGGATAGGTCTGTTCAGCCAACTCCAGGCTAGGTTGTTCGTACAAACAATGATAGAAAACTTCTGCCACAGATCACAATTTCTGCGTTCAAAAAAGACTGATTCAAAGAAGTTTTCTTGTGCATATGCAAGTTAATAATTAATTTTATTTTCACGAATAACTCTCTACAGAAAACTTGATTACATATACTGTTTTTTAAGTACCAAGGGTTCACTTCTGTATACTTGTGGTTCTGATAAAAAGAGAAGAAAATCAAATACAATAGGGATTGTTGATCAAATTCGTTCAAATTGACCGATTGAACGAATTGAACGAACGGACCAGTCTCTGATAAATGAACGAAAAAACCCGGTCAGTGAAATGAACGACCGGGCACAGCTCTAGTATTCAGCTGTTGTTTTATCTGCATTGGAAAACACTAGCATTGACGACTGGTGTCTCGACTCAGGCTACATCGGATATGAGTTTGAACTCAGATTTATGGACCGACATAAGTGCAAAGGAGGGCACCATATCCACTGCTAATAAAGGCACCATGCAGATTAAAGTATACGGAAACAAATTAGCCTTCAACCAGACTCTAATCACTCACCTATTGAAGTGTACAACGTTCAGTATGTACCTCAACCATCAACAAATTTACTATCAGTGAGTCGAATCGTTGAAAGAGGTCACACAGTGGTGCTTGAAAACAGTGATGTTAAGGTTATAAATCCTGATAGAAAAACTGTATCCACTGGTTCACATTCTAATGGCTTATTTAAATTTAATTGTGATTCAAAATCAACTTATAAAGCGCTTGCGTGTACTTCGATGCTAGCTTGCAATTGTGGAACATACGAATGGTGCACCTTAACCTCAAAAGTTTACAGCAGCTTCAATTTGAAAAAACAAACACAGCTGATTGCAAAATATATCCAATGGGTAAATAAAAATTGCCATTTAACAAACATCTCCCGCGAGCGTGTTTCGTTGGTGCATTCTGACGTTTGTGGCCCAATGGAAAAAGAGTTTTATGGTGGAAAACGATATTTTTTAACAATAATAGATGGCAAAACAAGTAAAATTTTTGTTTACTTCTTAAAAACAAAAAGTGAAATTGAAGTAACTAATGCCTTTATAGATTTTTTATCTTTCACCGATAGGCAAAGCGCGCAAAAATTAAAAAAAAAACTTCGCACCGATAACGGAAAAGATATATGAACAATATTTTTCAAGAAACCATAAAGAAACATGGTATAAATCATCAAACAACAAACTTACACACGCTCGAAGAGAACGAAGCCGCCGAAAGAAACAACAGATCCATTCTTAAACGGAGAGATGTATGCTTTACAATGCAAATTTACCAAAAATGTTCTGGGCTGAAGAAGTAGCTTACTCCGTCCATTTGCTCAATTGTTCCCTTCTAAGGGCACAGGCATAGCCCCTTAAAAAGGTAGGAGTGGAGAAAACCTGACTTATCGCACGCAAAAAGTTTTGGTAAAACGTCGAGGGTACATATACCAAAAATAAATCGTAAAAAGTGGGATCCAAAAACTTACCAGTGTATTTTAACCGGCTATGACGAGCACACTAGTAGTTATCGTCTATACGACCCGGTGAAAAAGAATATTTTTAAAACCAAAATGTTTCGTTTATTGTCGAAAACATTGTTAAAAGCCCAACTGAGTTAACATCAAAAGCTAGTCAGATTAAAATAAATGTGGATTCAAGTTTTATTGACGATTCGTATGTATCAACATCAAAGCCAGCCGAATACCGGACAACTGAACACGTTAAATCAACCGATTCTCGTCAAACAATCACAAAATGAATTAAGCCAAAACAATTTGCCAATTTTTAGATGTGGCAAACGAATTAGACAGAAAGAGAATATATGATTTTATAACTGACGATAAGATATATATTCATCGAATGAGTACGAATTGGCCGAAGAAAGGTCATCATGAGTGGCAGGTGACTTTAGGGGTTTTCCTGAGCTTGTATCGCCTCCATCGCAACACAAAAAAACAGATTCTTTAAGCAAACAAGTGTCAAAATTTAGCGTTGAGAGGCGCGGTCTTACAGGCAAGTATTTTAATTATTCATTTTTAAGTCAATAAAATACTGCTTCAAATAATTTTCAATCGTTTACAAAAGACCTAGAGACGCCTGAAGAAGCATTATCTCGGCCGTGCTCGAATGAATGGAAACTTGCAATGGAAGAAAAGTATCAATCGTTAGTTGAGAACAAGACGTGGCCTATCCTCCGGATTGTAAGGCACTTAAATGCAAATGGATCTTTCGTACAAAATGTGACTTAACTGGTTGTAGCAAACGAGAGTAGTTTATGAGAAGATGTACTCACCTGTCGTATGTCATAGTTCGCTCCGATACTTTTTCGCACTGGCCGCTCAAATAAATTTTAAAGCAGCCCACAGTTTACGAAGATCAAAACAACAAGTCAAAAGTAAGTCGGTTCAACAAAGCACTGTATGGACTAAAGCAGTTAAGCAAATTTGGAACTTAGAGCTGGGCAATGCGCTTTAGTCATTTAGACTCAACAAATCAAAATATGATTCATGTCTATTATGCAATTATGAAAGGACCAAAACCTTAATAATAGCAATTTATGTAGACGACATCCTGTTTTTCTTAAACAACGACACTTGTCTTGAAAATATAAAAACATTTCTCAGCCAAACGTTTCACGTGAATGATTTAAGTGCTGCCACTCTCATCTTTGGAATAAAAATAGCAAGGGGAAGAAACTTCATAGCTCTAGATCAGGAACTATACATGCGCAGCATTCTTTAACGGCTTGGAATGGAAAAAGCAAAGACAGTCGCAACATCAATGAAGAATAATGAAAAAATATCAGAAAATGACTGCACAAAAGAAACCGAAAGCATTGCAGATATGAGAAACGTTCCATATCAGGAAGCAAAAGGATGTTTGATGTACCTGTCACAATGTACACGACTAGATATTAGTTTTCCTGGACTTCATCACTGATCTGCTGTAAAACACATATTTAGATACTTGCGTGGAACAGCGAACTTTATTAAACTTCTGATAAAAACGTTATCGCATGCAACATTATTGCCTATACTGATGCCGATTGGGCATCTAATTCTGAAGACCGCAAGTCAATAACAGGTTTCGATTATTTAGGTTAAGGAGGACCCATATTATGGTATTCAAAAAGGCAGGGAACAGTATCCCCAACGTCATGTGAAGCCGAATAATAGCCCTCTCGTCAACCGTTCAAGAAGCTATTTGGTGAATTATGTATGTTCATACAAAACCACTTGATAGAACTAAGTTTGAAAAGTTTCGTGGGGCTCTGGGAACAAAACAAGTAGCAATTCAACTAACAAAACTTTCTACAATAGGACTTACAAAAAGCTAAAGAAACATTATGATAAAAATATTTTATTTTGTTAAATGCTAGAGCTGTGGTTGAATATTTCTATTTAAGCTTTTGTGTTAATCCGAACAGGAAAGTAATCACCAATCTTCACATGATAAAATTTCGTTTAATTAAATGAAAAAATTTAAAGAATTTACGACTTTTAATTAATTGTTATTAAAGTCTCAACTTGTAAGGATATATCACATTGACTCTCATATGGTCCAGATCATATTGGACATTTAAGAAATAAAGTTAATTATCCGGTGTCACTCAAAAACCATATATAAGGCGTTTTAAATATCCTTAAAGTGTGTGTAAGTTCTAACCGTTATAGATATAGATTTAAAATTATTTTCTATTTGGGAAGTGATACCACGAGTGCTCCTGTAGTAATTGTTGGCTTATCCCGTTTCAATTTGAAAACCTAAGGATTAGGACACGATTACCGGTAAGCCAGCACAATTAAAACAGTCAACATTAAATGAGATAGCTCCAATATTAATTCAGATGGCTTATATAACACAGACTATGTGCCGCACTCCTGGAATTAATATAACTTAACGTCGAGCTTATCCCAACGCTTAGCTCTTCAGAGTAGAGCATGGAAACACTTTAATATCCTTTGCCTCTGAGAAGAAAGTAATTAGTAAACGAATTATGTTTTTTAAATGTTTTTGTATAAAATCCGCATACATCGCTGGAAAAAGGTTAACTTTTAAGCCAGGCATTTTTTGAGACCTTGCGAGCATTGCGATTTGGTCCACTAGAGTGACAACTGTATCCTTTTCATTAAGGAAAACCAACATTACATTTTTAACTGCGATTTAGCGCTTGCCGAACATGGAAAGTGGACGCCGTCAAAAATTTCAAATAATTTAATATAAATTACGTGTGCTAGCACTTTTAGGATAGCATACATCAGTAATAAGTCAGAGTAAAAGTCACCACAAATAAGATAAATCAGTTTTTAATTTAAAGTGGTTTCTGTCCCTTCTTACGTACTCCTGTTTCCATACCTTAAGACACTACGAAAAAAAGTTGTTTAAACGATATGTAGTCATTGACACAAATATTTGTTTCAGCTCCTTAGAAAAGACAATATTTTGAACAAATAATATTTATACTATGCTGGCTACGAAGTATCTACGATGATCTTTAAAATGGTAGCATTGTTTCGATAGCATAGCCCTTACTTAGTTGTTATTCCTACTCATGCTTTTAACTAAAGACCGTTTGTACGATTAGGAGCGTTTTCCTTACCGGCAGCAATATAGAGCAACTTGGTAATTCAAAGTTGTTATCATATGCTGCTAAACTTATAATTTAAGGCACTTAGTTGTTCCTAATAATTTGCGACCGTATAAAAATAAAAAACGACCCGATGTATTTCACTTCAAGACTAACACTGATTTCTTTATTTTCAAAAACTTAAAAATAAGTCTAACAATATACAAATAAGAGCCAATGTTGTTATATTTTTTCTTACTTCCAATGTAACAATTGAACTTATTGTTTTTTGTATTTAAATTACAAAAACAATATTACTATATTGATTAATATTACTTAGTAAATGCATTCTTTTTAACAACAACAAAACATACTACTTGAAAGAATTTAAATGAGAAACGAATATAAAAACTAACGGTTAATAACCAAATATTATTACAGTGGTTTGTTTGTACAATACTAGCATCAAATTACAGTGGTAACAAAGTAAGAAAAGTGTAATAAATTTAATTCAAAGAATAAAGCAAAATTAAGTAAATAAAAAAGTAATGAATTAAATAATATCTATACGTCGACCTTACACCGTTAAAAATTAAGAACAAAAAGTTTTTCTACTTGGTTAAAATAAAAACTGTAACAACAACATATAAGATTAAAAGATAAAAACGCAATACATTAAAGTTATAACAAAAAAGTCCTGTGAGTGCACTGAATCTTCACACATTAACTTGTTCGTATTTGTTTTGTATATTTTACAGCGTTATGCACTTATCTTAATTTGTTTTTTTAATCATGTTTGCAATTGTTCCTTAGCGGTTTTTCTTGGGCTGTGAAAAAAGCCAAATATAAGCATAAATTGGATATGAATACCCGGTATCTCACTCATTGACGGCGTTCTTCAAAATAAGATGACTACAACACTAATACAAGTCTTATATATCCAACAAAAAAAAAATCCCCAATGGTCTCCAAACTATTTTAACTTAATTTACGTTACAGACGATGTGAATTTAGCATTGTTTTATCAGCTTCACTTGTTGAAATAATAACATAAATGATATTCGTTTTGCTTAACCTGCCCATTCTTGATTCAGTAAAGAGAATTTTTTTTTTAGAAGCTAAGGTAGATTCCATGAGTTAAAGGAAATAACCTGAATATATGTATGTTAAATTATTTCGTTGTACTCCTCAAAGATATAAAATCATCGCAAAATGATTCTCTTTAAAGCAATCACTATTTATTTTCTTAGTACAAATATCTAAAAACATTTTTAACCCCGGAAAAAAGCATTTATTCATTATGTAAAATATTTACAAAAATGAAATAAAATTCTTATAAAAATAAAAGTTAAAGTTTACTTTTTATCAAATATTTTCGTAAAAATTTTAACAGTAATAATAAAAATTAGCAAACAAAATCTTTTACATAATTCAGTATTTTTGCAGGACTTCCTAAATCTAAAACTAATGGTAGGTATTTTATGGGTTCTGCCTTCCCTATGACTAGGTTGTTTACAGCCGTTTATTGTGGAGCAAACTTCTAAATCCAAGAAAACAAAACTTGAAAAAATAGAAATCAAAAATAGAATGTATTTTTTGCAAAGTTGTATTAATGCAGGGAAGGAAAAACGCAGCGCTGAGCCCATCTTTTCGCTCCTTTTTGCGCTTTACGCAAAGAACTTCGCATACTTGGTATTGCGCTTGCTCTGCTCATAGAAAAAAGCAGTGAATAAGGCGAGCATTTTCCAATTAAGTGAAAAAAATCATAAATAGAGATGTACGTCCACAACAAAAACATTATTTTTGAACCAAAAGATTTTTTATTTTTCCTATGAAGCCATAATTTTTCAAGTTTTGTTCCTAAGCATATTTCTATCTACCTACACGCGTATGTACATACATAAATGTGTGAAAGGACTAAGTAAACATTAAAGACTTACGTATCTTATTTTCAAAAGGAATTGGTATTTTTATATGTAAAACTTTTTGCGCTATTTCAGAATTTGCGTATTTTTGGTTTCTTCGGTCTGTTAGACATTTAAATGAACCCTTTGCTGAGAAAAACCATTAAATACCTACACAACACTTAATTGATTTCTTTTTAGCATAAGTTTTTCTATTAAATGTTTTAAGAAATATGTTTAGCAATTCAGTTAGATTGCTCAAAATTGCAAGTTTAAAAAATGATTTAAAAAACGAGATGAAATTTCAGTTATCTTCATTTTAATTATGTATATGAAGACCGTGCTGACGATATTTTTAATTCAATTAATTTTTGTGCATTTAATATTTTCTAGTTCATAGTAAACTAAAATAGATGTGTGTATAAAAAATTCGTCTTTACGTCTGGTACGTATTTATAAGTGTATGTATTGTAATTTTCTCAAGAAATGTTAATGTCTCATATTAAGATTCGTAAAAATGCACATTTAGTTAAATTTTTAAAAAATTGTGTTACATAATTGTTTTTGTAACGAATAAATTCAATCAAACCACTGTTGATATAAAAAAGAGCATGCGCAATGCGCCACTCTTTTTGCTCAATGAGCAGAGGAAAGAGCTGACAATTAAATTCATTGCTTTTGCGCAAACAGCAGAGCTAAAAAAACAAAAGAGCAAGCGCTTTAAGGCCGGTGCACATAGAATCCGTCATACGTTAAACTTTGACAAATTCAACTGACAAGTCAGTTAAAATGCATCTTTTCTTATGAGCATTGTCACAATCAATGCGTGTATAAGAAATCAGCAGAGATATGGGTAGTTTTTTAAATACAATATTTTATTAAAATTCAATGCAATAGACTGCCGACTACATCCTAACGTTACATGAACAGTTGTTAAATAGTAAACTTTGACTTTGAGGACCTATTTGAAAACCAATGATATCTTCAAACAAAGTTAGAGCAATAAAAAAATAAGCTGACTTTTTTTTTAGATATTAAGACACCAGAAGAAAGAAAATATAATAAAATTAAAAATGAAGACATAACATAATTGTAAAAAATAATGAAAGGTAATGTAATGTTAATTTTAGTTATTTTGTAGTTTCAGAATATGATTTTAATTTATGAATTTAAAGTAATTACTAATCTTGAAAATGTACAATTTCGTTTAATAGAATGAAGAAATTAGACGGTGCCATTAAATTTACGGCTTATACGGGACATTGACTTTTTTACGATCGCTCAAGCTAGCTGTAAATGTAGGTCCTATTTCGGATGAGCTGCTTAGAGTATTGCTGAAGTAACCACTCGCTTAGTCCATTTTCAGTTAAAAGTCTAGCAAGTACAAAACTCAAAAATAGGCCATCCGTAATTAAACAGTCAACATTTTATGAGAAATCTCCAATATTAATCCAGAGGATCAAGCTATCATAGAGAATGCTTAGCTCTAATGAAATCAATATTCCTCAATTATGAACTTTGCCAAACGTTCAATTACTTATGTATATCAGTTATGGTTAATTTATTGCTTCTAAATCTTAACATATAACATTTTGACTAATGTTAGTTAAATTCATGTGATTTTCTAATGTTCCCAAAATTCAAATTTAGCTTAATCACACAAACTTTTAAAATGATGTCGTTACTTTCAATTATCATCTTTTTTTTTTTTTGTTTGAGTGAAGAATGGAATCAGTTAATATCCTTTATAATCTGTTTTGAGATTTAGAGTGGTGTCATTCCTACTTCGGTATTGGAAAAGACATTATTTTTAATAAAAAAATATTGGATAAATAATAGACTTAATCAATTAAGATGATACTCTACTGGAACTTAACTACCAGCTAAAATTTTTCCGTTTATGTATCTAAGGCTTTAATGAAAGGTCCTTCAAAGTTTAAACATTATTTCAATTGCCTTATTAAATGTTGATTCGTTTATTCGATATATTCATGCACAAAAGAATTTTCAAAAGCAAATATAACGGTTTGCTATACTTGGCTTAGTTTCTTATTATTCCAGTGCAAATAACGATGTTTCTAGGTTAAAAGAAAAAACATAAAAAACAATGTTTCAGAATAAAAATAAAAAACACACTAAAGTTATAACAAAGAACTCCTTTGAGCACGTTGAATCATCACAGATAATTTCGAATGTATTTATTTTGTATAAATTTCCTTTTATCGTACAAGTTTTTATTTCTCTTATTTTGTTAATGTCCTTTGACGGTGTTCTCTGGCTGTGAAAAGGACAAATATAAGTTAGTGTCAGATTGTTCTTATACAAGTGCCCGCAATCTCGTTTCTTGGCGGTGTTCTTCAAAATACACTGAATAAAAAAAATTAACTAAATTTTTAAATAAAATAATTCACACTTAACAGTTCCTTAGTTATTTTAACTTAAATTGTAGTACAGACTCTATGCATTATTTCTTGTGGTTTGTTTTTCGAAACAATAATTTGACTGGGTTTGGACATTTTTCGATTTAGTGTCAATCCGAAAAGAATTAGAGGTAGAGTTAGTTCGAGGTAAATAAATTTGTCTTTTATAATGATATGTCATTGGCCATCACCAGGTAAAAAAAAATAACTAGCTGCTATTGCCCAGAAGCCCTAAAATTAAAAATCATGAGAATATAGAAGAAGAGCGGTTAAAAATTTTAAGAGAGCAAGCAAAAAAACAAGAAGAAATTAAAACGCTTTGAAAAAAGTGCCAACAAAAACTACGAAATAAATATTAAAAAAAGAAAAAAGCAGATCTGCAAATAGAGTTATTAAAAGCATTAATCGAATTAACCCGTTAAAAATTAGAATATCATATTATTATTTTTGGTTTAGTATTTCAATAAAAAAAGTATGTATATAAAATACGTTTTTTTATTTTTTGTTATTTTAAATGTGAATATTGGTTTTTAAAATAAAAAAGAATTATTGCGAGTTTTAGCCTTTTACTAAAATTAATTACAGTCTGTAAATATAAAAGACGTTAAAGTTTATTTTATTAACGTTGCAACCATTAAATTATTACTAAATTCACGCGCAAACTCTTTCAAGTTTGTTTCTGCAGCTTCTCCAATTTCTTCCTCGGTGTTTGATGGGAAAGGCATTTCTTCCTGATATTCCGTCTTATAATGTCAGCTTATGTTTTGCAATGCATAACAAACATATGTTATTTAAGTGGCCTAATTTTTTTTATTTGTTATTTCCAGGACTATAGTATAAACCTTTTGCAGATAGCAAGCATCGAAATCTGCTTTTGAAAATCCCAATTGTTTTTTCAATAACGTTTCTCGCTTGTGTATGTGCTTCCTTCGGCTGTGCTTCGGAATAGTGTTATTAAAAATGGGTTCAATGGATATCCAACATCACCTAAGCGTGTCCGAAGAGTACATTCATATTTATTATAGAAAATAAAAACGTTATTTATGTACCTCAAATCCATGTATTCTCCTCCATCTTATGCTGCAAATATTGTCTTAGATCACTCATATTCCATACAAATGAGTCATGATTTGAGCTGGGGTATCGATCACCTACATAACGGATGTTCATTTCAGATTCGCATAACTACAAAAAGTTATTCACTTATCATTAATTTTTTTTATATTATTACGCTTACTATCATGACATTTAAGCTCTAGTACCCCTTCCTATTCAAATACAAATGTTGCACTTCTTTTGGAGGAGCCACTGTTCATACGTGTCTTCCATTTACACAACCAATGCAATTAAAAGAAGATATTTTGCAATTACATCAGAAACATTATGATACACTCAAAATATTATGTAGGTAAATTTAAATGAAAAATCACTTTTTATAAATACTTTTTCATTTAAAAAACGGTCCACTTACATTTCATTTAAATTAAATGCATTTTTCATTTATTCCAACGCACACAAAAAAAAAACAAAAACATTTAAGAACAGTAAAAATTATTGTTTTTTCATTTATTTTAACTAACAAAATATAACCTACTAAATCATTAGTAACAACTGGTTTTGTATTTATTTTGATTAATTATTTAAACCTAGAAAAAGAGTATTCTAAACTAAATTTTCATTTATTTTACCCCTTAAAGTTAATCTACAAAAACAAGAAAATGTAATAAAAATGTTATTCAAACAAGAACAAATAACCTACGAAAACATTAAAAATTGTTTTAAACGTTTGATTTTCCTTAAAAAAAGATTAATTTTTTCCCAAAGTTTTTGGCTTTTTTGGGTGAAATCCTAATCATCATCGTCTTTAAATTCTTCTCGTATTCATATGCAGGAAAATCTTATAGAATACTCTCCTACGTAGAAAAATTTCAATGTTTTTGATGTTTTCTTATATCTATTTAAATTAAAATATAAATGTATTTAAAAAAAATTTATTTGTAAACAATATTTTTCTACTACTAGTAACAAACTTCTTTTTTTAATATGTATTTCATTTTTACTGCAACAACGTTAAAATTAGCTGTTAATTTTGACTGTACCGAAAAAAGTATTTTACACGTTCGTTCTTTTAACAACAGACATAAAAAGTTAAACAAATATTTTCTTTCTAAGACAACCATATTTTCAAACTTCTTAAATAAACAAACAACAAACCAACAGTTAATGTTAAATTTTTTTGAGTGTATATTTAAACATTGTTATCAAAAGGTGAAGGGTTTGTAATTTATATGTTCCCAAAATGGGAATATATGACTAGAAACAAATTTATCAATAGCAAAATTAATTTTTAAGTGTTAAAATTTATTATTAATTTAAGAAAGAAACTATTTTAAATTTAAAAATTTTAGATTTACAAATTATATTTACACATGTTATTACAGACAATTGTTTTTTACATTTTTTATGAAGCGTTATTCTCAACCAATAGTGTATGGTATAATTGCAACAAAAAAGTATTGTGTTTCTGTACCGATTTTTTATATTAATCAATTAATATTTACAGTTACATAAATATTTATTTATTTATTTTTTAATATAATTTTTTCTGATAAAAACTTTTTTAATAATTTGTTTATCGGGTTTACGATCCTTATCTTTTACTTTTTTATAATATACTTTATAATATACTATTCTAGACAAACTCCTTTTTCCGAAGTTCATGACAATACGTCTACTTTCATTTAATTTCTTAAATCCCATTTCTTTTGTTGTTTGTACTTTATCATGCAACTCATCCGAAAGACTTTCCGTTCAAGCTTGAATATACGAATGCGTTTAATATCTGAATTCTGTAGGTAAAGTATTCTGGTAGGTAAAGTAAAAATTAACCTTTTCTAATTCAAAAAAAATTCTGACATATGCTGTGCTAAACTCGTTAGCTATCATAATTTTATTGGGTTTCTCTAAAATTACAAACCACTAAAAAATGTTTCATTAATACCCTTGTGGTTTTTATCCGAATGAAATTTATCAATTATTTTTGACAAATGCTCCCTTTCAAAGATGTCTTGTACAAACTTGAAACATTTTACAAATTTAATCTCAGATGTATTTGAAAAATGTATACCATAGTCTGTAAGTTTTTTTTTATGTCTATATAAACTCTTCAAATTTTCTTGTACTACTCCTTTATTATCATAGTATGTCGTATTTTCGGTTCAAATAGAATTTTTTTCGTAAGCTTAAAATTATTCCCGATTTCAATAATAAGTTAATTTTTATGTAGATTTAGAGCAGGATTTGTGATTTAAATATAGTCGCTGAGATTTCAAGCGACACTATGGATTGTGGCTATATTGGATGCAATGCATCCATTTCTAAATTATGAATATCTATACGATTGGAGAAATTAGCAACTTAATTTGTTTTTCCCTTAAAATATTCAACCTCGAATTCATGTTAATAAAGTTTCAGTTTCAACCTTTGCAAAATTATATTGGATTCTTTTAAAGAATTAACCTAAACTAATGCACCGCGGCGGTCAGTTTGAATTTTAAACTTTATTCCAAAAAGATAAAGTGTAATTAATTTTGTTGCCTACAGAATTGCATTTTAAATAAAATTTCATGTAGTTTTATTTCAATTGTGCTGTAAAGTAATTCGTTTTAAGAAAGATCTGCTTCATTGCTCGCATCAATTGTTAAGACAAATATTTGTTTAAAATTTGGGTAAGATTAAACTGGCGTTGTACATACAATTTTCCTCTTACAGCATTCCATGTGCTGATAATCGTTCAATCAGTCAATAATTGAACCATTTTTAAATTGTATTCCTTGCATGCGAAATCAAAATTTGGATCGTTATTAAAATTTTCAAAATTATACTATCATTTTTTTTTAACAAATATTCCATAATTCATTTTCAATATTAATTTTTAAATGAAGTTTGGTTCATAGGCTATTATATAAACTTCTTATACTATATTTATATACCGCTGTCTTAATTTTATTTATTGACGATTCAATACTTTTTGCTATTGTAAAATGTATTCTTAGAACATTTTTAATATCCTCCCAAATTAAGGGGTTATTATTATTTACATAAGTAATATTAGCATTACTTACAAAATTATTTCGCTGAAGTCAAAAAGTTTGTAAAGAGTTAGCTGAACATATGTAGGTACTTTATCTATGTGTCTTACAATTAAGTGTAACTCCTCCCCTTTGCCATCAAACTCTGGAATGCTTCCAAAGTAATCAAACACATCTGCAGTTGCCATTGTCCTTTCTTTTTTTTTTTTGTTTTTTTTTTTTTTTTGTTTTTGTTTTTCCTTGCCATTAGACTACACTTAAGACAGCAATTTTTACGCTGGTTATTGCACTTCTTTGTTCTTCACTTGTTTTTTAAAATTTTGGTTGTTTAAAAAGACTTAAAAATATTTTTTTTAATGTTATAAGTTAAAAAAATTCTTTCTTTGTGGTTCATATGACTGAGATCGTCAATCAAGTTTTATAGATATCTTTGAAAATAAACTTTTATTTTTAATAGAAAAAAATACAATATAGCATAAATCTAATATTTTCTTTTAAAAACAACTTTGAATTATCAAATATTAATCAAAAATTTATATGTCTTAGCCACACATTTATACAAGAATATAACGTCTAGTATTTTCTACAAGTTCCTAGTAATCTGGCAGTATGGTATAGTTAAAAAATTGAGACTGTCTCTCGTTCAATCTGCAAACAAAATTATTTAACAATTCATCGCACAGAATTATCTTAGTCTTACTTTATTACTTTTTAAGACAGTTTTACTTTAAGTTTAGCCTAGAAAATGTTTCTATATCTATATCTTTATCTATATCCATGCTCATATCTAATATATGTATGTCACTTGTATCTCTTTTCTGTGTCCAGACTATATTGTTTGTCTACGAATTAGGTAATCTGTGTTTTACGGCACCTCACCAATAGTAGCCCAACGGTGTCAAATCGCAGCTCCGATGTGGCCAAACGACATCAGCTCTGCGGCTGATAATGCGATCTTGTAAAATAGGGCCAAAAAAATCGAGTGTAGCTTCGACTGTGTGGCACGTAGCGCAGTCCTATTTAAACTAAATATTGCCAATATCCTCTTTAATTTTTGTGAATAAAAATTCGTTCAACATGGCCCGATAACGATCGCCATTGACTGTAAGGCCACTTCTTACTAATTTTCGAAAAAAGATGGATCAATAAAGCCTCTGGACCAAAATCCGCGCCAAACAGTGACTCGTTTTGGGTGCACCGGCTTTTCAATGTATGCGCTAGGGTTTTCTGTGCCCCAAATGTGACAATTTTGCTTGTTTACATACCCTTCAAGATCAAAACGAGTTTCATCTGAAAAGATGATTTTTTTTTTCAAAATCGGTTTCTTCTGTAAGTCGATTGCAGGCTCACTTAGCGAGGCGAAAACGCATTTGATGGTCAGTTCGCTTCAACTCCTGAACCAATTGGACTTTTTGTGGCGTCATACCAAGGTCTTTATGCAAAATTCGTCTCTATGATGTCTCCGAAATATTCAATTGTGTAGAACGACGGTAAATTGATGTTGATGGCGCTTCACGCACACTTTCTGCCACAGCAGTAATATTCTCGGTTGTACGCACTGGCTTTGGCTTTTCACGCTCGATTAGGATGCCAGTATCTTTCACCTTTTTCACAAGATAACGAACATACGAAGCTGACGGTGCTTCTCTTCTTCCAAAATCCGTACGCAATTTTCGCACACATTCTGCAACATTACCATGATTTTCAAAGTAATGTCGCTATATTTCCCAGCGTTGTTTAGATTCTTTTCATAAGTAATTAGTTGTTTATTTAATCAATTAACTGACGACCAACTTTGAAACGCTTTGGCCATTCAACCGTATTTATTATGTAACTTTATTGGTTAAAATAATTATTAAAAAAAAAAAAACTACAACACATGGCGTTAAAAGATACAGAAATATATACAGAAATACATACAAAGGTTCATAAAATTTTAGTTGATGATTTTGAATATGACACAAATTTCCTTTAACAAATTCTACATTTTATTTTAGACTTCTGTTGTGTGTTCTTGTGGTCTGTTTCTCTGCTTAAATAGATTTTCAATTTAAGACCCAAGACAATAGTTTTAAATAAAGATCTGGGAAGTCAATTATTTTGTTTGTATAAAAAGAATCAAGAGCGATTTAGGAAAAGAAATTTTTAGAATAGAAAATTTCTATTAAAAAAACAAATACTGCATACGTATACACTGTGGTTGACTATATGAATTCGTCAAAGCATTGGAGAGGAATAAAATCATTCTTGCTATAGCCATTGAAAGTGATTCCCTTAAATCTTTAACACAATTTTTTTTTAATCTTTATTTATTTGCAATCTATTTACAATAAAAATATTAAGCAAATTTTAGGAAATTTAACTAATGACAGAGTCACTAAGTTCCATTGAACTTAGCAAAAATTTATGTTTACTACATTAAGTATTAGTTAATGTTTTAACATTTTGAAAAGAATTGTAGAAAGGTGTAAATAATACATTTAAAAGAAAAACTTGTTTGATATGAGGCTCTCATGTAAATGGGAGATCTAAAATATGCAGTCTTTTTAATCTTCTCGTTTCATCCGTATCGTCTAGTAAAGTTATTGCTAAAACATTTGGGTGACTGCTTAATCTATTGAGGTAATTAGTGCTGTATTTTTTGATTTCGTTTTTAATTTTAGGTACATCAAGATCATTGTGTATGATATCATTTCTAACAAACCACGGAGCGTCTGTGATAAGTTTTAAAGTTTTAGATTGATATTTTTGTAAAATATCTATGTTTGAATACGCAGCAGTGCCCCATAACTGTATCCCATAGGTACAAATGGGTTTTAAGATAGTTTTATATAAAATAACTTTGTTCCACAGACTTAGCTGCGATTTTGGGCCCAATAACCAATACATTTTTTTAGTTTTAATATCGAGTTGATCTCTTTTTAATTTTATGTGTTTTACATGTCAATCGTCTATCTTTATTTAAACCCAAATATTTAACACATTCAGCTGAAGGAATAATTTCTCCATTCAACCTTACTGGTGGACAATTGCCTTCTTTGAGGGTGTAAGTTACAAGTGTTGATTTTTCTGGATTAGCCTTTATATTCCATTTATTTAACCACTCCTGCATTTGGTTAAGCTGTTTTTGTACAACCATGGATGCTTCAGAAGCAGTTTCTTTGGATGCTAATATTGCTGTGTCGTCTGCATATGTGGCAATAATCACGTCATTGTTAGTAGGCATATCTGAAGTAAATACGGTATATAAAACAGGACCCAATACGCTACCCTGTGGCACACCTGACTTAATAGATCCGATTTCAGAATTGTCTTCGTTAATATTAACATAAAAACTACGTTCAAGCAAACAAGATTTAAACAATATATAGTATGGAGCTGGAAATAATTTTTTTATTTTAAATAATAACCCTGTATGCTATACTCTAACAAATGCTTGTTTGACATCCAAAAATACCGAAGAACAATAATGCTTATTTTCCAAAGCTCCCCTAATAGTTTTGACAACCCTGTGAGGAGTACCATGTTCATGGCGAAATCCGAATTGGGGTTCAGGAATTACATTCATAGATTCACGAATGGGACACAGTCTTTTCTGAAATAGGCGCTCAAACAATTTAGATAGAATTGAAAGTAGACTAAAAGGTCTATAAGAACTAATACAGTTTTCCAAATTATTTGGTTTTGGAACCATTATTATCTTTGCATGTTTCCATTGAGTAGGATAGTGCGTTAATCTAAGCACAGAGTTAAATAATGTTGTTAAGAGAACAAAACCTTTTTGGGGTTAAAATTTAATTGATTTGGCATTTAAATTATCAAATCCGGGAGATTTCTTCGTATTGAGATTTATTACTTCTCTTTTAACCTCCGAGACTGAAAAACATTTTATTGGTAAACTCATTTGACAAAGAACGTCAAGGAAATTACCTATTTCGGTTCCGTCTGATGAGTCACAGAAAGAAAAGGGTGTAAAAGTGTCTTCAAGAAAGTCCTTGAAAGCATATACTTTAACTTTATCCGATCTGCACCATGAATTATTTAAGCCTTTGACTGGAATATTTCTTTTTTGGGCTCTTTTAAGGTATTTTGTCGCTTTCCACAAGTTATGCTCGTTGTTATTTGCTGGAGTAATATTACTTAAAAATCTGCCAACTGAGTCATTTTTTATTTTTTATTTTCTTTAAATATTTTCTTTAAATAGTTAGCTGCTCGATTAAAGTTGAATTTATCCGTGGGGTACCTCATTCGTTGCCAAACTTTACGAAGCCTTCTTTTCTTAGTGATAAGGTCTCTTATTTCGGCAGTTAACTGAAAACTTGTACTGTAATTGGTTTCTTTTGGTGTAGATAAAAAAGCGGCTTCATGAATTATTTTAGTTAAATTTTCTAATGCATCTTCTAATTCAAAGCTTGATTTAATTGAAATATTTAAATTTATGTTATTTTCTATCCAATTTTGATAGCTGTTTATATTGGTTTTAAAAGAAACTAATTGTGTATTCTTTTCTTTTTTTATCAGGGTGGTTTCGATACTAAAAATGATTGGACTATGATCAGAACTAAGTTCGTCGCTATATTTGATATCCATTAGATTTCTAGAGATTCCTTTGTAAACGAAAAATCCAACAAATCAGGTATTTTTTTCGGATCACTTGGCCAATAAGTAGGTCTTCCTGATGACAGTGCGCTGTAATGGTTATTTGAAATGCACTTAAACAATTCTTTACCTTTTGGATTCGACAAACGGGAACCCCACCAAGGATGCTTAGCGTTAAAATCGCCACCAACTATAAATTTATTGCCAAGTTTTCTAAAGAAATGTTCATAGTGCTCTGAAACAACTTTAAATCTAGGAGGGAAATAAATAGAATATATTGTTATACTACAATTGTTACAACAAATTTTGACTCCAGCTGCTTGTAAATAAGACTCAGTTATAGGTTCTTCTATTACATATTTCAAAGATGATTTAATTACCAGAGCAGCACCTGCATGCGCCCTGTCATCGGGTTGATTAGCTGTAATTATGCCATAGCCCCTTATACGAATAAGAGATTTACTGGTAAGATGTGTTTCGGATACTAACAGAATATCAACATACAATGACTCAAACAACCGTCTCATTGTTATGCTAGTGTTAACATATATAAGTACAACAACAAAACTACAGTCTTAATCTTTTTGATATTTTCTCCATTTGCTTATTGCTGTTTTATTTATAATTACAATTCAATATATTTTTTGTAATATGTACCGTTATCTAAAAATAAGCAAAACAAATTTAGAAGTCATTGGGATAGTTTTTTGAGTTTACTTTATTTAACTAATTTTTTGAATTTATAAAGGCTTAGTATTTTGTATAGCCCCCTTTGGCTTTTGAGCTTCTGAGAATACCCCAGAGATGTTCGATGGGGTTAAGATCGGGTGACTGGGGTGGCCAATTGAGAACATTATAGCGGTTGTCACTGAGCCATTTTTTTGTAAGTTTTGCGGTATGTTTCGGGTCATCTTGTTGGAAAACGATATCCTCCTTCTGTAATCCGAATTTTTCTGCAGCTGTAGGTAAGTTAGTGCTTAGTATTTACGTAGGTTTGAGCAGTCATCGTACCAACTATTCTGTGGACTGTTGCAACACCCTTAGCTGTCATGCAACCCCATACCATCACGGATCCATTGCCAAACTTTAAGGTCGGTCTGACATCTTTCGCTTGCAAACCTTGTCCTGACTTTCGCCAACACCATTCCTTACCATCTGACCCACGACGATTAATTTTGGTCTCATCTGACCAAATAACATTTTCCCAATCCTCTGCTGTCCACGAAGCATATTTTTTTTGCAAAATCCAAACGGATTTTTTGATGCATTTTTGTGAGCATTGGCTTTTTCACTTTGGCACGTCTTTTCAAGCCAGCTGCTCGCAAAGTATTTCTAACTGTTTCCACCGATACATGAATATTTTTATTTTCTGCTAGTTGCTTTTGGATTTGAACTGCATTTTTAACTTTTTGCTGCCGAAGATCTCTTAAAATGCACCGTTCTGTAGTCTCGGATAAAATTTTTTTTCTGCCTCCTCGTGATGGATTTGGCAACGACTTCCGTACTCTACCCACGCTAGATTTGGAGATATTAAGAAGCAACGAAATTTCACTACAACTTTTACCTTGACGTAAAAAAATGGTGAATTTCGTTGACTTTTGAGGACAGCAATGGACGAACCATATTAAACTTAAAAATTTGTTAAAAAAGAATAAAGCAATAAATTTAAGTTTGTCTTACTTATTTTATTATAAAATTCAGCCAAGAAAAATAAATTCCTACTATTTAAAAATATTTTTTTACGAAAAAACACGTGTAGCTTCCTCAAGTAATCAAACTCAAAAAACTATCCCAATGACTTATTAAACTTGTTTTGCTTATTTTTAGATAACGGCTAATATTATAACGAATATATTGAATTGTAATTATAAACAAAAGAGCAATAAGCAAATGGTGAAAATGTCAGAATGATTGAGACTGTAGTTTTGTTGTTGTACTTAAATATGTTAACACTAGCATAACACTGAGACGGTTTTTGAGTCACTGTAGTTGTTTTTGAGAAATATTTCTAGTTCATTTAAATGATTAGATATGCCGTTGGCATTCCATTCTGCAATTATTAAATTTAGTTGCATAGTTTGGACATTAACATTGACATCATATTCATTAAAGTGTTGGTTAATTCAATTTGTTTAGAAAGCATTGCTTCAATTTTCTATAAAAGAGAATTTTCGCCAGGTTCAGTTCCTCTAACAGTTTGGGCATATGTAAGTGAACTTTTGTGTTGATTTGGTTGAACATTATTGTTGTTAAATGAATAATGAAAATTTGGTTGTTCATTAAGATTCCTGATATTTTTTATATTTGTTCTTTTGTTAATATCGAGTTTCTGATATACTTCACAGCCTTTATAGCTAGCTGTATAATTATTTAAACAATGTACGCATTGAGGTGGTGTTTCATATGATTTAGTACATTGCGCAGTAGAATGTCCCAGCCCACATTTCACATATCTATATGGTTTATGCAATAAGATACACACTAAATCTTATTGCATAAACCAAATTGTTGACACCTAAAGCATTGGACAATTTCATCAAATTCGATAATTGCATTATCATACGACCGCATGTTGTAAATATTTTTGTTGCTTGGGTTAGGATCCAAGTCTACGTAAAACAGGGGTTGCTTTGTAGTACGGCTTACAATATTTCTTACATTTCTTACACCATATCCTAAGTACATAAGTTTAGCTTTAATATCCACAGTTCAAATCATAATTTAATAAAAATTAATATTATAAAAACGCACGGCACAGCGTTACGTACATTCATGTTTGACTCATACCAATCAATATGATACTGAAGTATTAAGCCATGATAATGACTACATGTGTAAATGATTTTTTTTTTATTATCTCTAAAACTGAAATTGAAAATATGTTTGAAAACCTTCATAAATTTTATAGTTTCATAAAATTTACAATACAGGTAGAATTTTAAATTAGTAAGGAGAGGTAATAAACGAAAAATGGTTTGGTTTCAAAGTCGACAATCTGCGTAAGAATAATTAATTACTTTTCTAAGCATAACAAAATAATAGTTATTAAAACAGCTATAAATTTGATAGAACAAGTGCCTTTCACAAAAGAAATAAAGAGAAAGTTGTAGAGATATTAAATGATACTATTTGTCGAAAAGAAGTAGTTAATTGGTTATTTAAACAATATGCATAGGAGAAATGTGAAAGAAACAAAAGTTAACAAGTCTCTAATTTATGTACCAAAAATATCAGAAACGAGAGAAAAATCTAAAAGTTTTAATGCTGAGAAACATGAAGTGGCATACAGACTTACAATACTTTAAGTAGATTATTTAGTGAAACAAAAGATAGAATGCAAAAATGGGACATATCAAAAGTAAAATACAAAATACCTTGTAATGGCAATAATAGTGAGAATTGTAATAAAGTATATATAAGGATAACAAAAGGCAAACTTTAAACTAAAATAGTTTGACATAAATCTGATCAAAGATATAGACACATTAATAATCCATCAAAAACTGCATTATCTTCCCATCGTGGCACATTAATTTGCTGTTTCTGCATTACAGGCAATCAACTCGTCTGAAAATTTGTATGAAAAGCACTCATAATATAGAACCATTAATCAATATTCCAAATTTAAGGATGCATTAGGCGATCA
Source organism: Cistogaster globosa (assembly GCA_937654795.1). Classification (NCBI taxonomy): domain Eukaryota; kingdom Metazoa; phylum Arthropoda; class Insecta; order Diptera; family Tachinidae; genus Cistogaster; species Cistogaster globosa. Next base: position 55,895,369 of record OW569406.1, read on the forward strand.
ACTCGTCTTAAAAAATGTATACGGCAATAAGTTTAAAAATTGAGTGCTTATTGATGTGTTTTTTCAGTTATTTTTATATAATTTTCGAGGAGAGTTGATTGGCTGTAATATAGAAACATCACATTAATTTTAACATATTGATGTCACCTAACGGTGTGTCTTAATATTTTTATTTAAAAAAATTAACTAGTTCTTAATAACCTAGAAAAGAGAATTAAATATAACGGTCAAATAAATATTTATATTATACTGATAAGAAGGTTTAGATATTGCAAGTATAAAATTAAAATCTTGATAAAACATATCAATCTTGATAAAACATATCGCGCACCTTCTTAAACACCTTATTGCAATCTAAACAACGAACTACAAATAAAATCACAACAAGTTCAATTTCATTTACAACCAAAGCAAATCATTTACAAGAAGGCACTTGAAAATACTCTAAAATCACACAACAAGTGAATCAATAACTAAATGTGTTGGACGTTTAATAAAGTTAATTGTAAAATAATAGAAGTAAATGAAAAGGGACTTACAGAACTACAGCTGTATTAATTGAATTGACAGAGAAATTTGTCTTAAACTCTTGAAAAAAAGAAGAAGAAAAAAACAAAACAAATTATCATTCTGAAAAATCAAACGAGACAGAACAAAAATAAACTTTTCATGGTGAACAAATACCTACCCTGGCTAAAACTAGCTTACTACCAATAATCCATTACAATGCTTTTATATTAAAATGACATTTAGGTTACAAGCACTCTGAAACCTTTTTTAAGGAGGAGTATTAAAGAAATTATTTATTAAAACATTAGAATTTAATTATAAAATATTTTACTATGCCAAATTCTATTACAAAGTTAGTTCTGAAATATTAGAGCACTAATAGAATGCCTAATGTTTTGGATAATAAAAAATAAAAAATTAATATATTCAACCAAATCAATTTTTGAATTTTCTCTGTTTGGATTTATAATAAAACAGACAATAATATGGGTTTCAATTGGTACAAAGAACTTTTAAAATTTATTTTCTAACACAAGTTTCCATTCAAAATAAATACATAACGGTTATATTAATATTTCCCTTACGCTTCGGTACCACGATCACTTTTCCAATCCAGCCAGTATTTTATTTGGAAGATAATATGGACGTTGCTTGTATAAATTTTTAAGAAACTTCGACAAAAATCTTATATTTTCCCCAATCCATCCAGTCTCTCGCCAGATTTAACACATTAATAAGAAAATTTCTACTACAAAAATTCATTTATATTTCTCTAGGTAATTTTTCATTTTTTATGTGAGCTGCCATGCCTACTGTTTCAATTTAGAAATAAGTTTCTCTAGTTATGCACATATTGCCCACTATTTCAATCCAGTCTTTGTTTTCTTAAACTATTTTTATGGATATGTGTATAATATTTTTCTAGCTAAACAGTAATAGCTTTTCAATTTGTGTGGGTAGTGCCCCGCCCACGTGATATATTAAACAAAGTGGCAGTGCGCACGAATTCGTCCACATGTCATTTATAATTTCAGTATAGTTCAAATTAAGAAATTGTAGCGATCTGTTCTATTATGTGCTAAAAAAAATTTGCAGGTGTCCATGCCTAATTAAACTATACCACTTTAAGTATTTTTTCACACAAGCGATCAAACGTTAAACTAAAAATTGTTTGTGATGTTCTAGATACAAACAGTTAAATATCTCTACACTTTATTTTTTACACCATAGAAGCTTCTTTCTAAAAATGTCAGTACTTTATAAAGGAAATTAAATAGTTTTTTTTTACATACTTCTGTCAGTCGTTGTTATTAAGCTTTGTAAAGGACCTCAGTATCAATTAGGAGGGAGTGAGGAACAGAGAGACAAATAGAAACCAACAGTATTCGTGATGAGAATTAGTTTTAATGAATTGTTAAATGAAAAAAGTTAGAATAAAAATTTGCAAATTTTGTATTTAAAAAAAATATACTTTAGAAAAAAGTTTCACTCAAACATTAATTTAAATGGTATTAGAGTAAACCCGCACACAAATTTTTTTTAACCCTATTAATATTAGAGAAAAGAAAACAATAACAAAAACAAGAAAAACTCTTTTAGTGAGTTGTATCCCAATCAAAGAGCTATTTTACAAATTTTTACAAATTTACACAAATTTTTTTTGGTGGAATTTACAGAAATTTGAAAATAATATTTTTCTGAAGAGTAAAACCTGCAACTAAAATTTTAAAATATTGTTTATATGCTTAAAATATTAAGAAAAAAAATACTAATCTTTAAGTCGGCCATCTTGGTAATAGTTTAATATAATATTTTAAGGCTTAAGAAGTGTTGGGATTTTTAGTTCTTAATTAAATTATAGTTATAGTTTTTAAAAGTCTAGCCCATTTTTTATAAAAACTTGCCTAGTATTTTTATAAAACTTAAATTTAACAAATTTCTTTTTGGTGTTTATCTGGATTCAAATTTTATTCATTTCTTATTGCTAGGTTATTCTTATATGAAAAACACATCAAAAATTTCTGCTAAAGATTAATTTATATTGAAGAAAAAGTAACTACGTTTCTTTCAATAATACTTAAGCGAAAATTACATAAAATTTTAATGAAGACTTGATTTAAGCTACGGTATTAAAATATTCTTCTTTTGTCAAGTTGAAGCAAAATGTTTGTTCATAAATATAACCTTGGTTGACAGAAGAATAAATTATACGTTAATATCTAACCTTAGAGAAAATCTTCAAATACTCAGAAAAGCAAGTGAACATAAATAAACGGCACATAAGTATTTAAAATAAAGGAACAAATTTAATGCAACAATCGTTTGTCGAAGTTAACACATCAGTTTAAATAAATAGGTGCAAAAATAGCTAAAAACAAACACAAGCTTTCACTGATGCGGACCAAAAGCCAAATGAATTTTTTTGAAAAGAATTAACTTTATTTAATCTATTTTATACTAAGTGAATTTAAAATTCCTAGTATATTGGTTTGGTAATATTTTATAAAAGTAAAAGTTTTATTTTTTTTTCTCCTAACAAAATGTGGGAAGAAACGATACATTTAAATTTAAATAAGTTTTTTGCTCGCAAGAAGAACAACTATATACTAAGCTACACTGTTGGAAAAAATTGTACAAGCGAACAGATTTTCAAACTTTTGTAATAACAATACAGTTAACACGTTTCTTTCCACACTGCTTAGGAGAATGTGACATTTCTGAGTCACTTGTACCACTTTCGGTGCACAATGTTTACTTCATTAATTTTATTGTTTTTGAGATTTCTTTTTTAACATTTGATTGTGAAATATCGCATGCTTTTATACCCTTCATGGCAGGTGGAAAAACTTGTCATTCCATTTGTAATTTCTACAGTATCCATTTCCGATCCCATAAAGTACATATATTCTAAGTTCTTATGCATAGCGAAGTCGAGTGATCATGGCCGTTTGTCCGTCAATGCTAGTCCTGAAATCAACTTTGCTAAGGCACCAGATTAGCTAGAGAAAATTTTAATTTAAATCGATCAGACATAGTTTTGAAAATTTTGATGTTGTAAATAAGCTAGATCAGTCCATGTCCTTCGAGACAGCGGGCATAAAACCACGCCTGCCTCTAATTTTTCTATATAATTTGAAACAATTTGTTGACTTAATAAAAAGAAACAGATATATTAGGCGATAGAGGATTAAAAATACAAAAAAAACATCAAGTAAAAAAATATAGGTATCATTTTAAAGCTCTTGAAAAGATCTTTTAGGATATGCTAAAAAATCTTTAATATGCATAACTCAGTAAGAACCGACAACAGTTTTATGTAAATTATAAATAGTGGTTTATTTTTTTAGATTTTTTAGTTCTCTGTCGACCCAATATTTGTTTATTTAATTGGAATTACTCCACTAAATTAAATTTACATACACGGTGAGTTTATAAGATTCAAGGTAGCCGAATATATATTGCACTCTTACTTACCTTTTGTGTAAAAAATATTTTGTTTTTAAAAATATACGAAATAATTAAAAAAATAAAATTATTATTTAACTTAATTAAAAATGAGTGTGTTATTTTAGTTTTAGGAAAAAACCTGCAAGCTGGTAAATGAATAAAAACATAAAACTTTTTAATTAAGAGAAGCACTGCAGAATATTATGGAAATATGTAAATTAAAATCCAAATCATCTTATCAATAGAACCGTATTTTATATACAAGAAATATGACAGGAAAACATATTACATTATTATTATTATTATTATTATTATTATTATTATTATTATTATTATTATTATTGATTTTGGTTGCGGTGCACAATATTTTAGATTTACAAGTGGTCACTTGCCGTGAAAATATAAATTATTTTAAAAGGTAGTAACATAAATCATTGTGCAAGAATATTATCACAATTTTATATTTCAACTTAAAACAATAAATTTTCAATTCAAATAATTCTATACTCTTTACAATGTCATACCAAGCTAAACACTATTTCAGACCTTGAATGGCAATATTTTTAAGCATATTTTAGATAAGAAGCGCAATGTGCTCAACTGTTATAGTTTAAAATAATATTCAGGAATATATTTTAATCACTTCTACGTCATTATTTTAAGAATAATAAATTTGTTTAAATCAACATGAAAATATGTTCTTAATGTCAGTATCCTTATTTGTAAATAATTATTCTTGCAAAAATAAACAAAAAAAAAAAAAACACTGGCTTCAAAACAGATTTCAGCCATCTTTCTATAACAGTTAAAAAATTCAGCCATATACACAATTTTATTAACGGTTGGGTAACCCTCTAATTTCCAAATCAAAATCTTTAAGTTTAAGCGGACTAAGCATTATGTCCTAATTTTATTTATTTTTTATTTTTTTTTTTGCTGTTTCTCAACAAATGCTCAAAAGTATGAGGATACATCAAATTAAAGAAACTATCGGAGCATCCTTTAATTTATCATTTTTATACTTGTTATTATAACAATTTTTGTAATCGATATTCTGTCCAATTTTCGAACGTTTGTCTATAGCGGTTTAACCGTTAATCGATCCTTGGAACAAAAATGTTCCATATGAATTTTGTTTTACTCTTTGTTTTTTTGTCAATGAAGTTTTTATATCACTATTCAACGACTTTGTCACTGTATTATAAATAATTGGGTCTTCGCATTATTTAGACAAATTTATTGAAAAGTTTTGTTGTAATTTCAAAACTTCGTAATTCAATCCTATGGTACAAAAATGTTCCATACGAAATCACATATGAGACGCTCGTTATCTGTGGCAGAGAGCTTGGCGTTGCACTACTGTTATAATGGCATTTACTTTATTTCTATTTAAGTCAGCTCAGCGCATATTCATAACAGGTGGCTGCGCTAGCAACTACAAATCAAATACATAAATGTATGCAAAAAAACTTTTGTGAATTGACTCAGCTTGGATATTTAGCTTACGCAAAGTTCTGTGAACTCAACACATGTTCGCTAAGTAATAATGTAGTTTTAATTTCATTTCATTCAAAAATCAACAATAGTGAGTACAGTACCTAGATATTTGATTGGTGAAGAAATCGAAAGAATACTAGGAGAAAGTGATAACGAGGAATTATCAGGCAGCTATTTCGATCCTTCAATTCAAAGTAAGAGTGAAAGTATTCCAAATGAAGAAACTGAGGACGCACTCTACGTCTACTGTTTGGAATTCAAATCCCTTTTCGAGTGGTCGTTTGCGGGCATCCATTGTGATTGAAATGCGTCCCGGTAACAATAAAGGAACTTTATTTTCTCTTGGTTTTCTGAAGTTTTCGTCTACATTTGCAAATATATTTACATAGGTGTTACTAGATATGCGCTGAATCGAGTGACAGACATAAAAGATGCGTTTATGCTATAATTTCCGCCCCAATCGAAAAAATTATTATCGAGAATTCTAATAAATATAGAAGGTATTTGGATGGGAATAACTATGTTGAACGTGATACAAATTTGTTGCATGCCTGTTTTGGAGTAGTGACATTAGATGGCGTTTATAAGTATGATTTCTCATTATTTGATTATATACTGTTTCCTGAAATTAAAAATTTATATTTGATGCCGACTGTGGATGTCCAATATTTGGCTATAATGTCGAATAAGGCGTTTCTAAATGTACACAAAACTCTTAATTTTGATGACGTAATAAGTTGTCGTAAGCAACGCAATGGGGATAAATTTTCACTGATAAGGCACATATAGGAACGTTGGGCGGAACTTCTTCCGTTGTACTACAATCCCCACACTTGTGTCACAGTAGACGAGCAATTACTTGGCTTCCATGGAAGATGTAAAATTAGGCAATATATGCCTTCTAAGCCCGAAAAATATGGCATCAAATTTTGGCTTATTGTCGCAGCTGAAACATGGTATGTATGGCGAATTAAGCCGTATTTGGGAAAAGGAGTTAGTGGAATCGCAGAAAAAAATTAAGGAGAACGAATGGTTCTATAATTGACAGAAGGTCTAAAAGGGCCATAATGTCACAATGGAGGGACAACTTTTTCTCTTCTCAGAGTTTAGGGCATAAGCTTTCGAAAAGAAATGTTATAATGGTAGGAACTTTACGCAAAAATAAGCGAAGTATTCCGCCAAAACTACAACTATGTAAAAATCTACCTCTCTACCACTCCATGTTCGCTTTCACACAAGATACAACACTTGTGTCTTACATAAATCGCAAAAATATATGTACTGTATAAATGAGTACTATGCATAACAAACCAGTTATCGGTAGTGATAAAAAAAATTACCGGAGATATTTGCGTTTTACCACTCTACAAAAGGTGGAGTAGACATGGTTGATAAAATGCTAAGTTGTTAAAGCTGCAAGCGTAAAACGAATTGATGGCCAATGGCAGTTTTTTCAAACATTATAGATATTTCTGCGTTGAGTGCATACACAGCATTCAATGAAGTATGTCCAGACTGGCAGCCAAAGCAAAAACACACCTGAGATTCCTAAGCATTAATCAACGAAAATTAAAAAAACCCAAAAGGCAACTGCCAAATGCGGCCGCTGTTACGACTGCTATCATTCCGGCGAAAACAAGGATAAAAAACTATTCTGTTTTGTTGCATTTGTAAGAAGATATGCATGTTGATAACATTTGCATATCATACCTTTCAACAAAAAAAGTAAAAACTTAAGTTTAAACTAACTGGTAGCATGTATTTAATTTTTTTGTATGTGTTATGTACGTATATATACTTTTAAATAATTAATTAAAATAAATTTAAAAAAATTATATGCCTTTTTTGGAAATTTACATATGCGACAAAAGTGTCCCAAAGGGTAGAGTTCCTAATTTTTTTTTTAGGATCAATCTACGGTTAAATAAAAGGGCCCATATAGGCCAATTTACGTCACCAATAGGAACACCCTTTAATTTTTAGTTTATTCTTGTATTATTTTTTGACATTGGGCTTCAGTGCTACGTATTTTTTTTTTAATTCTTATGTTGTATTGGGACACTCTTTAGTTTTTACAATTTGAACTATTTGTTTAACAAGACTAATCTGTAAGCATAACCTTTCAAATAAAGAAATAATTTTAACACTAGTTCCGAAGTGACTAAATTCTGCCGGCACAAGTACTAAAAAGAAGCAACATTCAGACAGAATAAACCAAATACATAATATATTCGAATAAATAAAAGAAATAAATTTTCCAAAATGTTTTATTTTATTAATTTCATTAGATTTTTATTACAATGACTCTTAGTAAAGGTATCTCTTTATAGTTTTTGTACTAATCTATAAACATTTATTGCTGAAATTTTGTTTGTTTATCAATAAATTAGCTATACGAAATATGCGTGCCAGCTGGCGCATGTATTTTCAATTATTTTTGGCCATAAAATCAGTTTTAGATGTGTGAGTAACAAACGCAATTTTTTATATGTGTAAACGAGGGTACAATAAAACTTATGGCCATATAAAAATTAATTGTTTTTGGGAAGTATTTTCTATGTAATTTAATAAATGTATGGAATGTAGCTGAAATAAATATTCGGGATGCCATTGTTGTCCTCGTTGCTTTGGTAAAAATACCTTTAATTTTTGCAGCGAGACTAATTCTAACATCAGAATAAGTTGCCAACTAAGACGTTTTTTTAACCGCAGAAACTAATGTTGCTAATTTTTCATATGCGAATTAATTTCCCTCAAGTGTTTATTATGGAATATTCCCAAGGGTGAAAGAATATGTTAAACATAATCTTATTTTTAAATTAACTTAATAATGACAAGCAAGATTTTAGTTTTTCTTATAGAAATATTTTAAAGACAAGTGTTAAATAAATCTTTGATTCAAATTTATTGCTTTCTTTTTTTTGTTTTGTTTTTTCATCAACTACTTTAAAAATTTGATTTATAAAATATATATACTTTATGAAAATTTATCTGACTTATAATTAAAAATATTAAAGAAATGAATGATGTTTATTTTAAAATTTTAATAACATACATATTTATAATGTCGACAAAAGAGATAATATAAAAGTTAAGCTATAATCTTTAGTGCCTTTTATTTTGCAAGGATATAAATTATAATAATTAAATTTATATACATAATTCTCACACACATTGTAACTTTTTATTTTTTGCAAAATTAAATTATTCAAATTGTATTTATTCCATTCAAAAATAATTTACAAGTGTTTTCAGAATCTTGAAATTTGCACTATATCCGCTATAACTTCAAATGTAAAAAATAAAATAACCAAAGGCTTTGCCTGTAATAGATAAAACTTTAAGGGCAGTATGTATTTCTGATGCCATTTCACTAACAGATAGAGATATATAAAATTAAAATTTAAATGCTGCCCCATAGAAAACATAAGCTATAAAAAAGACCCCTGAAAATTACTCAGAACAAACATCAGGACTAAAAAAATAAACCATTATTTTGAACCGTAAGGGGCAGAGTTTGTAATTTTTGCTGAAATGTTGTTATATAATTTTTTTTATAATTTGTAGAAAATACTTATTTTTTTAGGTTTGATAAAATGGCTCGTTGTTTTTGTTTATTTTTTTTTTTAATTGAAATTATTTTGGAAAAATAAATACATTTCATTAATAATGAAACCTTCAAATTATAGTTTAATATTCCCCATTTCCTCTTTTAAAAATTATTAGGTTATATTATGTCATGCCAAAGGGAATGTTACTCTTTCAAACCTAGAAATATTACACTGCTATATAGCGAATTTATTAAGTCTTTATTAAATTTTTTTACGGTAGAGTATAATTATTTTTTTTTTTTTTTTTTTTTTTTTTGTTAGGCCATTTACCCAGAAACTGTAATATTCTACATTGATTCAAATTTATTTAGCGTCGAAAAGGGGCGAAATACACCGGAGTTAATAAAGTAAATTCATCAATACTCTGTAATCGTGTTTTTTTTTTATTATCTGAGTCTATAGAAAAAATCCTTACAGACAGGTATACATACATATAGTTTTTTACAATTTAAAACATTACCAAAAATTAAATTTAAATTAAATATTTAAAAACAATATTATATTTTGTTTAATAATGTTTACACTTAAAGAAAAATCAATTAAAAGAAAAATTATAAAGATTGTTAAAATCGCAACAAATTCTTCTAAAGGGAACAAATTTAATGTAAATTGGTTTAAAATTTCTGGTTGGACGTACAGGACTGTTGAAGTATAAGTTTCCCATAGGGAAGTTCGAATAAACATCTCCAGTAATCAAATTAAACAAAAACGTAACATTAAGCATAGTTATTTGGCTTTGTAGAGACGGTACCCCAATTTCAGGAAGTCTTGTTTTCACATGACGGTAATTTGGAAAATTTATTTCGGTACATATTTCGTAAGCAAAATAACAGAATTTGTTTTTGAACAGACTCAATTTTATTAGTATGCACAATATACTGTGAGTCCCAAACAACGGATTCATATTCTATAATTGGCCTTACTAAAGATGTATAAAGCTGCTTGATGGTGTGAATATCAGTGATGAAAGCAAGTACCCCACGGGCTTTTTTTGATATCGTAGCAATATGTTGACTAAAGTTTAATTTAGTATCTAATAAAATACCCAAATCAAGGATCAAATCAACAATTTCCAACTGATAACTCTCAAAAAAGAACGGATTGTGTGTATCAACTCTTCTGGAAAAGTGCATATGTTTGCACTTGTTTAAATTTAACTCCATTAAGTTCATCGTGCACCAAACAAAATAGATGTCTAGATCCTGTTGGAGGGAATTGTGGTTGTCAAAGTTGTTGTAATTATGAAAAATTTTTACATCACCAGCGTATATTAGAACATTTGGAAATTTGATAGCAGTAGGTAAATCATTGATGAAAAGTTTAAATAATATTGGACCGAGATGGCTACCTTGAGGAGCATCAGATTTTACAATAATATATTCAGATTTTGATGTTTTGACGCACACCCGTTGGTATCTGCCAGTTAGAATTGAGCTTATCTAGTTCAAACAGTTTTCGGTGAAACCCAATAAATGAAGTTTTTTTAATAATAAAACATGATTAACTTTGTCGAACGCTTTACTAAAATCAGTGTAAATGACATCTAGGTGTTGAGCAATAGTGAATCCTCGGATAACTCCGCTTTAAAGTTGTAACAGATTTGTTGTTGTTGAGCATCCTTTACGAAAGCCATGTTGACAAGGAGTCCTTAGTGTTGAAACTTGATGACACAAGGCATGAGTAAGAAATTTTTCGAATAACTTGGTAATCGCACTCAGGACTAGCTTAGATGTACTATATGCACCAGCAAGCACCCTGATTGCCGCCTGACTGTCCGAAAATATCCGAATAGCATGACCAGAAAGATCGTCCCTGAGCGCTATTTCGGATGTTTTCAGAATGGCCATTACCTCGGCTTGAAAGACACTGCAGTAGTCAGGGAGTCTAACGGAGAGTCTTAGGCCAAGATTATTGGAGAAGATTCCGCAACCGACTCTGTCGTCCAGTTTCGAGCCATCGGTGTAGATGTCAACAGTACCACCCACAACCACTTTGTTACGGACCCATATCTCCCTATTTGGAACATGGATCCGAAACCCGTGGTCCAGAGCGGGAGTAGAAGAGATGTAGTCCACCATTGATGGCAGTGGCACATCCCGATAGATAATCTAAGAGTGCCCTATCTCCAGCCTGAGCCAGCGTGAGAGGGCATTAAGTCTGGCTGCAGAGCATTTAGCCTGTTGCAATACCAGAAGTTTGGTGGGTAACCAGTGGAGAAGAGCATACAGAGCCTTTGTCGAAGTAGTTTGAAGAGCCCCAGTAATCAAAATGGCAGCTGTTCTCCTGACTTTGTCAAGAGGATTTTGGTTGACCAATCTCTCAAAAGCGGGCCACCAAAACACAGCACCATAGAGAATATTTGGCTCTATAACTGCCTTATAGAGCCAGGAGATGATCCGAGGCTGAAGGCCCCATCTTGGTCCTAGAGCTCTCTGACAGAGATAGAGTGCACAGGTCGCCTTCCGAGCTCTTTCGGCAATGTTTGCCTTCCATTGAAGTTTGGGGTCAAGTATCGCCCCAAGGTATTTCACACTTTTACTTACACTGAGCACAATGCCATTCAGCCTAGGTGCAGTAAAAATCGGGATCTTGTATCTCCGTGTGAAGAGCATAACCTCCATTTTGCCGGGGTTAACAGCAACATCAAAATCGCAGCACCATTGAGACAGAACATTAAGCGAATAGTTCACCCGTTCTGCGATTGTTGTCAGGTACTTCCCAGAGACTGCGATAGCAATGTCATCAGCATAAGCTATCACCCTATTACCCGTTTGGTCCAGTCGTCGTAGCAGCGTGTTGACTGCCAGATTCGAGATGAGGGGAGCCAATACGCCACCTTGTGGAGTGCCTCTTTTCACTACCCTTTCAACGTGATCATTTCCTAAAGTGGACATGATGATAAGTGTCTTCAGTAGTTGCACAATGAATCCCACCAGATTTGCATCAAGATCGAGATCCAAGACCCTTTATGACGGTATTGGGGCAGACGTTATTGAAAGCTCCTTCTATGTCAAGAAACACTGCAAGCGTAAATTCCTTATTTGAAAGGGACTTTTCAACATCGGATAATAACACGTGCAGCGCTGTTTCTACAGATTTCCTTTTCGTGTAGGCATGCTGCGATCTAGAAATAAGCGCGGGATTTATGGAGTTCCTGATCTGAAGATCAAGAATCCTTTCCAGCGTTTTGAGTAAGAAGGACGACAGGCTTATGGGCCTGAAGTCCTTGGGTTTAATAGGAGATGTCTTTCTCGCTTTAGGGATGAAAACAACTCGGGTTACACGCCAACCTATGGGCATGTAAGTATTTTCCAGGCAAGCATTGTAGATTTGCAATAGCCATGGCTTTATGAGGTCTATGCCATGTTTCAAGTCCGCTAGAATGATATTGCCACTTCCAGGAGACCTAAAGGCATCAAACGACATGATGGCTCACTCTAAGTGATCATTGGTCACCCGGAAAGTGGGTGGAAAAGCCGACGTGGAATTCACAGTCCCTTCGTCAATCCCTTCACTACCAGGGAAGTGAGTATCAAGCAGCGTCTCCAAGGTATCGACTACAGAGTCCGTCCATTGACCATCCGGATTCTGAATACTCTCAATAACTCTCGAGGACGTACTAAGAATCCTGCGTAGCCTACTGGTTTCGGACGAGCTTTCTATGTTGCCACAGAAAGTTTTCCACGAGGCTCTTTTGGATCTTCGTATGGCATACTAAAACTCCCTTTGTTTATCCTTGTAGGGCAGCCAGTTTCCACTATTTTTGGCCCTATTAAAGAGTCTTCTACATTCCTTACGTAACTCTGCGATCTCCGTATTACACCAAGGGGGTTTCGGTTTACCCCTTGGCTTCGGTGGGTTGCAGGTCGCTTTCGCCGCAGAGCATATCTACAAGGTCAATAATTCAACCGCCCGATCAATATCGCAGTGGTCATTAATCCTGAAGGGAGCAGGCCTTAGGCCAAGCTCAAAAATGGACCGAAATTTATTCCAGTCCGTTTGTTTCCTATTTATGTAGGAGTGAGACACTCCGGAATCTACTGATTCCAGATCTAAGTTACAAGATAAATACCTATGGTCAGAAAAGGAGCACCCTTGAAAGACACTCCAATTTCTGACAATATCAGACCAGCCACCACCTGTCAAGGTAAGATCGAGAACCTCCCTTCTACTCGAAGTGACGAAGGTAGGCTCGCTTCCCCTATTGACAATACTTAAGTCATAAAATAATATAAAATCAAAAAGAGACTCACCCCGTTCATTGACATCCGTGCTGCCCCACATATGGTGATGAGCATTAGCATCGGCCCCAATGATGGCCGGCATTTGACGGTTGTTAGCCTCTGTTTAAGTATATCTTATATAATTCAGTATTTAATAAGTTGTATTCAGCACGAGCTTTAGAATATTTTCCATAATCTGTTACTAAACCAGTTGTTTTGAAAATTCTGTATAGTTTATTTTTCTTGTTTTTGATTCAAGCCAACAGTTTAGAACTCCATGGGGGTCCAGAATATTTTTTGACCAAGACTATAGGAACGCAGTCCTTAAAATATCCAAAGATGGTTTTATTAAATAAGCTCACCATTGCATTAATAGAATCAGGAGAACCATTAGCTATAAATAGTAAATCCAACCAGTTCGTATTGTAGAATTACTGGTTTAATGTGTTATAATTAGTACGTTTAAAGCAAAAAGTTCTAATCATAGTTTTTCTAAATTTACGTTGATAGCCAGAATGGTATACAAAAATTAAGTTCTATAGTTGGATGATAAGGGTCCTCGGGTAGTGTTATATGGTCAACACGTTTCACTTACAAATAATAACTCAAGCAGCTTATCATGGGAATTGCGAATTCCATTTATTTGATATAAACATAAATCAGATAAATTATTTATAAAATTATTAATCCAGTCGCTTGCTTTAGTTTGTATAAAATAAAAACCATTAGTTAAGCATGTCCACTCTATTGATGGTAGGTTAAAATCGCAAACACAAGAATGTGGTCATCTGGATACGCCTTAGAAAAAACTTTTTGAATTGATTTTGTATGTTCAGTATAGATCAATTGATCAGAACATGGAGGGATGTAGGAACATGTTATATGAATATTTTTATGACCAACCTTCATCACTACGCAAACAAATTCAATTCCGTGTTGATTTTCAAATTAAATTTCTTCCGATGAAAATAGCGAAAAGATAGCTATGAGAACGCCTCCACCAATCGTTTCAGTTTTTCTATCGAGATATTATAATCATTACAAAGTAATTCAGCATTAAAAACTTTTTTGCTCAACCAGGTTTCAGTAAAACTTATTGCATGTTATGTAAAACCAAAACAAACAGTTTGGATAATTTAGAGTTTAATCCTCGAACATTTTGATATAAAACAGATATTTGTAAATCAGAAACAAGGTCAAGTTTTTTGAATTTCTATTTTGATTTGTTGAAATGCGAACCATGTTATCTATTCTTCGGTTTTCTCTGTATACATATTCTCGAACTAGAGTATTTGCCGGCCAGAAATGAGGGTTGACGATTTGCTCATACATACCAAGCGGAACTGTAATTTTAAATGACGTAATACTTCTAGGTTGGGAATAAGTAAACTTTCTAGTTAATATATCGGCTTCACAGTTATGTTTAGGTTTGATGTAATATTCATATCATCAACAGTTGTTTCGAAAGCAAAACAAGATACAACAACTTTTATTTGATGGTATTACCACAAGTGGTTTGATGGCACTTGAATTATCATTATTAGAAATATTGTTTGTATTGTTTACAACGGACAATAGTGGCACAACTAAGGGAGGAGTCATTGTGCTATTGTTAACGGAAGATAAAGTATTCTGTTCTGATTTATTGTTTCTGGAACCAGTCGGTATCGGGATTTGCGGTTTATTTAACTTAGTAACATTTCTAGCGGACTTCCTACGTTTTGGTGATGATTGAGTCGGGGAATTAGCAGAACATAACTTGTCGATCAACTTAAAGTCTTCAAACATATCTTCATATTTCTCTAGTTATTTCGACAGTAAAATAAATTCTTTTTAATTTCATCGAACTTATCGCGATTTGATTTAAAAAATTTATAAATATCAACATCAATTTTCTTTCAGCTGAAACAGCACCATCGTAAACCTTTGTTTTCAGCTAAAACGTCAGCAGCACGAACATACAATTACTATCCAAAATTTTACAGTTTAATGCAGAACAGCTCATGTTTCTTATTATGTTAATTGGTGTTTAGATTATTTACTTGTCAACAGATGTCACTAATAAAAATTTACCAAATACACAAATTAGTACAGTTGTAATATACAGTATAAATTGAGAAAAACTTAATCAGCTGATCACACTTGAAACAAAGATTTTTATAATTTCTCTTATTCTCAGTACAAAAATATACAAAAATATTTAAATTATTGAAGCACACTCCAAACTAAATACAAATCAATTTACTGACACAGTTCGATTAAAACAGATTCTGAATACTTTAAAACAGTTTATAGTTTATAAAACGGTTTAAAAACACTTTAAGTAAAAACTTTTAACAGAGCAACAACCAACACGTCTTAACGCAACGATCGACTAAAGGCCGGGGCAAATAGAATCCGTCATAAGTTAAACTTTGACAAATTCAACTAAAGTCAAAGTAACGACTGATGAGGTTGACACAATGAATACTTTGCTGACGGATGTTAAACAAAAGTTTGCTCTATATTTTTATTCACTTTTAAATTTAATTTTATTTTATTCACTTGTTAATTTAATTAAATTTGCCACCAAAAGTGTTTTATTAAAATTACAAAACACAATTGATACACAGCAAGAGTTAAAAGAAAACAAAGAAGAAGAAGCAGTTGATTGTTGTCAAAGTATTCAACATACGTCAAAAGTTAAAAGTTGACCAACTTTCGTACTTTGCGTTGACGGACACGTATTGATTGTTACAACGCTCATAAGAAAACATGTATTTTTACTGACTTGTCAGTTGAATTTATCAAAGTTTAACGTATGACGGATTCTATGTGCCCCAGCCTTAAACGTTAGTTGCGCTGGCGGAAGTAAATAAAAAAGATAATGGTTATAGCATTAACGCAAATGGATGGTTAGTGACATGAATATAACACTAATACATATTAAAAAAATTTGCCTTGTTTATTTGATCATCTTCAAGACACTTAATTAGCTTTCATTGGTTAGAAACTGACTGAGTTACGATGGATCAAGATTAAATTAGAACAAAAAATAACTTTCAAACCATCAAAATTAAGCGACGGGATATTAAATTTAATTAATTAAGCTTAAAAAATGTCATGCTATTATCCCAATCAAAATTACTTAATTCATCGTTTTTGATTACGTTACCATGTACATTTCGCTTGCGCTGAAAAGAGCCTACAGAGTTCAGCCGTGTACAGTTGACAAAGAAAAAAATAAATTTTTGATTACTCTTGTTTTAACTTAAGCTTTGATTTCTGTCTTTACTTTATTTTTATACGAAAACCTTTAGTTTATTAAAAATGTTTCTGAGAGCTTCGCCCTCAGTAACAAATATCAGTATTAAATATCAATAAATTTAATAATATTGATAAAGATATTAGCACAATATTCTTAAAGTTTAATTAACGTTCATAGCCTTTATATATTATTTAGCCATTTCGTGTTTGATGCACTATAATTACATTAAAAATAACACAACAAATTTTAAAAATTTCAAAAATAAAAATCAAAATATAAAGCAATAAATTTCACTTAAGGCAAATCTAAAAATTAGAATAATAAATATTTCATGATTTTACTTTCTAGCTTTTATTCTACAAAAACTGACATGCAATAATAGCTTTAAGCAAATACAAATTATCTAAATTAAACTTTTTAATTACTTGATGTTAAAAAAAGGCTCAAAATTATTTTACTTGTTCTTTCTAAATTTCATACAACATACACACCAGACTCTTAGAGTGAGGTTGGCATGTAGCCAAAACATATCTTAAAGCAAAAATAAATTCATTGCTTTTCTTATAAGTTATTAAACAAAATAAAGTAAAATTAAATAAGTTAATATTAAAAAAATTTATAAGAACTTATGTTACATTCTACATTGTTTACATTGTTTGATATATATACAAAAAGTAGATTATAAGGTTATAAATATCAATTGAATAATATCTATTCGATAATATCAAAAATTTCCAATAAACGCATTCCTTGATTAAATAAATGTTGAAACAATATCGGAGGAGCAACACAATTGCCTTTATTCTTTGTGAGCAGAAGCACTGACCTTTCGTTTAGTAATGCGTGATACATAGCAAATAATAAAACAAGTAACCTCTCTGAGAGAATAATGAATGAATCTCAACTTTATTTTTTTTCATTGCTTTTAATTTTTTTATGGTAATTATGAGCACTTTTTCCTTCATTATATGATTTTAAGTTAATTACAATAAAAAAAACTAAAAGGTTTGTACCATAGTTTTAAGATAAAATAGAGAAAAGACTGCCGTAAAATACCAAACCTCACCACCAACTTAAATTTAAATAAAAATTCGGTGTTATTTTGCCTGATTTAATTTTTGAAAATAATGCTCAAGTTAGATGAATAGCGCACATTACGCAATGTTAGTAAAAGTTTTATAAAAGAATGTTATCTAAACAACTAGAACATCTTTGTATACAGTGCAATCAATTAACGTAATGTCAAAAAATTTGTAAAAGAAATAAAAAAGTGAAATAATTTTTTCATTTATTACTATTTGCAGAAAAAACATAAGCTTCATGATTAAATATGTACCAACTTAAGGTGTGTTTATATAATGTATACAAGTCATAAGGAACGTCAAATTTTCTATCCATGTATAATTCCGTGTGTAGGTCAAAATCAGTGTTTAACATACCGTTTTCATGTTCAAACTGGCATTGTTATGTACATATGAAATAACCTCTTGTTATCAAAAAAGAAACATACATACTAAAAACAGTGACATCAGCTAATAAATCTTTTTTTTTTTCGATAACTATTTTGAAC
Source organism: Cistogaster globosa (assembly GCA_937654795.1). Taxonomy (NCBI): domain Eukaryota; kingdom Metazoa; phylum Arthropoda; class Insecta; order Diptera; family Tachinidae; genus Cistogaster; species Cistogaster globosa. The sequence continues at coordinate 55,913,474 of OW569406.1, forward strand.
TTTACAATTTAAGTTCTTGTCTTGTGCCTGTTTTTCCTTTTAAAAATTGCTAAAATATATATTAGAGGTCTGCACTCAGGCACTTGGCTATGTTCGTTTTTAAAAAGACGAGCTCAAAACTACTTGTTCATCCATTAGTATGCAAGTGTTATTTATAATTTAAAAAAAAACGCTTTCAAAAATTTCCATTGAAGAAAGGATCAATTACATTTCAATTACAATTACAATTACATTTTATTTGTAATTGAATATTTTCAATTACAAATTACAAGTAATTGTAATTGAAATCAGAGACTAAAGTCAATTACAATTACTTGTAATGTGTAATTGAAAAATCCAATTACAAATTACATGTAATTGTAATTGGATATTTTCAATTACAAATTACAAGGAATTGTAATTGTAATTAGACAATAATCATTACTTCTAATTAAACAAAATTCAATTATATTCCTAAAATAATAAGTATAACCAAAAATTCTAAAAGTGAACTTCTTAAACACTTCGGATAATTTCAACAATTTTATAAATATTTTTATTGAAGCTTAGAAGAATATTAAACATACTCTTTTATGTGTAATTTCCAAAAGATTATATTTCAGAACTATTTCTTGTATATTATAAAATATACAATATATATTATACATAGTATGTACATACATATGTGTTCGTAAAATACTTTTATTTATAAAATCAATGGCGCATTGAAATTTCAATAATTTAATGAAGTAAAATTTTTTCATATACATTTTTCAAGTTCTTAACGCTGTAGAAGCTTATAAAGGCATAATAGTGTACCTGTTTGAAATATTGAATATTAAAGAAATTTTGTTGAATTTATTCAAATAAATTTTAAGAAAAACCGTTTTATTTAGCAAAATATGGATTTACTTTCAAACAACGACCACAACAAGTTCGACATGTGAAAGTAAAAAAATAATGCTCTTTTAAGTGAAATATTTGAAATAAAAGTAAGTCAAATTTATTTTATAAGAAGTGATTATTTTCATAAATAACACAAGTGTATATTTGCATTCACTATAAACTTCCTTTTAATAAAAACTCTACCTTTTAAAACTTTATTTAGAATTCTGATGATAACTCATCATCGTCTGAATCAAATATTAAACAAATATATGCATATATTGTGTATAAACAAGACAACTATAATAAAAGGGTCAAGAGGAATGACTTCAAATTTTATAACTCATCTTAAAAGAAAACATCCTTCAGACTATGACAATTATTTAAAAAAAAAGAAAAATTAGTTCAACGGAGAAGAGGGCCGAAACTAAACAAGAATTATTTAACGCAGATGTTCTTAACTTCATAGTCCAAACGGCAACACCTTTTTCAATAGTAGACAATCTTTATTTTCGACGGATTTTTGAACAGCGCGTGTGTCTTAACATCCCAAGCCGCAGAATTATTTTCAGTGATTTAAAGCAACGTTTTGATACTTTTAAATTCCAAATAAAAAAAAGTATGAAAGAAGCTAAATATTTTTGCACGACAGCGGATATCTGGTCAAATAAACATAGGAGCTTTCTTGGATATTCATGCCATTGGTTAGATAAAGATTTTAAAAAAATATCTGCAGCCTTAGCGTGTAAAAGATTTAAAGGAAACTACACCTTTGATCGAATTGCGGATTTAATTCAAGAAATAAACAACGATTTTGAATTAAATTCATTTAATACACTTGCAACAATAACCGACAATGGTTCAAATTTTGTCAAAGCTTTGAAAGACTACGGAGTAAGAACTTATACATTTAATGAAACAGGCGCATCAACCGAATCGGACAATGATATATTAGAATCTGTTGAAGACAGAAATGATTACGAAGAAACCTTTCTACCAAAACATTATCGCTGTGGTAGTCACACTATAAACTTAATTGCAAGTACTGATTTCAGCTATTAAAACGGATAAAAATGCCTTCACTGCACACTCACAGGTACATACACATCTCAAAAAGTAATTCCCTATATATGTTAATTTTTATTTCAACATATATTTTATTATTACAACCTCAACAAAAAAAAATTTCATAAATTCAAATTTCAAAAATCTTGCACAAAAATGTGATGCTCTTTGGAAAAAGACAAACAGGCCAAAATCATCAGAGACAATAAAAATATTCTGGGATTCTGTCTAAAAACCCCATGCGTTACAAGATGGAATTCTTTGTACGATTCCATCCAACATATTTTACTTAAAAAATCTCTTTTAAACGACCTCTGCACGAAATTGCAAATAAAGAAATTTACGGTAGCGGATTTGAATTATTTAGAGGAATATTGCAAAGTCATGAAGCCTTTTGCAGAAATTTTAGATTTTTTACAAGGCGAAAACAACGTATTTTATGGAATGTTAATCCCTTCATTGGTTACTCTTAAAGTCAAAACCGATAAATTAATAAATAGACACCTAACATTTTTACAACAAGCTACAAAATTGCTTCAAGAAAGTATTTTTAAAAGATTTCAGCAATTTTTCAATTTAACTGAAGAAGGTCATGATGCAATTGCTGCTTCAATGTCTTACCCAAACATAAAATTGAAATGGTTTAAAGCGATTAGTTTTATATCCAATAAGACTAAAGAAGATATGGAGAGCATTTTTATTGAGTACTGCAAAAAGTTTAAATTAGTTTCTCCTAACAGTATTGTTCTAACAAACAATTCAAAAACTGCTTCCATTTTCGATTACGGTGAGGACGTTAATGAAGGTAATAATCGCTTACGAAAAATTAAAAACTTTGAGTTCGTTTAAATATTTTATTATTTTATATTTATAGTCATTAATACATCCGATTATGAAGAAGAAAGTAGTTTAAAATTTGAACTTAACCTTTACTTGCGTGATCTTAATTCATCTCTTAAGTGCCTCAAGAATTATCCTACAATACTAAAGGCTTTTCTAATATCAAATACTCCCTTGACATCTTCAGCGCCTGTTGAAAGGTTGTTTTCATTCGCTAGTATAATTTTAACACCCTTTTTTAAATATAATGCTTAATTTATTTTTGTTGAATAAGGTTGTTATTATTTTTTGCATGTATTATGTGTATGTAATTGATGATTTTTGTAATTAAATATTTTTTGACTAAAAATAATTAAAAAAGTATTCAATACACAATTTTATTTCAATTACATGTAATTTGTAATTAGATTTCGAAATCGATTTCAATTACAAATATGAAATGTAATTGTAATTGAAAAATTCAATTACAATTACATGTAATTAAGCAATTGCATGTGTAATTAATTACAAAATGTAATTGACATCCCCCAGGTCTAATTTTTAGTATGTTTTTTGAAGTTTTCGCTACCTGAAAGATGAACACACACCTTTGTATAAAAATAAAAAAACCATAGGACCCTTAAAAAATTTAAAGTTCTGAAAAACCAACATATGATTAATAAAAACCATTAAAAGCTTATTATATACACATATATAAAAAGAAGGACATTTAAAATTTTTATTATTTTTCCTTTATATACATACAAATACTTAAAAATAATTGTTAAATACTTTGTTGTCGTATTCGTGGAAATGCCTATATATTACTAATCAGCCGATTATAACAAAAGTTAAAACAATATTTTTTTTTTGGAATCTAGTTTTTATCGTCTTAGTATTTTGAGTGGAAACTTTAAAAGTAAAAGTCAGCACCATTTAAAATATCAGTTGTTATATAGTTTTACATATTAAATAGGGCGTGCTCTAAATAAGAAAATAACACATGCTATAACACATAGGAAAATTACATATGTTATGTTTCATAAGGTTTACATAATGTGTGGAAAATCTGACATTCCATATGACTTGTACACATAATGTAAACACACCTTTAGATAGACACATTCACCACAGCAACTGTAAGCCAATGATGACACTGAAAGAAAGAATTGTTCTTAAACAATAGTAACAAGACATTTAAAGTGTTTTTTTTTATCTTTTTACTTTTTAGGCTTGAAAATAAGTCTGGTTGTTGTAGCAGGGAGAAGGATGCCTTCTAAATAAGATCTTTATAAATTGCCCTATATTTAGAATTTTTTATTGCAAAAGCGAATAGTCAAGCGAAGCCTATGAGACAAATAGCAAAAGAGTGCTGCAGTATGAAACAATTATTAACCATCTTATATCTGCAAAAGTGTGACAGCGCACAGTGGAAGATCTAGTTAAAAAATTTTTATAGTTTTGCAATTTTCAGATTATATAATTAATTGTAAGAGAAGCTTAAAATATATTGCATACAAATCTTATGTATGCACACTACTTAAACAATGTAATACAACTTTAGTTCATTCTAATATATTAATTAAATTTCTTAAATAGATAAGATACACGTTGGGAAAACTCAACTTTTCGGTGCCGTTCTAGAAGTCCAAATTTCTTATTGGACCCTCAGAATTAGTTGGTTGATGTCCCAAACTGATAAAAAGTAAAAGCAGTTTGGTCTACTTCTGCTTTTACTTTTTAGAAAAAAGAAAAGTTGTTAAAATATGTATGTATTTTTTTGTATAAATTTATTCAAAAATAAAATTAAATTTAAGTAAAAAAAACCTAAATGTGCATAATATGTGTATATTTGATTTTTGTTGAACAAATAATTTCGATATTGATTAATAAGTTAAAACAAATTAGAAAAAACATTTCTTACCTCTACGTACATATTTAACTTGTATTCCCTTATCTTTTTAGAAAAGGATGTCTCGCGTCAAACCATAGTGTTGGGCTCAAGCTTGCAGGTCTCGTTGATTTTTTTGTTGTTGTGCTCATAGGAAAAAGAGGAAGGATTTGGTTAACCTAAAGTAAACGAAAATCATAAAGTGCAAATGTGTTAGAAAAAATCTAAATAATAAATTTAGTTTTGAATATTTTTTTTTATCATACATACATTTTTTTATATCTTTGTTATCCAATAAAAAAATGTAGTTTTCTTTTCATTAAACTCAATGTAAATACCTTAATTTAATTTCTTTTTGCATCTTTCCTTTAAATTATACTACCTTTATCAATATTTTTTTCCTTAAAATTTGTAAATAGTGAATGAATAAACATTTATTTATAATGAATTCCAAAAAATATAAATTTTTTGATTCAAAGGATGGTTTAAGCCGAGGTTTGGTGATGGAAAGGTAAGCGGTGTAGTAATTAAATGTAAGTTAGGGGCGAGCGAAATTCCAAAACTTGAATTGGCAGGGGAGCGCAATCAAGTTGGCAGAACAGCAGTTAACTGTAGTGCAAAAATGCTAACAACCAGAGACATTGTTTGTGTGTGTGTGTGTGTGTAATATTTTTTAGTCTTTACAGTACTTACTTCCGGCTCCATAACTTTTTCTTGTAGTTTTTTTCATCAGCAAGTTAAAACTGGCATGTGTAAATTTTTGTGTAGTACTAAAAAGAAGCTTAGATTGATTGGCAAGAACTCCACCCGATTCGGCGAGCCCAAACTGGAGCATACGCCATCACGCCAGCCCCGCCGATAATCTTGCAACAATTTGAATTTTGTTTTACCACCACCGCCATCAGCTGTTTGCCATTAGTTTTACTGGCAACACTAATAGCAATTCAAAAGTTCTACTACAGAAACAACATTTTCCCTTCTTTTTAGAGTATTTGTTATTTTGAAATGATTTTGAAATCAATTTTAAATGATCGGCATTTCAGGAAGAGATTGGTTTCGGCTTTAATCAATTTTAGGTCAAATTCTGCTCTGACCCCAGCAGACTTAATTATATAAAATTTCTTCGTAAGGACAATAGGCTAGTGACTTGCCTCACTTAACATCATAAATCATTTTAAAACAGAATATATTGTTAAAATTGATAATTTTTTAATAGAAAACAGCCGTGTAAAATTTTCAAGGAACAGATTTGTAGGCTTAGTATCACAGAGTTTTGACGTAAATCAACCTGAAAAATTCTGATTACCGAAATGGTCGCGATTTTCAGTAGCACTAAGGTTTTGTCTGAAATTTAAGTAGAGAAATGTTTACAATTAACTACTGAGAAATTTTTCACTGCACAAAGTTTTTTATTTACTCTTGGTTACGTGTTCGTAGTTTTTTCTATTGCTAGTTTTTTCTATTTCTCCATCTTAGAACATGTATCGTATTATTACATCTTAAAAGCAAATCGTTCAAGAAGAAAGTCTGCTTTTGCTTGTTGCTGGTGGATAATTCAAATGCCAAGTTTAGATTGAAGTGAACTTTGTAGACATCAAAATAAATTAATTTAATTCATTTTTTGTTGAACTTTAACACCAAATTCTATTTTTGTAAAGCAGTCAATAATAAAACTGCCTCCTGCCTCTTTTCTTTTTAAACCACCTATCATTTGGTTAAAAATTTAAGAGATAAGTTGTACAACAAATCCTAATTATAAGCTGGTTTAACGAATTTTCCGACTTTATGTTTTACTTATTGCAAGAGATGCAAGAGATAGTTTCAATCTACTTCTGTAAAATTATTTAACAAAAAAGGTAAAGGAAATTAAAGTTTTTCGTTTAATAAAATTTTAAGCGAAATATTAAAAAAAAACAATAAAATGGAATGGAATGGAATAGAATAGAATATCGTCTTTCGTTTTTTTAAAAAGTTCAAGTCACTTAAAAAGTTTTAGTAATTAATTTAATTTTAAAATTTCCAATTGGTATTAATGTTAACAGTTTAGAGCTTAAACCAAAAAAGCAATTTTATAAATTCTAAGAAATAATTTGAAGAGGTACTAAAAAAAAATAAACCTCCGAAGACTATAAGGAGCAGCCTTGAAATACTGAAAGACCTTTCAATACTTAATTACATTAAAAATAATGAAAACTTTTGTTCAAATTTTTTTACTTTGGGATAAAACTTAAACATACAATTTTTGTTTTTGTTTTTTTAAGTTATAGTATAGATGTAGGCTTCATAAAGGAACACCAATAAAAATACAACACAATATAGTTTGTACACTAAAATGTTATTATTTATTTAAAAAAGTATTATTAATTATCTTAAAATATAGTTACATTTAATTCAATTTTATGTCTTAAGCTGGCACGTCTTTTCTGTTCAACTACTAATCACACTCTGTCTCTTCTTTGTCAAGTTCTTCTTCTTTTTAATTGTTTTCCGTTTTTTGTCGCCAACATTTCTTTTAGTTACAGTTATGTCTGTGTGTTGGACAATGTCAGGTCAGTCTATACCCTACATAGATTTGATATTTTTTCCGGTCTGGCAAATCAATTATTGCAACAGTGGGATTAAAAATGCTAACAAATTAAGGTTAAAGTATAAAATAAGCGATGTGCGTTTAATAAATGGAGAGCTTATTCAGTTATGCGTTATACCAATCCACCAAGTGCATAGTGTTTTTGAGCCTCAGTTTGCAGAGAGAAAAAGTCACATTTTTTAAAATACGTCACTAAAGAAGATGCTGCACAAAAACTCTTTAAACAAATCATGTGTTTGAAATAAGAATTTATTTAATTTTTTTTTATTTTAAACTTAGTACAAATATTACTTTAGATATTGTTTTTTAAATTTCAAATAAATATGTCATAGTAAGACATAACAAAAATATTGTATGTATGAATAGATACGAGTATATTTGTAATAAAGATTAAAGAATTTTCGTTTAAAATAAAAATAAGTTTTTAAAACTAAATGTATTACAGGAACTCTTAGTATAACAATAGTTTAATAATGTTAAATAGATTTATCGGAATTCAGGTAAAATAAGTTCTATACATTTTAAACAAATTAACAAAAATGTATAAAGACTCATATAATCTTAACTATTTAAAATATCTTGAACTTCAACTAGAGATAAAGTACGATCACCAAAAATGTTAGAAGGTGCATTAGAGAAAATTGGACATTTGCCAAAAAAATAATATTCTCAAATTCATTAAAATTGCGCCTGGAAGACAATTGTGTACGTTAGTTAGGTAGAAAGAAAATAAAACTGGAATAAGCAAATACTCCTGCTTAAACCCTTGCGTTACTCTTAAAGGGTCTGACAAATAAGTACCATCCCAAACCTGGCTGGATGATTTATGCTGAGATTTTTTAATAATCGATAAAGTTTTAAAAAAGTCCTGAGCAAACTAGCTTATAAAATTATAAGTTTCTAGGTATTATTTCAAAAGCTGAAGAAAACTTAACACAAAGGCATATGTTTTTTTTCTAAGGTTAATATTAGGGTTTGCAATACTAATTAAATAAAATAAACCTTCAAGAGTGGAGTATTTTTGCGGAAGCCTGCTTGATATTTTGGCAACCCAGCCGTGTTAGGATAAGACCTGTGACTTTTTTTAGAAAAGTATTGTTGAACAAAGTAAGAATTTCATTGAAATTTTTGAAGAATTCATAAGAAATTGTGTGTGGGTATTTCTCTGTTCAAAATGGGTACAATCGTATTTCAAATAAATTATCTTAAACTAAAATTAACAAAAAATATATTTAAAATAATTTAAGTATAAAGGAACAATTTTTAGCATCCTTGAATTGTATATTTCAAAGTGTATTTTTATTATTTGGATGCTCAGGTTAGATTAATATGATGATAAACGAAAAAAAATATGAATAAAATTAGATAAAGACGAGTTTAATAACAATAAGCAAACTTTAAATTAAATACGACATGGCACGTCACTTTGATTCTAGGTAAACTATTGCAGTATTAGAACAGGATGTATTAAGGAACTCTATTAGAATGTAATTTTAAATAGGAAGGCTTAAGGTTTGTTTTGATGTATTTCAATTCATGAAATGTTTTATATTTATATATTCATAAAACATTATATGTTATTATACTATAATGTTTCTTGAGGAAATAGAATAATAAAAAATTAAGAAGAGAAGAAGTAAGCCAGGAGCATTCGTTACATGTAATTTATTGTATTGTTATCTCTTAAGCTTACGAGTATAAAAAAATATATGAAAATATCAAGTTGTTTTATTTAATTTGCAATAATATTTATTATAAACTGTTTTTATTTCATTTCATTTCATTTCATTAAAATCTTAAAAGGACTTAAAACTGAGAAAATTTGATTGCAACAAATTCGGTTGTTATAATGAATCTCTCTGGCCTTTGGCCCTCCAAATAGAATGAGTGATAGATGACAAAAGATATGGTATTACAAATTCATTTACAAATTCATGTTTTGCAACATTCTTTTTACAGATTTGTGGAGTTTTAAAGTTTAAACAAGTGGATACAAAAAATATAGAATATATAATGAATTTACTGATTTCAGTCCAAGAAGTCTTCTTTGCACAATTAATGAAGTGAAAAGGGGAAAGAATGAACATCTTCCAAGTACATTTCAAAAATAATTTTTCTTAATAATAACTAAATTAAAAAATCAACCAAGGCCGAAAAAGTAAATTTTAATTGATTTATGAAGATCACTGGTTCAACCCTTGGCTCGGAAAAAATTTAAAAAAATCCTCTAAGTTTTCACAAAAGTGTTATTATTAACACAATCAAAAATAGTAAACTAATAAATCAACTAACTCAAATATTAATTAATATTAAATATGTGCGTTATTTTTTATTGACTTTATCGATAAACAGACAACGTCATCCTTAAACTGTTAGGGAATACCAAATAAGTATTAATGTTTTGTTAAACAGATGTTGCCACAAAATTGACTACTATATTGCCGATGTCATACAGAATAAGGATCGTTATTTTTTCTATCACTCTTATTCTGTTCTCTATTCCTTTACCAAAGAAAGTAACATAAGAAATTAGCAGGTAATATTGTCCAAGTTTTACTTCTCTACAAAATATACGAATGTCTTTTAAAAACGTTTTTGAACAGCAATCTCAAATAACTATTAGGAATTGTGTAAATCCTGAGGGTCAATCATAATATCTGGCTTATTACAAAATCAGCACAAAATGTACTATGGGCTATTAATTATTAGCAATTAATAATAATATTTGCCAATTATGACAGGAGTTGTTAACAAAATAAAAACAAAACAATTATTTTCTTTACCTTTTTTGGAAAACTCATCAAACATTATCATCAATAGAAACTATTTTTGTTCACAAAACTTGAGGAAGTATAAAGAATCTGCCTTCATATCCTGAAGTTTGCCTGTGTGCTTTTTTACATATATTTAATGCATACGTTCGGGCATAGTGTTAAAACACAAGATCAGTTAAAATGCAGGACTAACAACAATCTGGCAAGAGTTAACACAAAATATGTTTAAACATAAACATTTGTTAAATATTTGTTCATTCCCACCAAATGCGCTGACATTATGTCTGAGTGTCGTATTTCTTTATTGCATTTCAAAATTTAACTCTTATCAAAGGTGTAACACGAGCCAGAATAAAGTGGCGTGATCAATAAAATCTAAAGCTATGAATTAGGGCAGATTGTAAGAAACAAATTACTGTTGATTTTACTTTCAAATAAAAAAGTTGAGCTGTCTCTTATCACAATGTAATATTTGAAATGTAAATGCTTGTAAAACCGTTATTCTTGATACTATTGCATTGAAATTTTGTGACGAGTGGAATTGGAATCTTGAAAAAACTCAATTACGTAAAAATTCAAGTTAGGAATTTTCTATAAGTGACTAGCAATATGTATTTTTATTTGCTTTAATTCTATGAAATAGTCGATCAATAGGAATAGGTATCGATACTTTTCGTTCGATATTAAACACGTATCGATATATTTCGATCGATACTGAATCGAGTAAAAATATCGATACCCTAGTGGTGTCTTTCTATCCCTAGTTGGATACCTTGTTCTAGGGATGCAAACTTGAGTTTGAAACTAGCACTACCGCCCTTAATCCGTTTTTATAAAAATACCTTCATAAAATTTTAGCTTAACAGCGGTGAAGACCAATGTTTAAAATCAACCTTTTTAAAATTCGGTGCTATTTTAGCCTGTATAAACTATTTAAGACCATTTCTCTTGATTTAAATTTTAATTCTGGTCAACCTCTTACGCCTGAAAGTTTTTCTTCCAGTTTGGTACTATCTGCACTAGACGAGAGGCGGATATTTTTGCTAAACACTTCGGCTTTGAGGCTATTAACAGCACTGAATTTGAATAACCGAAAATCGTGTGACACCTGATTTAAAAATAAGGATGCAACCGAAAAATAAAGCACTGGAAATAAATTCCATCTCTAATAGAATATAGAAAAATGTTATGAGATAAATACAGCGTTGTTTTCTATTTAAATAAACAGAAAAATTTGTGAATTATTTCTTCGTTTTTATTAAATTTAGAAACTAAAATAAGCGTGAGCTTATGACGTTGTGCATATTGTAAACATAATCTATTTAACCAACTAATTTTGTAAATAAGAATATGAGAAATATCAATATTTATTAATATAATATTAATATTGGTTAGTCGAAGTCGACACACAAACTAAACTATTCCTTCATTGTTCTCTTTGTAACTTGTCCTGTGCTTTTGTTTTTGCTTTTGTAATAACCATCGGTTGATCACGAATGCAATTTTAATTTCTTTTTTTGTTTACTCACAACATTATAGATGCTGTTTCATTATCATATTGATTGTTATGAGTTAAGCATGCGCGTTTATCAATTTCATTTTTATGAAATTAGGTGTTGATTGGACATAAATGAATTAAAATTTATTCTTGGCTTAGTTCATTTTTTAATTTTAATTATATAAAAGATAATGTTGAAAACTTAACCCCATTTCTATGTGTAAGCCGACAGATTTTTTTCTATTTTACATTTTTTCTTTTATATACATATGTACATAGTTTTAAGCATAACCAATGAATTTCTTTGTTTTATAATTTCTTTAAATATGCATGTTCATTATTAATATGGATCATTCTTAAGTTGACAGTGAGACAATAAACATCTTAAAATATTTAAACTCTAATTTGTGTGCGTGTGTTTTTAGTTCAGAAGTGGGATCAAGAACTCTTTGGTGTATGCATTTACAGGAAAAAAAAAAAACAACCCTTAAATTGCATGTTTTCAGTTGAGAAAAAAATAGTGAGTTTGTATTCCACGCAGTCTTTAAGTGTCTGTAAAAAAAACCCAACGTCTAATTGTGGTGCCATAGAGTAAAAACAAAAACAATTAGTAAAGAGTGATGTGCGTCGACGCAAATGATATGTGTAAACATTGAACATTATGAACGGTATATGAAAACAGTTTAAGCAGACATAACGGTTGTGTTTTAGAATATCAGGGTTTTTTTTATGCTATTAAAATATACTGTGTAATTTGTCGTGGAATTTATGGTGACGTATCGGCTGTACTATTGCAAAGAATGTTAAATGCACAAGTAGAACATTAAACAACTGAACGTTTAATAGTTGTTGGTGTTAAAAGAAAAAAAAAAAAAAAACAGTAATGTAATAAGGGAGAAAAGAACAATTTCAAAATAAAAACAACTGAACGGTAAATAGTTATTTTTAGAAATTGCAACGGAATTTACAGGACAATTCAACGTTGAAAATTATAGAACATTGATACGAACTGATAAAAATGGTTAAAGTGTCAGAATTGAAAGTGGAACAACTAAAACGATTGCTTAGGGATCGTAACTTGCCGAGCAGAGGTAATAAAAATGAATTAATTCAGCGATTAGTATCCGATACAGGTTCCGAGGAGATAGATTTAGAAATTCCAGACACAAACATGCAGGATGAAATAGATGAATTGCGCAGCATGATTCAACAGTTAATGACGACTTTTAATAGAAATTTTAATGAGACTGCATCGTCAAGTGTTCGTAGTAATTTGCAAACAGAAGAGAATATAACAGCAAATCAAGTACCCGATTCAGCGAGCCGTACCTCCTATTCAGTAAGAGAGATAGCAGAGACAATACCGGATTTTAACCCGAGCGATGATAAGTCCTTGAGCGCCGAACAATTTGTAAGCCGAGTAAATACTGCCGTGTCTGCTTATCGCTGGGAGGAAAAGAGCTTGATATTGGCGGTATACAGTAAATTAAAAGGTTCTGCAAAGTTATGGTTGGATGGATCAGTCGATATGTATTCGGATTGGGGAGAGTTATCTGCAAAATTGATCGACGAATTCGGTGTGAGGCTAAACGAGGTGGAAATTCATAGAAAGATGAGCTGTACACAGAGAGAGCAAACTGAAGATGTCATAGATTTCTGCTTCAGAATATCCTCACTCGGACGCAAGTTTAACCTTAGTGACCAGGCCATAATAAAATACACCCTAAATGGTTTAAAGCACCGAGAACTTCAGTCTGCAACGGCAGCAATGCGGTTTTCAACATTGCGAGAAATGCGAGAAACGTTTTCTGAATACTTACGTAATGTGCCATCGAAAAGTAACGTTTTTCAGTTTTACTCAAAAAAGGGAGATTCAGAAGTTGTTAAGGTAAAGTCAGAACCTGTTGAGTTACCAAAAAAGAGCGAGAAGTGTTTTAACTGTTTTAAAGAAGGACATTTTGCATCCAATTGTCCAAAACCCCAACGTCGTCCCCGTTGCATAGATTGTTCAAGGGTTCACCGTCGGAATGAACCACAAAACTGCGGCAAGCAAACTCAAAATATTCGTAGATTAGAAACGCATGATGATATGTTTATCCGAAAAATACTGCTAAATGGCGTTGAATTATTAGCTTTTGTTGATACGGGTAGCCAGTGCAACATGATCCGTAAATCGGTCGTTAAGAATATGTCATGTGAGCTGAAGCCTTGTTCGCTGATAATCAAAGGAATATGCGGCGGAATACGGAGGCTCCATCATTTTATAAAAGCAAAGGTCGAAGTTGACGACATTAATGTCGAAACCTATTTTTATGTGGCAGACGATTATTTGCTGGATGCTGATGTTTTAATTGGACAGAATATATTTGCTGAAAAAATGGTAAGAGGAATAGTTGATAATGGTCATTTTCGCTTTGAGAAAAACGTTGATGAAGAATACGTTGGTCGTGTGGTTAATGCAGAAACAAATTTGGCCTTAGGGGAGCTTATAACATACTATAAAGATGTATTTGCTGAAGACCTAAGTCAGATTGGAAAGACCGATAAGATACAGCTTAAAATAGAACTGAACACCGACAAACCAATCGCACAGGCACCTTACAGAGTTCCCGAACCAAAAAGAAAAATAGTTGACGAACTTATAAAGGACTTGTTAAAAAATGACATAATAACCCCTTCAGAGTCAGAGTACGCCAGTCCAATAGTTCTAGTGAAGAAAAAAGATGGAAGTGAGCGATTCTGTGTTGACTATCGAATGTTGAATCGTCATATGAATAAACAAATTTACCCAATGCCTAACATTGAAGAACGTTTGCAGGAAGCAATGAAGTACAAAATATTCTCAACTTTAGACTTAAATAGCGGATACTATCAAATACCCATAGAACCGGAAAGCCGGAAATACACCGCATTTGTTACAACTGATGGAATATATGAGTTTAAGAGGATGCCATTTGGTTTAAGAAATGCCCCTATTGCCTTCCAGCGCTTGATAGCTATGTTGAAGGATAGTACAGAACCTGGTGATATGATCCATTACATGGATGATATACTTATTGGCGCGGAAACCGAATTTGAGATGATAGCGAAATTAAGACGTGTCTTCGAGGTGCTTCGAAAATTTAAATTAACCTTAAACCCGCGAAAATGTGAATTTTTTAAATCCAGTATTACCTTTCTTGGGCATCAGTTAACTCAAAATGGATTAAAACCAGGTAATATAAAAACAAGCGCAATTAATAACTTTAAAACACCTGAAAATATTACTGAAGTGCGCCGATTTCTTGGTTTGAGCGGATTTTTTCGAAAATTTGTTCCAGCATATGCAATAATATCAGAGCCGTTGAGAAAACTGTTACGAAAGGGTGAGACGTTTAGCTGGGGTAAGAGCCAAGAAACAGCTTTTCAGAAATTGAAAATGTTTTTAACATCGGAGCCAGTATTAATACCGTACGACATTAACGCTAATCATCAGTTACATACGGGCGCGAGCTCTATTGGAATCGCAGCCGTGCTCATGCAGAACGTTCAAGAATCCTGGAAACCCGTGGCCTATTATAGTCGCTCAACTAGTCCTGCAGAAAAAAATATGCATAGCTACGAGTTGGAAACCCTTGCCGTTGTAGAAGGTCTTGAACGCTTTAAATACTATATCTGCGGAAAACCCGTAAAAGTCATAACTGATTGTAGTGCCGTAAAAACAGCCATGACTAAACGAGACCTAATACCTCGTATAGCGCGTTGTTGGCTTCGAATCCAGGACTTTGATATAGAGATTGAACACCGTTCTGAACAACAGATGTGTCACGCAGATGCGTTAAGCCGTATGCCCAACGAAGAGCCACATGAAATTGAGCCGGCAACTTTACGTATAGATAAGGCAGATATTGATGAAAGTGATTGGTTAGTTAGTATGCAGCTTCAAGATGAAAAACTACAAGATATTACGAATAAGCTACTTGCTAAAGATAAGAACTTGCAAAAGTCGTTTGTTCTGGAAAAAGGCCGTTTATGTAAGTTGCATGACAAAAGCAAGCTGTGGGTAGTGCCGAAGTCTCTACGTTTCAAGGTTACCCAGGATGCGCATGAAAAGTATGGTCACCTAAGTGCTGATAGGACAGTCGAGAAATTACAGCAGTTACTGTGGTTTCCCCGCATGCGGAATTTTGTAAAATCTTTCGTGAAATCTTGTCTACAATGTTCTTACAACAAACAGCCTGGCGGTGCTAAAGAAGGAGAATACCACTTTGGTGACGTTGCGTCTGTACCATTTAAAACCGTTCATGTCGATCACTTGGGCCCGTTCCCGAAATCAAGCAAGCGGAACGAACATATATTCGTGCTGATAGACGCATTTACGAAGTATACTATCATCAGAGCTGTTCCCAGTACGGCAACAAAGTACGTTGTAAAGATTTTGGACGAAATCTCTAGTTTCTTTGGAATGCCCGAACAAATAATTAGTGATCGTGGTACAGCGTTCACTTCAAAAGACTTTAAAAAATACTGTGAAGAATATTCTATAAAACATATTTGCAATGCAGTTCGAACGCCTAGAGCTAACGGTCAAGTAGAGCGCATGAACCGGACTATTTTGTCTATGCTGTTACCATCAACTAGAAGTGATCGTCGCTGGGACGAGGAACTTCGAAGCATTCAATGGTCGATTAACGATTTGAAAAATTCTACTACGGGTTGTTCTCCAAATGAATTGCTGTATGGTTTTCAACCGCGTGATATAATTGGGAATCATCTAATTACAATTTTACATGATGAATATCAAAACAACGATAGCCAGGAAGATCGTCTTAACAAGCTTAAAGAGAAGCGTGAATTTGCTGCACAGAATATCGCCAAATTCCGCGAAAAGGCAAAAGCCAGATTTGATAAAGCACATTCTACACCTAAACAATATGATGTTGGAGACTTAGTTCTCGTCAAAAGTGAAGCTCCGAGTACTGGTATGTCTAGAAAGTTAGAACCTCGCTTCAAGGGCCCGTTCCAAATATCTAAAGTGCTGGATAATGATCGGTATGTGGTTGAAGACTTGCCTCACTCCAAAAGAAAACATCGTCATTACTGCTCAGTATACGCCTCGGATGGTTTGAAGCCCTGGTGTTCTCTTCCGCCTTTTGATGACGCAGACGACATAAGCTACCTCAGCGAGGACGCTGATTAATCAGGAAAGGCCGATTGTAAGCCGACAGATTTTTTTCTATTTTACATTTTTTCTTTTATATACATATGTACATAGTTTTAAGCATAACCAATGAATTTCTTTGTTTTATAATTTCTTTAAATATGCATGTTCATTATTAATATGGATCATTCTTAAGTTGACAGTGAGACAATAAACATCTTAAAATATTTAAACTCTAATTTGTGTGCGTGTGTTTTTATATGATAAAAGAAAAATTACAAAACATGAGTGAACTGCTAAAGTAAATAATTGATGCAATTCTTACTATTTATTTGAGTAAGAGCTTTTAATTATTTTAACACCCCTATTATGCCGACTAAAAGTAACAGTCGCCATGTACTTATTATTTGCACTTCTTTAAATGTACACATTTTTTTACTATAAAGGATGCAATGGCAAGCTTTAATGTCAGTTAATCAAAATTATCAAAATAATAAAAATTTCAGCCTTTAATCAACTTTTGAAATTTGCTTTTCTAAAAAACATTTTAACCATTTTTTATAAAAAGAAAAACGCGGTGTAACATTAAAGAAAAAAATTTATGTTTTTTTATTAGATCCAGCACTCAGGGGATTACCTCTACTGCACTGCGTTGTGCCAGAACTGGAAAATTAGATTGTGGGAAAGTGGAGTAGTGTCCCTGAATTTTTGATTTGTATCTTTGTACACTGAAAGTGATAATAAAGACCGCATATGAACTATTCGGCTAAAAAACGAATTTTGTCTGTAGTTCTTTTTAAACTGTTCCATATTGGACAATATTGCTAAACAAATTACAGAATGCCTATAAACTCAACTTAAATAATTTTTCTTTTATAAAATGTACAAAAATGAAACATCATAATAAAAGAATATTTTATTTTATGAACCGCGAGAACTTTTGTTAAATAGATTATTTTAAGCTTAAGACTAAAATATTTATCCGAAAATGATTTTAACTACTTATTTGAAAGCTATCACTAAAATTGAATCGCTAGAATTTCGTTTAATAGAATAGAAAAATTCGAAGCTGTCATTAAATTTACGGTTTATAATTAATTTTGTATTGATTTATGAACTTTTAAAAATATGGGACATTGACATTGGAGTAGTATGGGTAAGTTTAATCTTTCCCAGTGATAGGAAATAGGAAACCCTCAAAATTTTTAACAAAACTGAAATATTATGAATTACGTTTGCCTACACATTTGCGTACAAATACATCACTTAAAATAGCAAAGCTTCTCACAAACAAAATAAATCAGTTAAAGTTTTAAGTTGTTGGATTTTACTAATTCTAGTTTCCAAACATAAAGACACTATCAGAGTACAAAATTTGATTAAAAACAAATACTTATTTAAGAACTATGTAAAAGACTTTTAACAAGAAATATTGAAAAAATGATGCGCCAACATATAGAGCTGATACTCAACGACTACAAGTTATCTACGCTGGGGTCAGTGTCATATTTAATAGAACTTGCTGCTTCATAAAACCAAAAGTTTCGTAGTTATGTTCTGTTGTAATTTAAAAATTTTTGTTTAAGAAATTTAAATGTCTGTACTCTGAAAAGCTTTTTTAAAGTTTTTGAAATGCTTCATTAAATTTTTATTCGTTCTAGCGTGTTAAAAAAAAAAGAAAGAATTTTCAAAAACAAAAGAAATTGTTATTATTCACAAAAAGTGTTGTTTCTAGGTGAAAGAAAAATAAAAACAATAACCTAAAAGTAGAAAACAAATTAAAGTTATAACAAATAACTCATTTGAGCGCACTGAATAATCACAAATGTATTCAAACGCATTTGTTTTTTATATACTTTCTTTTATTGTACCAGTTTTTATAGCTTTAAGTTTAAAAGTTTTTCTCTGGCCATGAAAAGGGCAAACATAAGGGAGTGTCATGTTGTTTAGATACAAGTGCCTGCTTTTTCGTTTACTGCTGGTGTTCTGCAAAATACACTGTTTACAAATGGAATTAAATTTGTAGATAAAAAAATACACACTCAAGTTAATTTGGCTAGCCTTGAGCTATCCCTTTTAAATTTGGTGTCAGTTCGAAAAGAATTAGAGTAAAACTTCAAGAAAAACAAACTTGTTTTGTACAAAAATAATAAAAAATAAAATAAAGAATAGTAATATTTAATAAATTTGATGAAGATGCAGCAGGCTTTTGTTAGAGTTTAATTAATTTTATTTTATAATCCTTGCTTTTATAAGTTATTTTTCAAGTAACATTTAAAAAGATAACTTTTTTAAAGGAACAGGTTTCGAAAATATCTATTGAAAAATACCATTCCAGAAAGTAACTACAAAAAAAACTTCTTAGAAAGGTTAATTGTACCTCTTATACTAATATCTTTTTTAACCTTTTGAAAAAGAATCTTTAATTACTTTTTTTCAAAAATATTTATTCAAGTATAAGCCTTTGATAAGTATATATTAAATAAAACTTCCAAAATAAGAAAACATAAAGTGAAGCAGCAAGAGGCCCGTTCTTAATAAGTATCGCGAACCACATATAACAGACTTGAGACTGAGCGAATTTTACGTGGCAATTATTATTATTGTTGCGTTGTCATTTTGCCGTATAACATATATATGATGTCATGCTCGTTGTTGTTAACTTTAACATCATGAAATTTATTTTTGTTTCTTAGATATGGAGTATTTGTTTACCTCCATTATTATTTCTCTTTAACAAAATTTATTGAAGTTTGTGTAAATACAGACATTTGAAATGAATGAACTGTTAAGGGTAAAGAATTGCTAAAAGTTTGTAACGTGTTTTGTAACTTTCAATGTAAATTGTCATCCGAGAGTGAAATAGTTGGTATATGAAAAAAAATTTTTTTGAGCAATTTGGTTTTTTTAAATTCTTGGCATATGTTAATTATACTCGTATTAGTTAGTTATATTTTTTTTACCCTAAAAACATTCCACAAAAATTTTTTTTTTACTTTTAATTTATTTAATAAAATATTTATATATAAAAATGAAATAATTTTTTATAGTATTTATAGTATTTATTTGTACTATATTAACTTTAATATTTTTTACTACTCCATTTTAAACTTAACAAAAGAATTTTTATATCGGTTTTAAAGCAAGGTCCACAAAAAAACTATGAAAAAATTATAAGATGGAGCATTTCTAAATTAGACTAGCTTTGTATTTATTAACAGCATTACGAATTGCTTATACTTTACTTTTTGCTTTACTATTTGTTTATACTTTACTGTTGCATTTTAATAGAAATTATATAAATTTAACTTAACCGTCCTGAAAATAGCGGCAGTTGTAATCAAATCCTAAATTAACTTCGAATTTGCTGATAAAAGAAGAAAAGAAAGTCTTCAAGTTGCATCTATAAAAATTATCTGTGATTCTATATCCATCTCTTTATGTGATATTTACTTTGCTCCACGATTTTTGATTCAGTGTGATGAATTTAAAAAATTTTTAAGGGTAATAGGAACAAGATTTACAGGTGGTACTGATTTCAATGTTAAGCATAGTTGGCGGGGTTCGGGATTAATAACACCTAAATACAGAAAGCCTTATAAGTGTATAAATAACAATTATTATTCCGTCTTATCCACTTAAAGTTAACCGTACTGGCATTTAGTTACGTCAAAAATACTAAATTTATTGGATTTTTTCAAATATTATGAGATACCTAACAATTTTTTTCAAATAACTGATCGTAGTGGCCTCAGCTTTAATCATATACCACTTATTGTTGATTTCAATGCCTTTTTACTCTTTTACTCCAAAAAGCGTAGTATTCTTAACAATAAAACTGATTAAAATTCGTTTATCACCTGGCTAGAAAGAAATGTTAACCTTCACTTTAGACAACTTGAATTATGAAGCTGGATTTTTATCAGCACCAGCTTTTGAAAACCAAAATATCGAAATTCAATTGTATATAATTTCAGAAATCAGAAACATGATAAGAAGACTAAGAGTGTCTAACAAATAAGCAGAAATCCAAATAACAAACGCATCCTCAATAAAACTGTTAGCAATATTAAACTTCATTTGTCAGAAATAACAAATTAAGAAATTCAAAATTTCGTTCGTAATTAATTGTTTTTATATGAAGGGCTACAAAATATTTAAAATGTCGAACAAGGCGAAACATTCTCACTACTTATGAAAGTGGATCACTGTGCAAGACGGATAAAAACAAATCTGAAGCATTTGATTTACATTTACATAAAACCTTCAATCCCAAGATATAAGTGACACTCCATACACGAAAAAAGTACAAAATTTCTTAACAACTCTTTGTCCAATGGATTGGCCAATCAAACCTTTTTCACCCTAGGAAGTTCAAGAGAAAATGTCTAAATTGAATCATAAGATTGCATTGACGGATAAATTAATATATAACTCAATTCTGAGATCAAACCATATTCCCCCGCAATGAAAATGTGCGGAAGTAGAAACGTCTTATCGCCCAATAAGTTCACTAGTCAAATTTTCCAAAATATTTAAAAAAATATTTTAATGAATGTTGCTTTTGCTCGAAAAGCTTTACATCACACCAGAATACAATTTGGATTCAGAACTAACCATGGAATTCCCGAGCATTGTCATCGCATAGTAAATTTCACACGAGATCCTTTGAAAATAAAAATTATTGTTCAGGTGTATTTTTGGATGTATAGCAAGCCTATCAAAAGTCTAGCATACTGGATTTTTAAATAAACTAAGAACATTACTTCCAACATATTTCTACCTCATACTAAAATCATATCTTAATTAAAGGACCTACTATGTTAAAGGAATTGTCAATTTTCAGGAATATATAGAGTTCAACCTGGTGTTCCTCAGGACAGTGTATTGGCGCCAGTTTTATATAAAATTGTTTTATCTGACATGCCAGTCAAAAACATATTTTAATTGCAATCTATGTTGATGATGCTGTAATCCGTGCCTAAAACACAAATCCCAATGATGCTTCAAATCAGCTTCAAGAACTTGATAAAAAAAGGGATTGTTACATAAGTGGAAGGTGAAAGTTAACACAGAAAAATCTACATTTGATACACTTACTCTTCGTCGTAGAAATTTCAAAATTTTATTTCTATACATTTATTACGTTCTTCAAAGCAATTCTGCCAAATACTTAGGGTGGCACAATAATCGTAGACTTACTTGAGAATATCAAATAAATGCTAAAACGTCTTCTTGGTCACTGGGTCCAAGACCCAAACTGATTCAAGGCTGAGGCTTACCTGGCCTAAGCAAATCAGTTTTAAAACTATTTTGGTCTTACGGTATTCAACTGTGGGAACAGCCAGTAATTCTCATGTTGAAATCGTACAAAGGTCTTAATCTAAAACACTGTTATGTATTGTCAATGTGCCATGGTTATATATAGCAAAGCTATTCATGATGACTCACCCATTCTAAAAGTTAAAGATGAAATAAGGAGTTTTAACAATAAGTACTTGGAGGTGTTAAGTAATCACACTAATTTATTGGCAATAACCTCTTGGAAAGAGGATACTAAAAAAATTTGAACACTAAAAAGACGCCATATACTAAATTTGCCCTTTTGCATTAAACATTATATACATATATGCTTTAATTTTATTTAAATTGTTTATGGATAAGTAACTTGCCATTTTTTTAATTTAGTTTAATTTATATTTAAGGATTTTTTATTTTGCTGTTTTAAAAAAATTAAGCATCTACGTTAGAGTTATCAAGTTTATTTGTTATCTTTAATAAAAAATATATTTTATTTAAAATATTAAAAAAAGAATTCAAAAACTTATAATCTTTAATTATGCAAGGTCATTTTTATATCTGAAAAAACTTCTATAGATTTACCTTGAAAATTTAAAATAAAACAGAATAAATAAATAAAACATTTTATTACATATTTATAAAATAAAATTCTTAGAGCTAATACTGTACGTAAAACGAACATATTACGGAGATACAGCAGGTAATCTTTTATATAATTCTTCCTTGAGGTAAAATTATTAATATTACGAAATTCATAAAAAAATTAAAAATGTTTGCTTCATATTAATGTAAATGATTACTGTGAAAAAACACATTAACGCAGATAATCAAGTCTCATAGTGAATCATATACACGTATATTTTTGAAGTTCTGAAATAGGAACCGGCAGACTTTCTAGATTTCAAGTGTAATTTAATAGAGGGTCAATAGTCAATAGCAAAGAGTGCGTAAGAACTTGTCTTTATATAAAGATATGGATACGAATAGTATTCTGTCCCATCAGGTGGGCTATTGACGCAATTGATATTATTATTTACACTTAAAGGCAAAACCCATAAGGCAATATTTTTTTCGAATATTGTGTTGTGCAAAATTGTGTTTAAGAAGTTGTTCATTATACAAAGATAGCAAAGAATAATTTCATCTGTGAAAGATACAATATGCTTAAGCTAAATATTAATTATGCTCTAAAGGTTAGCAACATTAATTCACATTAAACACAACAAACTCTATTTTTTCAGAAGGTCATTCTTATATTTTACGAAAATGAAAATATATTTAAATATATCATATTAATAAAAACTTATATGTGAATATTTTAAGCGCTTGGTTGTTTAAGTAATAAAATATATGGGAAACTTTTAATGCAGAATTTTAGATTCATGCTGTTGGTAATCATATCGGCATATGTAAGATTTTGGTACGAATTACTTTGCTATTAATACTTCTTTCAGATGATCCGATTAAGGATATAACGACGTAGCTATTTTTGACTAGTTAAAAAATAAAGAAAGCCACATACCCGGTCATCGCGTAGTTTTTGTATTTTCTACTCTAGCAAGTCAGTTTTATTTTAATACAAAAAAGCCTAATCGTTCTAGCAGTTCTTAGGTAATTCAGCTTTTCATACTTAAAAGATGCTCAGGCTAAACTTACAACAATGTTAAGTTTTCTAAACCGCATTTTAGCATGCAAAAAATCAAGAAGTTTTTGATCTCAGAGCACATAATATCGCATTATCGAAAGTTTAGGCATAATTCCTAATCGCAAAAACATGCGAACTTATAATTTACAGTTAAGGTTTTAACACTGTGATATTCGGTTCTTCCGTTTTACGCAAAGGGGATTTTATCAAAATTATATTGATAAACACAAGTAATTTAGTAAATCTGTCGGGTAGGAACATCAAAAAAATCTTGATTTTAATAAAACTTATATGAATTCAATTACCTTACAGCGTATTTAAGTCAATACAAAAATTAAGTAGATTTTAGAAAATACGAACATAAAATATATGTCTCTTATATTATGATTTTGAGAGCAAATAGATTTTGAATGCAAGTTTACTTAGGAGTTAATTTCAGTTCAAAGGCTGTAACTTGTTTCTTAATTTCAAACAAAAATTTATTCATTCGTTTTCTGTCATTCGCTAATATTGAAACTACCTGATAAATAAATGCACTTCGATCTATACAAAAAACACCTTTTTGGGTATTATTTAAATTTTCCACGACAAATAACAAGATTTTAAGTAGATCTTTCTAAAAATAAATTGAAAAACCATATTTCTTTTCGTGTGTTAAATCTACTTAAAATTATGTTTATTAATTGTATTGACATCAAAATTTTATTTTTATTTTTATATTTATACAAAAGACATGAGTCAAGGCTATAACCTTAACATAAGATTGATAATTTTCTTTTAAATTATTTACAAATACACCCTGACTTTTTATACTTTTTAAAAATAGAAAAAAAAAACATGTTTTCTTTTCAAAGAAATCTCAAGTTTTATGTTTTCTAAACGCAAATATGTAAGAATATTATGTGAAGTGAATTAAAACAGAATTTCCTTATCATGTACAGTATACATTAGCAAGTATGCATAAAGATAAAATACATGTTAAATATATCAAAGAAATAAAATCCAAATATAATAAGAATAAAAAGTATCAATTGGGAATTTTTTTCTGAATTGTATTATTTATTACTATTTGTTTTAACATCTTTTTAAATAAGCTGTTGTTTTTCTTGTTATGTTCTTATAGTCATGGGAGTACTAAATTTATCTCCTGACTTGTCAACCAACTCATAAGATGCTCTTGTTCTTGTCAGTAACTTTTGCACACCATCTTAAATAAAAACAAGTAAGAGTGTTATATGCCAAATCTTATATACCTTTCACCATTTTTTTAAATGTAGTTTATTGAAGAAAGATAATTAAAAAACTTAAAAAAATTTACATAAAAGTGCTGTCGGGTGAGCAGCGCAAATATTTTCACTTGATGTTTTAATCTTATTTTTTAATTCTCTATCGCCCTATACATTTTTTTTTTTTGATTGGTGTTATTTCACTGCTCCAAATAATATAGAAAATGTAGGCGTGGTGTTTTACCTGCTGCGTCAAAGGACATGGACCGGATCTTGTTGACTTCAAATAACACCTTTTTCGACACTCTCTTTGCTCGATTGGCGTATTTCAATTTTTTCTAGCTGATCTCGTGCCTCGGCAGGCTTGATTTCAACAGCAACACGGACGAGCAGTTGGGCAGACGGACATCGCTCAATCGGCTTCGCTATGAATAAGAAGTCAGAATATATACACTTAATTGGGTCGGAAATGGATATTGTAGAAATTACAAACCAAATGACAAAATAAGTTTTACACTTTTTCCACTTTTTGTCGTAAAGGGTATAAAAAAATAAATTTTACAAAATCCACTACAGCATCAGGACTGAAGCTTCTGCTGAGTGAGTTAATAGCAAGAGTAATAGGTTCATAAGTTATTGTTAAGCTGCGTCAAAATTGTATAAACAAACGCATGAAACGCATACTTTTAGGTTTTATGAATAAAGAAATTGATGTTAGTGCAACTAATATGTCGTTAACATGTGTGTTTGCGAATACGAAGAGTTTAAGCAAGTTTCTTAACAATGTAAACATAAGTTTCAACACAGCAATTTAAGTATTTAATTTTGACATTTTGTTAGCTGTTTTACAGGGATTGAAAGAAAAAATTCAATGTAGTTTTAGGTACATTGAGGCGTTGCAAACTGAAGCGTTATAAAGATATCCAAATTAACTGTTCGAATAAAAATAATTCAAATTTTTTCGGTTTTATGAATGTTTTAAGCTTGAGTGGTGTTCCGTGGGAATTCCTCTAGTATAAAGTGGGTGAACCTGGAAATTTTTGGAAGCTGAGCTACTAAAACCAAGCCATTATAAGCAATTAAATAAGGCCGCACTTTTCATTCTTATTACCACTGTTCACTTTTTTCTTAAAGAAAGGGAGGATGTCCGACTGTTTCCTTTTCGAAATATTAATGAGCACTTACATTAACACTTTTTTACAATGAAAACGACAGCACCAATAGCAGTCACTAAACACCACGCTCGATTCCTCGCGTAGAATGGCACTGAATAAGCCGCAGTGTTGCCACATGCCAGATTGGCTCAAATTCCCCACAGTGTTCTAAAGGAATTCCCCGGATTCAACTTTTAACACCATATTCAAAACAGTTTTGCATTAATTGGTTTTAATTGGAGCTTATTTGTGTACCTATAAGGGCTGTGTAATTTTGTATATTACAAAGTTAGCAATATCAACAAAACCGAACACATTATAAAATATAAAAATGGATTTGACTAAGTTGGCCGTAAGGCTTGTAATTGCATTAAATACAAATATATAATTCAAAGGGCCACTATTAAAAATAAATATTATAATGGAGATCAATTTATAATTATAATTTTTAATGTTTGGGGGGGGGGGTTTCAGCCTGAAAGCCCGCTTCCCCCCCGTAAATCCACCTCTGACTTTATGCAATAACAGCTATAAAAGAATTACTGAAATATTTACATTAGATTGTTACGAAATAAAAAAACAAAATAAATAAAAAATGTAATTTTTAAATCATGGAAAGGAGGTTTGACTATTTCAATTAAAATTTCCGTTACTTTAGTTTTTATGAAATAAGAAGATGAACCGTGAAGACAAATGAATTAAATTTTATTTTCGCCTTAAGTTCATAAATGCAAGTTAGCATATTCTACAATAACTTACAATACACATGACACAATTACTAAAAAACTGTTAACACGGAACTTAATATTTCCACACACTAAGTTCAACCAGCTACAATAAAACAACAATAACACAGAGAGTCAAAGCTACTTAGAAATATGCAATAATTTAAATCATATTGAAATAAATTGTCAACAGAGCATTTGTTAAAATAAAATAAAACAAAGAAATACTAAAATTATACTAAAATAAATTGCTAAATCATAAAGTAAGCGAACTCAACTTATAAAAAGAAGAACAATGTAATAAAAAAGCAGTTGTTGACATGATCACGTCTTTTATTTCATATCTCATAACTCACATTTGTAATTAAATTTTTTTCTAGAAAGAGGTTTTTAGAAATTAAAAACTGAACTTAAGCTAAAAATTATTTTAAATAATATAATGTTCCATTACCTTAACTCAATGATTTAGTTAAAAGTTTTACGTCTACCTTCTTTAGTTTTGAACTATGATTTGTGTTTGCACTATGATAAAAGGGACACAATGACACAATTTATATATAACTTAGAACGATAGTTATTTATCTTTTCCCTTGATTCTTAAAGTAAAAAAAAGGAATCTATTAAAAATTATATGGATCTAAATTTTATGATGCATATTACTTAACCAAAGTTGATTTTTAAACTTTGAAAGTAAATGAGCGATCACTAAATTGAACTGTATGGCACAAGTCTAATACAAATAACTGCACAGTTTTATTTATGTTTTCTTTGTCTTAAAAATGTGCATTGGTTTTGCAAATATTTTTTGTTGGTTGTAAAATCATTAAGCTGGTTATTTCACTGAATAAAAGTCTGCTTTTACTGTTACCACTTCTGGCAATTAAGAAGAGAATAAAAAAATATTACTTTTAAAAGATTTTTAAAAATTTAAATATGTTTCATTTATCTTTGTTGCCAAAAGTCTGTTGTCTAAACAATTTTGTGGTTTGCTTTTATATCAAATTAACTGTTTACATTCTATTATTTTTTTTTTGTTCGTAGTTTGTGTTAAATTTCCAAAGTTAAGCTTTCACAAACCTTTTTTTATTTATTTAAAGTTTTCTGGCCACAACCGAACAAACCGAACAAGTGGTAAATATCTTTTAGGAAGAAATATTTAAGCCATTTTTGATTAAAAATTTTTCAAAATATTTTTTTATATCATTTAACCTTTAAAGCTGTTTAAAATTAAAAAAAAATTATAAGTAAATTATATTTGTAATGCCATTTATAAAATTTTTTTTGGATATTTCTAGTAAAATGTTATAAATGTGGATTAAGATAACTAATTTTAACAATATTTTTTAACAATATCCATTAAAAATAATTATATATATTTAAAATTAACAAGAAATGTTATTATTAAATAAAGTAAATAATAAATCAAAAAAAAATATTTTCTAAAACAAAAAACACGAAAATGATACCAAAAGCTTAAAATCAATTCTAACCACATAAATAAACCTATAGCGGAGTTTCCTGAGTAACATTTGATATATATCTGAAAACGCAATTTATATCAAACCGAACACATGAAGCAACAAATTTGGAGATCACAAGAAACATACAAACATTTAAAAAATGACAAAAAATTATATCTTTCGTTATTGCAAATACGTGTGTCATACTAGTTAATTGCTACGACGAGCCTTACTGCTCGGATGGATTTTCTTACATTGTGTTAGAAAAATAAAAGGTTACCTATCTATATCCTTTTGTCTTTACACTAACAGCTAAATTCCTTAAAACTTAATGCCTATAGGTCATTTAAAAGATTTATCTCCAAACTCTATATTTATGTTTGAGGTCACGTATGACTACAATGATATTAAAACTTTGTATATATGTAAGTAGGTATGTATTTATGTGTGTATGTATTCATATATGTGGTAATCAATAATTCTTATGATACTCTGTTTCGATAGAAGTTTCCTGAAAATTGATAAAAAAAAAACTTTTGTCATTTGTAATGTAAAACGAAAACTTCTTATAAAATACATCATCAAGTCTACTGTTAAATTATTCTCCCATTGTAAAAAGTACTTCAGGAATTAAAAGTATAGTAAAATATGTCCAGATTTAATATTAAAAATTCGACGAGTTTCATTGCATCCCTTAACAAATAAATTTTTAATGCCATCAGAAATTTTACATTTTCTTAAAATTTTATATTCGTTATTATAGTTGTTTTTATTATTTTAGATAAGCAAAATCTACACTGAGAACCTACACAAAATGAAAAAAAGAAATACAATTCAAAACCATGATATTTCGCTTACTCCAATTGCTTTACTACACCTTACAACTAGTATTGTAAGAAACATACTCCAGGACTATAGGGTTACCTATAAGTATCTAAAAACTAAGAAAGGAAGTGTTTTCAATGTTTGCCTGCGTGTGTTGGCATGGAGTATATTGCTTTTAGTGGTTCTTTTTAAAATACGATAAACGTTATAATTCTATTTATTATACTTTTAAGATCTAGCTTACCAGATGTGTAGGTCAATGTAAATTCTAAGAAGTTACTTTTATAAAAGTAAATAGACTGTTTAATAATATATCAAATGAATTAAAATTAATATCGGGACCAGTTCATTTTAATTTCTAAAAGATTTTAAGAATAAAAAATTATTTACAAATGTATGCGGACGTTTTCTAAAAAAAAAGTAATGCACTGAGTTGTGTGTGGACTAAATTAGTAGTTACGGATATTCCTTGTTTTCTTATTTAAAAAATATGTTTTCGCTAAATAACGTCCGCATAGATTTGTAAATAATTTTTTCTGTTTTAAAAATTTTTAGAAATTAAAATAATAATTAATAATAATAATAATTAAGCCGAAATTCCGTCAAGCACAAGCGTTATTGCTTACAAAAACGCATTATGTAGACAGGCATTCCTTCCTACTTTGTGAGTTGACTGACTGAAGTGGTGTCTGGTGCGCACAAATGAAAAGCTAACTGTAAATATTTTTGGTTACGTTACTCTGCTACCAAATCTGAGGTCAGTTGGTT
Organism: Cistogaster globosa; assembly: GCA_937654795.1. Lineage (NCBI taxonomy): Eukaryota > Metazoa > Arthropoda > Insecta > Diptera > Tachinidae > Cistogaster > Cistogaster globosa. Next base: position 55,943,216 of record OW569406.1, read on the forward strand.
AAAGGTATTGATATTGTTTCAATTGGCTGTACTAAAATGTGATTCCTACGCATGCTTTTAACGGAAAAACTTGAAAAGTGCAAATTATTTGGTTAGTACGTTAAAAGAAAACTTGTGACAACAACTACATATTAAGAATAAAAGATAAAAAGGCAACACATTAACATTATAATAAACAAGTCCTGTGAGTACACTACTTGTATTATAATAAACGATTTTTCACGTTTTTGCTTTGTGTATTTTTCCCTTTTTTTACACCGTTTTTTACTTATGGTTTGTTAAGGCCATACAAAATGTCCTTTAACAGTTTTAAGCTGGCTGTGAAATAGGCAAATATAAGGGAGTGTCATGTCGTTTAAAATATAACAGTTTTAATAGCTTTACTCTAGCAGTGAAATGGCAAATGTAAGAAAGTGTCATGTCGTTTAATATATAAATAACCGCTATCTCATTCATTGGCAATGTTCTTTAAAAAACAATGACAACAAAATTAATACAATTCTTAAGATACGGTCCGATTAGTCAAATATTTGACCAAAAAGTCGTAACCACTAAATTATTGACAATTTTTTTATACTTTTTAACTACTAATTAAAATATATAAGATCCTCCTCAGTGTAAAAGGTCCAATGGATATATTTATAATGTTATAAATCGTCATTCGTCAACATTTTCTTTTAAAATAGGGGTTACGCTTTTTCTGTCAAACATTTAACTAATCTGAGCGAGCCTTTAGATTAAAAACAGTTTTACCAACTTTTCCTTAATTATTTTAAATTAATTTTTGGTACAAGCGGTATGTATTTAACATTATCTTCTAAGTTTAAATATTCAAAATAATAACTTGACTAGCCTTCGCTCTTCTGTACTGCTCCATATAGATTTGGTGAATTAGGTGAAACTTTAAACTCAAAATAAGAAGACCTTATGAAATTATTAGTTGAACTGTTTGATATTATAACAAATAAATTAAACTTGACTTTGATTTAAGTTCATTTTTATTTTTAATTCTAATATATTTTAAGAAAAGTTACTTACAAATGTATGCGGACGTTTTCCATAAAAAAACAAGGAAAATAAGACGCAGCAGAATCTAATGCTGGATATTCTGGCATATTATCCAATGCTACAGCCACGAGTCCACATATTATTTTATGCACGAATTCTTTTCTCTTTTTTTTTTTAAGACAAGTAGCACTTCAGGCATTAAAACCTTCTTAGTTATTTTTCGTTACTGTGCTACATTCTTTAGGAAAGGGATAAATGAGAGATGAGACAGGTGGTGAAAGGAGAAAGATAGATAGTTATTTTACTTCTCCGGCGAATATGCTATGAAGAAGTACCGGCGAAGTAGGCTGCACGTTTTTAATGTTCATTCTGAATATGTATTTATACCATTAAACAGAAAAAAACATTTTTTGTATTTTGATTGCCGAAGGGGTTGAACCCTAGACAACCAGGTTTGTAGTCAACGTGTTTACAACTTTGACTACAGCAGCATTTCTGGGTTTGATTTAAGGTGCAATATATGCTATCGAGTGAAACGTCATTATATGAGAAGGTGAGTGATATATTTCAAATACGTTAGTGAAAATAATTAATAAATTAAATTAAATTCTATTAATTTATTGAAATGGGTGCTTTTCGGTCACTGAAAGTAGAGACCATGTTAATTTTAAACGCAAGAGTAATAATAAAAGAGTAATAATAAAAAAACTGTCAACTCTTTTATGTGCTGTTTCTATGTTTGTTTTTTAAGTTATATTCATATAAATTTTCCAGACGTCTTGATCGCCTGTAATATAAAAACAGCACATTAATTAATTTCAATAAAGAAAAATGCGTCTGGGAATCTGCCTTCATTGACTGGTTCTCCGAAAATTTAAAAATTTTAGTGAAATTAGTCAACCTCCGCAGATTACAATGTTTATTTTTATTAAAATGTAACGTTAAGACAAATAATCTTGTCAAGTTTTTTTTCGGGAAAAATATTACTTAATATTGCTGTGTTTTTGTATAAAACATTTTTGAGTTCTTATAGTCTTTTTACTTTATTGATTCAATGTAGTTCTTATTTAATTAACTTGGCTTTTAATATGAGACCATATGGATATGCTTTCCCCACAGAAATACATATTGCAGTTTTAAATTATTAAAAAAAATAAATTATTTTTCAAAAGTACCTTTTTAAAAATATACGCCTAAAAACTACCATTCTAGAAAGTAAATTCCTAAAGAGTATTTAAAAAAGTACATTGTAAAACCGTACATCTTATACTAGTTCTTTTCAAAAGCTTTATAAAAGAAACTTTTAAATATTACTTTGTAAATGTTTACTCTTTAAAATTATCTCTTCTATAGAACCTTCATTTAAAAAGGTAACAACTTGAAAAATAAGAAATTATTATGGGAAGTAACAGAAGTCCCGCTCTTTAAAAGTGTCACAGACTGCAGGATATCTGCCCGAGGCATATATTACAAGGGTGTTGACGAACATATGTTGACAATTTTTACTCACTTCTGTTTATTGTAATGATGTCTTTTTGCCACAAATTTATTGTGTCCGTCATGCTTCTTGTTGTTAACTCTAAACAAAACAAAAAAATAAATTAAGAAATTCTTTGTATTGAATCTTATATTTACTTTAAAATTAATGACCATACTTGAGCCTTTTTTTTGGCTTTACGGCGCAATATTAATAATCGCTTATGTGTTCCTTTTTGAGTCAAAAATTACTGCTTTGTCGGAAGAAAATGATACCCTAGCTGCGACTCTACTAAACGTTTCCTTTATAACTCGCGATACTGGTTGCAATCGTATTTTTAATAAAATACGAAACTCGAGTCATTTTTAGTCGTAATACTCGTCGTATACGATTCTTCTTCGATTTATATTATAGGCACATTCATAATTTTATTTTTTAATAAAAAATAACAAATTCCTAAATAAAAAACAAAGTTACATTTCAAGCCTTTACATGTATGTACATTTTGTTTTTTAAACAAGTCGCTCTCTTTTCATTTGTCAGAGTTATATTTTAGTCTAGTTTTAAACGCACAGCTGTTTCATCAGTTCTTAGTAATATTGAGTAATCATAAATGACTCACATTAGCGATTTTTGTTAAAACAATCTTCTAAATAAAAATTCAAACTTAAAATTTTTAATCACGTAGGAACTTCAGAAAAGTCTTCCCTTCATTGAAATTAATATGAATCCAATTACCTCATAGCGTATTTAACTTAATATAAAAATTAAGTAGATTTTTGAAAATACATCAAAAATATATATCGTTTATATTTTGATCTTGAGAGGAAATATATTTTGTATGCAAGTTTATTTAGAAGATAATTTCAGTGCAGTAGCTGTAATTTATTTCTTAATATCATGTCTCATTCACATTGCAATTACCTGATAAACAAATGCACTTCGATCTCTGAAAAAACACACCTTTTTAGTTATTATAAAATATATCTACTTAAAAAATAAAGAGTTCTATCGTAAAAAAATATTTTAAGTAGATCTTTTTAAAAAAAAATCGAAAACCATATTTCTTTTCGTATGGTAAATCTAGTTAGAATTCTTTGTATTAATAAGACTTACATAAAAATTTAATTTAATATGGACTTGAAGAGCCCTGTCAATAAGATATTGTATAATTCTTTTTGTATTTATACAAAAGACGTGAATTGCATCTATACTTTAAACATAAGTTTAATTATTTCCCTGTAAATTATTTTTAAATAAGCCCTGACTTTTTATTCTTTAAAAAAATAGAAAATAAGGGAAAAAACATTAGGTTCTCTTCAAAGAAATCTCAAAGAAATCTCAAATTTGCTTTCTAAATACATATATTTAAAAATACAATTTAAAGGCAAAATAAACAGCGTTTCCTTATCATTTGCAATATTTACATAAGTGACTATGTATTAAAATAAATTACTCACGTGTGTATTTGTTTTTAAATATATCAAAAAGTATACACAAAAAAGTGACTCTTGGAAATTTTTGCCGAGTTGAATTGTTTATTATTATTTGCTTTAATATCTTTTTAAATTATATGTGGTTGTGGTTCTTGTTATTGTTCTTGCTTATTGTCATGGGAGAAATACAGTTATTTTGTGAAATGTCAACCGACTTCTAAACTGGTATTGTTCTTGTCAAGCACTTTTGCACACCGTCTTAAATTATAAAAAATATATTTAAGCTTTATGATATAATATAAAGATGCATACATTCTGCTGGTGTCTAACTTTATCTGTTTATTTAAAAACAAATTTGTAAGCGATTTTATTTCTTATTATAAAATATCAAAATTGAAATAAACATGAACAATTAACTCATGTGTTATAACAGAAAAAATTTTTTAAGGACGAAAAAGACGCCTTTTTAGGAGTAAGCTTTTGAAGGTAGGTATGTTTTAGAGTTTTATTGATTTTTTTTATTTTTGACTGATTCAATTTGGAATAGGAACAAAGCTCAAATTAATGTAAGTTTTAAGGCGCATAAATTATTCCGTTAAGAGGTTTCGTGGACACTTAGTATGAAACATTTTAGTCACTTTCTGATTCTAGGTGGACGATGGTTTTTTATGCTAAAAAAGCTAATTTACTGACTATGACTCCGACCAACCTACACGCAAAAAAACTGATAATTTAAGCCTCAAATCTTAAACTTAAAACTTTAACTTTTAAATTGTCACGTTTTTTTAAACTTAACTTAAGATGTGTATCATACTTACACGAATTAATAGGCAACAAATCGCAAAAGGTAACACAACAACAATTACCATGTGAGTTCAGACTTCGGCGGAATAGACTTCAGCGAAAATGCATGATCAGCTATACACAATTTTGGTTAAGCTGAATGCAATTTTCATTCCGTTATTCAACCCATGGTCAGGAAATTGTAACATAATGATCGAAAAAAAATCGATATGAACGAATAGAACATAATATAAGTTGTGGAGAACTGGCAGTTCTAAAAATTGATAGTTTAGTTGTTTGAAAACTTTTTAAATGCAAAGTCATAGTCTCAGAAACTGTATATGTATACCTTTAAATAGTTCTGTTCAAGATGCATAGCAAAACAGTCCGAACTAATAGCATGTTCACACGGCAAAATGAAGCACTTGCTTCGCTCTTCGAATCATGATTGCGAAGCACGCTGTTTACACGACACACGCTACATGCTTCGATTGGACATCTGCACAAAAACTGAAATAACTCTCAAATAATTTGTTCAAAAATTTTATTTTTCTTTTTAATTTTGTTTGTTTGTAATTTATTACATTTAAAATTTTAAGGAAATTAATTGTGTTTTATATAACACATATCCACACACCACTTTAAACATTGTTTTTCTCTTTTTGTTTACATTTTATACAGCTAGTTCAGATAAACTTGCAATAAAAATTAGAGAAGACATAAATTTTTCATGCTTCGTAAGTAGATTCAATATGAATCTACCAGCTTCGCTCTCATAATTTTGTATGGCGAAGCAAGTAGATTCGCTCATGATTGGAGTGTGAAGCAAGAATAGAGAGCGAAGCAGGTGCCGTGGAAACATACTATAATACAAATTAGTCCAAACGCGTTCCAGATAACAATTTTTGTACAATTTAGAGAGAAAATGAGAGAGTAAAATTTTTATTTCCTGTACAACGTTGTACGAACTTTTTCTTTGGGTAAGTTCGGAATAGAATTAAATTATTAGCTGTTTTTTGTTTACATTAAAAAAATTTTAAATAAATGTATAATGTGTTTACTTTAAAGCAAAATGGAAGAGTTTTCAAATAAACTTAAAGTTGTAAGTACTTGTGCATATCTTTGTAGATATTTATCACTATCTTTAATTAAATATACTTTAAGAGATCATTTAGGAAGTCGTGGATAAATAATTCTTAAATAGTTGACTTATACCTTTTTCAGTTTATATTCAATTACTTTTCACAGCTGTTGGCAATGCTGCAAATGCTTTGTTTATAAAATATTTTTAATTTTAAGCGTCTAAAATCACCAAAATAAAATTAAGTCAGCACCATTAGCATTTTAGGATGTTCAATTGTGGTTTTTTGCGTTCCAGCAATTTCGGACTACTTTGTCACATTCAGAGAGTAATTTCTTTTTTACTCTTAAGAGTCCGGAGTATTTTGTTTTGCATCTGGAACAGACCTATAAAATTTCAATACTCAAAATACATTAAAGTTTCTAAAATGTTAAAAACACATTAATTTTACTTGATAAAAATGATACAAACAATAAAGTTATTTACATTGTAACGTTTACTATTTTTTATGCACTAAATAACTATAACACTGCGCAACATTATCAGTATCAGCATTAAAGTTTATTCTTTTTGTTGTTGGAACTTTAATTATTTGTAACATCTCTAATATATACCGACGTTTATAATTATTTGCTATAATTAAAACTGATGCATCTTCAAAATTAGGATGATGATTTAGACTGGCACAATGGGAAGATAATGCAGTTTTTGTATACTTTAAATTTTTTGAAATTTTAAAAATTGTATTGAATGTGTTTTGAGTAATGAAATTTTCTATTTATATATGTTTATGTTAACATGTTTGAATTTTTTTGTCATTGTTTTTTGAAAAATTTGTTGAGTTAGTTTGACACTTTTTTTCAAATGAATTTATAATTTGTATTTGAAAATACACAATTTAAATAATTTTGTTTCCTGTTTGCTTAAGACGCCACTCAACGGGTTGCCGAAATATTGTAAAAATATATTTAAAAAAAAACAATATTTTTATTTTAAAACTTGAATTAGTGCTTAATATCTGGAATCTGACAACATCGTGATGTCTGGTTGATTTTTGCCTCGTGTAGCGATATTCAGATTCAGAAAAAATTATGATTTAAATTAAATATAATCCAAAAAAAAAAATGCAAATATGCTAAGTGTTACATAAAAAACGATATTTATCAAAGTTAAACAAAAGATAACTAATTTCGGCTGTTTATAATCCAATCATTATACACGTGCACTCGGATATATACATACATACATGATCAGTATCCTTACTTTAAATACCGTTTTCTTAAACCGCTTCATTTTTACCGCTCTTCACAAGAACAACTACATATAGCTAAAATGTCGCCCAATGATTCAGCAGCTTGCGGGGCTCTATGTGGTAAAAACGTCACAAATACTACTGGTGGTGTGTCTTGTGCGCGTTGTCTCAAATGGTTTCACATTGCCTGCGTTCACATATCTGCTGAGCAATTGAACTTCTTACAGAAAGCGAAAGGAAAATTCTTTTTGAATGTGACACCTGCGCTAATTCCACTTCGGATATGTTAGAGCTAAGAGCTGAAGTTAGGAAGTCAAATGAAAGCACTCAAGCCAAGTTGGACGCTCTATTGTCCAAAGTAGGTATTTATGATGAAGATATAAAAACTCTGAAGAATGAAGTGGCGAATTGTCACATGCAGATAAAACAGGTCGATGTAAATGTCTACAAAAATGTGACGAATCTTGAAGATAAAATTGAGGTTATGCAAAAACGATCAAACAGACATAATGTTATTTTAAATGGGCTTCCACATAAACATATTAAACTTACAGATGTCGTTTTATCTGCTTTTGAGTTTGTTGGAATCAAAGTTGGGCTTCAAGATTTAAATGTAAAGTAAAGTTCAACAGTCTATCAAAGAGAGATGATGCGCAACTATTAAAAATAGGCAAGATTACAGAGAATGACATTCTACGGAACAACAGCAATAATCGCATTTATTTGAATGAACACCTCACAGAAAAGTCTGCTAAATTAAATCGGCTTTGTAGAAATCTCAGAAGAGAAGGTGCTATTGCTAAGTTTAGACTGCTTAACTCTGACTTACCTAGAGTGAAAATACATTTCAATGACAACACCGAACAAATATTTGAATATGAGAAATGCTTCCAACATTTTTGTCCCGTACCTACATCCATGGCTTCGGAAATATTTCCTGACACGGACCCTGGCGAAGTGTGCAACTCCTTTACTAAGAGGGTTTAATGGATCTGCAATTTATTAGTCGCTACATCGGTAATATCTCATTATAATGATCTCATTTATATAAAATATAGATATGTTCTTGTGTGATAACTTTAGTATTCTTATGAATGTTAATAATAATTAAACAAATATACAACATGCAAGTCATAATTATAATAAATGTGATTATGAGCTTCACGATCTGTACATTTTATTTTTATAATTATACCTTTTGTATATATATTTTAATAAGCTTGATTATACTGTTTACTCTTCGTTATACGTGTTATTAATCAATTATTAAAATATGTAGCTATCCAAGAGTTGTCATTAAACTTGCAATAAACTATTTTTATAGCATTTTCATAAAAAAAATTTTTTTCCCTTTTGTATGGGAATTTACTTATCTAACTATAATATCTCTAAAATATATATTTTTGTTTTCTCATTATAAATTTCTTAAAATTTTAATATTCTTGGTCGGTTGTTTTTTATCTTTCTTTGATTCTTATTAAGCTGTGAGTTATGTTTTTCAAGTGACTTCCGTTTTTCAACTCTTGGACACGCTAATTGATATTCACATTTTAATGAACAACTTAATAAGAATTTAAAATTTTTTGTTTTTCCTTATTTTTTCTTTTGTCTGAATCGCTTCGTTTATCATATATACATATACTTTTTTTTAACGTATTAAAAAAATGAATAATATAATTGTAAGTCGATACATTTTTGAGAGAAGGGTTAGATCTGTAATAAATTTCAATTTTGTCGTTACATAACCAAAATATTGGCCCTATCATCGGTGATAATGCTGACTTAAGAACTATTTTTGCTAATTACAGCCAGTATTTGAACATCGCCCATATTAATTGCCAGAGCATTAATCCACAGTCGCAACAAGCCAAACTTGATGAACTTAAAAATCTAGTAATTAACTCTAATGTCCAGGTTATTGGTCTTTCTGAAACCTGGCTTAAATCGGACATGACAGTCCACATACCCGGGTACACCCTTTGCCGCAATGATAGGCCCTACCCTATGAGAAGAGGAGGTGTTGGAATTTTAATCGCAAATGGTATTAAATTCAGAACTATTTTTTCTTCAACGTCTTATAGAGTATGTGAAGCCCTTTTCGTTGAAGTGTTTTCCAGTAATGGTCCTATTCTGGTAGGTGTTGTGTATCTTCCCAATGGAGATTTAATTTCTATGGAAGATTGCCTTGGTGACCTCTTCACTAAGTATCGCAATATAGTTTTAATGGGCGTCTGGAATTGCAATTTATTTGATTACACGAGATCGTCGGAGCTAAGATAATTGTGCAGCAGACTAGGTTTATCTTACGTACACAATTCTTTACCGACGCACTGGAGCATCGGTCGAAACATTACAACTTTAATTGACTTCTTTTTAGTGAATGACAATTCCAATGTTATTATGTCTGGTCAAGGGTCCGTCCCCTTTCTTCAATCTTATCATGATATTATTTATGTCGCAATAAATCTTTCTATTAATCAACGTAACGTCAAATTTATTCAGTACAGGAATTTTGACTGCTTAGACCCTAATGCTGCGCAGTCAATTGTAGATCGTTTTGATTTCTCTAGTTTTTATAGTTGCAGTTCAGTCGACGTTAAGCTTGACACTATTAAGACTCTGTTATCTGAGCTATTTGAACTTGTTCCAATAGTTCGTTTCAAAATCACAATCCGCAAAAATCCTTGGATGCAGAAGATGCAATGCGCGATACTGTAGGGACTGTGCTTACCAAGCCCTTAAACATAACAACACGGAAGGAACCCGCAAACACTACAATAGAATTAAAAATAAACTCAAATCATTAATTCGTAAATTTAGACGACAACACTACATGAATATATTTGATGGAGCAAGCAACCAGCAAATTTGGAGAATTCTTAATAGATCAAATAACAATACCGCTAACGAGTCTAATGTGAATGTGATGAACTGAATAGATCCTTCATTGCGAACAGTAACATCCCTCCTTTATTTGACTTCCAACACATAGGTGGGCGTTTTGACGGTTTCTGTTTTCAGACAATTTTTGAGGATGACTTGGTAGGTGCTTTGACGATAATAAAGACGAATTCTGTAGGGACGGATGGATTTCCAATAAAATTTATTAAAATGGTTTTCCCTTACATTAAAACTCCTCTACTGGATATTTTTAACGCAATTATTATGACGTCTAAATATCCTGACAATTGGAAACTGGCGCGGGTTGTGCCTGTACCAAAAAAAGATTCTGATGGCGGCTTCCGCCCTATAAGCATTTTACCTGCCATCTCCAAAATCATGGAAAATATTTTAAAGTTCCAAATTTGTAACTACATTTCTAAAGAAAATCTTATTTCTTCTTCTCAGTATGCATATAGAGATAAACTTAATACTTCTGGCCTGATTCTTGGCATTACAGACACAATAAGGGAAAACCTGAAAGAAGGTAGAGACTAGGTTATGTTAACACTTGATCTATTTAAAGCGTTTGACCGTTTGGATCATAACACACTTATTTCCAAATTGAGGAACAAGTTTAACTTTTCAATAATGGCATGTAGATTAATATACTCCTACCTGCTGGGCAGACGGCAGTTCGTTAACATGCATGGAGTTAACTCTGAAACTATTCCGGTTCATTGCGGGGTGCCTCAAGGATCTTCTTTGGGCCCTATTTTATTTCTGCTGTATTTAAACGATTGCGTCGAGATTTTAGACTCCGCTTTAGTAAAACCATTTATCTTTGCCGACGATATTCAGTTATTGTTCAGCAACCAAAGAAATTTTCCCGATGTCTTGGAAGCAACAATAAACTTTACCCTTCATAATCTCAATTAATGGACGATCACCAATTCTTTTTTACTTAATGCTAACAAGACAAAGGCTATAATGTTTCGTACTATGCATCTTCAACCTGTTTACCCCAGCATAAGAATTAATAATACTAACGTATCCTATGTCCGTTCCATCAAATGTCTTGGAGTTGTAATTGATCAGCATTTAAATTTTGGCAAACATATTGACACTCTCTCCTCTCGTATTACTTTCGGGCTCAGGAAACTCTATCATTGCGGCTTGCATCTTCCAACCAGGGTTAGGCATATACTTGCAAGTACTTTACTAATGTCACATCTGAACTACTGCATCGAGGTATACTCTGGTACTCTTGGGTATAACATTCGCGCTATCGAACGTAATGTAAAACACATTGTAAGATTCGTTTACAATGTTTCATATCGTGATGATGTAACTGATTTTGTAAAAGATTTCTTAGGTTGCAGTTTCAGACAATACCTTCAAGCTAAGACTCTGATATATTTTTTTAAAGTAATCAAATATGGAATTCCAAATTATCTTTTTAACAAATTTTCGTTCTCTCGATCACGGAGATCACCCCAAATCATTGTATCGGTAATTATGAATTTCATTTTTGAAAGATCTTTTGTGGTCAGAGCTGCTAGACTTTGGAACTCTTTGCCACGCTTTCTGCGGTCATTTGACTGCTCTTGCCACACATTTAAAGTACGAATTTTTAGTCATATTTCAGCCGTAAACTAATAAAAAAAATAATAATAATAAAAAAATTGTATTCTCACCGATTGGGGCTTTATACCTTATTAACACTTTAATCACCCTCCCTCTCTCAAGAATATACCGACATTATCTTATCCACGTATTTTTCTTTTTTTTTATTCTGATGAATTTGATCAAATTCATTCAAAACTCTTGTATTTTTTATATTGTACTTTATATTATAATTACAGCTGTAATTTAGTAATACGACTTTGGCCTTGTAGGCTTTCTGTATTACAAGATGATGAAATAAATAAATAAATAAATAAGAAAAGAATATTATTATAGGAAGTAAATTTTTCAACTAATATAAGTTCTAAATTTTAATTAGAGAATAAATATCCGAAAATAAAGTGAAGCATAACAAGCGGAAGAAATCGTCAAACTTATATTTCGGTAGCTATATGGAATACTAAGGCTTGAGAGGGGTTATTGAATAAAATATGACTGAAATAAACACGTGTGATTTCTACGAAATAAAAAAAAGTAAATACGGATCCGGGCATTCTCTTATACCTTATATAAGTTTTACTACATTGTTAGAGCGAACGTAGTAAAACATACTTTGGGTTAATTTAAAATGAGGTCATGTGAAAATATGGTTAATTTTAAGATGCCCTTTCAATTAAATTTTGCTTTTATAGTGAACTATCAAAACCTACAATATTTACTCTGCCTATAAATGTAAGGAAATATTCGTCTAGTTCAATGCCTTTTAATTTCCAAATTTAATATTTATAATTCGTTTTTAAAGCGGACATTTTTGTACATATTTTGTGTGAATTTTAAGTGTCTGCTTACTATGGTTAAAAAAGTAAAGTAATATAAAAAGTATTCACGTTAATATTGAGACACCTTTTAATTTAAAGTCTTACATTTTCTACTGGTTGCCATAGCGTAATTATTTTGACCAACACTGTGTAAATTTGACGTGTCTGCCTAACACAAATTAAAATTACCAATACTTTTATGAAGACGCGTCACTTTCGATAGACTTTTTGACGAAAACTATAGGCCTACGTTTTCACATCTTGATATTACATTTTGCCTAAAAAAAAAATTAGAAAATGGTCGTTGCAAGCTGAATTAACAATGTAAAATTTTAACTTTATGCAAAGAACTACAAAGTTTTCTTTATGTTTTGTTTGTCTTTATGAAAATTCTTTATTATTGTTTCTGATATCAATAAATTGTCTATTTCACTAAATTAAATTCTCAGCTTTTGCTCTTACCAATCCTGGCACTTAAAAAGACAATGAAGAAGCTGCAATTTTTTAGATTCGCATTTTCAAGTTTTTTTTAAATATCGAATGTTTGGTTCCCAAAAAGTCTGTTTTTTAAATCACTATATTCGTTTTCATTTCAAATTAACTGTTTAGATTCTCTTTTCTGTATTCATTTGTTTGTATTTTGTGTTAAAGTTTTACAGTTAAACTGCCACAAAACTTGTTTTTTTAATATTGTTCATTCAAAATTTATTTATACTTCCCTGAGCACAACCGAAAAACTAGGAAATAATTTTAAGGAGAAGATTTCTTTTTGAATATGTGTTTAAGTATTTTTTAGAATATTTTATAAATCACTAAACCTTCAAGGCTGCTTATAAATGGCATATTAGATATGAAATATAGTTACGAAAATGTTTTCGAAATGAAAGCTATAAAGAAATTAATTTTAATTTAACAATTTCTTTAAGTAAAACATAAAAAAGTTGTTGCTTTTTTGAAAGTAATTTGATTTACTTATTAAGAATTAGGAAAATTATTTTCTTCTTTTTAAATCAATAATTAGCAAATCAATCAAAAAATTATTTCAATTTAAACTTAAAACAAATAAGTCTTTTTATATGAAGGCTTTTGAACTGCACAAGTTCAAGTTTATTTGCGTATACTTTTGCTTATTTAATTTAATTCTCTATTTTTTTCGCTTTTTCCAGTAAAATATGACCTTGTATTCAACCGTAAGATAAAGGCCTCAAAAGAGTTCAAAATATGTTAAAAAGTTTTAATACATTTTTCGCGGTTCATTTTTCCTTTATAAAGAATATATAAACTCAAAGTATTAGTCATATTAGATATACACAAGTATAAGATGCATCCCAAAATGTATGATGTACTTTGGATTAAATAAACTGAAGCGAGCTTATAAATCTTTCTCTTTAATTATAAACTCCAGTCTAATAGCAAGTTATTAAAAGAAGAGAGTAACGCGTCTAATATTTATTTATTATTAAAAACAAAAGTAACTGTTAGTTTTCTTAATACAAGTTAATTAAATTTATTATAACATAAACAGACGAAACCAATTTTTACTTATAAACAGCTTCTTCTAGGACAAACTGGAAAAATTTGGTTTTAAGGTAATTCTTTCCAGGCAGGAAACTGAGAAAAAAATATTGATAAGAGATGGTAAAATTAATTGAAAATATATACGAGTTAAATGCTTAGTTTTAATTAAAAAATTTTAACTTGTAGTTTAAGGAGATTTATACAAGAGCTTACCTTTGTCTTTAATTTATAAAAAGGAGAATAAATCATTATTATTTCAAAATGTTTATTACCTTCATGGAGCTCTATGGCTGCTATTCACGTTACATTTTCATGTAATTTTTCAATTGAATATTATCTTAAGATGTAATATTATTAAAACTTTTGAGAAACAGCAGGAGTAATTTATCAAACAACAAGTCGCACCGAGGGGTATTTTACCAATCTAGCTGGATATTAGGCTAAAAATTAAGTTTATTGAATATACAAATTTAAGTACCCAGCTCGATAGACATCAAAATTGCATAAGCTTTTAATATTTTTTAAGGTTTTGAGAAGTGTACAATATATTTTTGTTGACTAAACGAATAAAAATTTTCCAGTACTTAAAATAGTAAAACAAAAATATTTTAAATTTGGAAAACATCCGCATGCATTTGTAAATTATTTTTCTTTCTACAAATTTTTAGAAACCAAATTAAAAAGATAACTTAATTAGGTCAACAAAGTAAATTCAAATTCATTTATAATTTCCACGGCTTTAATCCTGATAAGGAAAGAAATAAAGGCGGCTGCTACGTCATAAACAGCTGATAGGAAGATTGGCGCTGCATTTTTAGTATTTGTGCTTGGCGGACAATGATTAAAAAAATGTTGCAAAGCTATTAAAAAATTATAAAAATCAACTACTTACCAACTAAAATAAATGCATGCCAAAAAATGAATTACTTAAAACATATTAACAGCTATTTATTTTAGAAATACATTTTTTACTTACAGTGGCTCACAGCTTATTTTATGCAGTGCATTTTTTGAGTTTTAAACCTTTATAAATGTAACAATAGCGGCAAATTAGGAAAAAAAATGGTATCCTTAAAAAGGAAAAATGCTACAATTTAACAAACAAAATTTATTTATTGCAAAAATATACATTTCAATATATTAAAACTAAAAACACGAAAAATACTTTTTATTTTTTCTCACAGCTTATTTTATGCAGGTATATATTGTTTTGACCAACTCGAAATTAAAACTTTCAAATGCAAAATTTAATATTTTGTGTGATAGCCATTATTATCTATGACAGATTTCAAGCGGTTTGGCATAGATGCGACCAGTTTTTGTGTCACACTCGGCGAAATATTCGCCCACTCCGTCAGTAGAGCTTCCTTTAGATCGTTTCTGCTTGAAAATTTGTGCTTTCTTATATTCTTTTCTAAAATTGACCACAAATTTTCTATTACATTAAGGTCTGGCGACTGTGGTGGCGGTGTTATCAAATGTGGGCAGTTATATATTAACCAACTTTGCACAATGCCAGATTTGTGCTTCGGATCATTATCTTGATAGAACTGAAAATCTGATCGAATTCCCAGTTACTCTGCGTTATCCAACAAGTTGTCCTTAAAAATTTGGAGGTACTTAAATTTGTCCATTTTGCTTTCAATAAACGCTAGATTTCGAGTCCCAGCAGCCGACATACAGGCCCAATCCATGACGCTACCACCACCATGCTTTACTGTTGCCTTTAAGTTTTCTTTGTTCAGCTCTGTATTAGGTTTTCGCCATACATACGTCATGCCATCTGAACCGAATATATTGAATTTTGATTCATCAGCGAAGATGACTGAATTCCAAAATGCAGACTCCTTGGAAATATGTTCTTTGGCGAAATTAAGTCTGCATTGTTTATTCTTCGGACTTATAAATGGTTTTTTGCGTGCAACTCGGCCATGAAAATCATGCTGGCGCAGAACACGGCGAACAGTTTCGGCGCAACAATGTTTTAAACCATTTCAAAAATGGCCACTCGCAGCGAAAAATAGCTGAAATGGTTAACATAAATTCTTCTAAGGTCCAAAAAATCATTGAGCGTTTCATACATGAAAATCGGGTTCATAACAAAGGCAGGAAGGCACCAAATAAAATCTTTAATGAACAGGACGGCGATATATTTAGCGGAAAATAAAGGCAAACCCAAAGCTATCAGCTCCACAGCTGGCCTCTGAAGTTGCAGCTGATTTGGGCAAACATTGTTGCGCCGAAACTGTTCGCCGTGTTCTGCGCCAGCATGATTTTCATGGCCGAGTTGCACGCAAAAAACCATTTATAAGTCCGAAGAATAAACAATGCAGACTTAATTTCGACAAAGAACATATTTCCAAGGAGTCTGCATTTTGGAATTCAGTCATCTTCGCTGATGAATCAAAATTCAATATATTCGGTTCAGATGGCATGACGTATGTATGGCGAAAACCTAATACAGAGCTGAACAAAGAAAACTTAAAGGCAACAGTAAAGCATGGTGGTGGTAGCGTCATGGATTGGGCCTGTATGTCGGCTGCTGGGACTCGAAATCTAGCGTTTATTGAAAGCAAAATGGACAAATTTAAGTACCTCCAAATTTTTAAGGACAACTTGTTGGATAACGCAGAGTAACTGGGAATTCGATCAGACTTTCAGTTCTATCAAGATAATGATCCGAAGCACAAATCTGGCATTGTGCAAAATTGGTTAATATATAACTGCCCACATTTGATAACACCGCCACCACAGTCGCCAGACCTTAATGTAATAGAAAATTTGTGGTCAATTTTGGAAAAGAATATAAGAAAGCACAAATTTTCAAGCAGAAACGATCTAAAGGAAGCTCTACTGACGGAGTGGGCGAATATTTCGCCGAGTGTGACACAAAAACTGGTCGCATCTATGCCAAACCGCTTGAAATCTGTCATAGATAATAATGGCTATCACACAAAATATTAAATTTTGCATTTGAAAGTTTTAATTTCGAGTTGGTCAAAACAATATATACCTGCATAAAATAAGCTGTGAGAAAAAATAAAAAGTATTTTTCGTGTTTTTAGTTTTAATATATTGAAATGTATATTTTTGCAATAAATAAATTTTGTTTGTTAAATTGTAGCATTTTTCCTTTTTAAGGATACCATTTTTTTTCCTAATTTGCCGCTATTGTTACATTTATAAAGGTTTAAAACTCAAAAAATGCACTGCATAAAATAAGCTGTGAGCCACTGTAAGTAAAAAATGTATTTCTAAAATAAATAGCTGTTAATATGTTTTAAGTAATTCATTTTTTGGCATGCATTTATTTTAGTTGGTAAGTAGTTGATTTTTATAATTTTTTAATAGCTTTGCAACATTTTTTTAATCATTGTCCGCCAAGCACAAATACTAAAAATGCAGCGCCAATCTTCCTATCAGCTGTTTATGACGTAGCAGCCGCCTTTATTTCTTTCCTTATCAGGATTAAAGCCGTGGAAATTATAAATGAATTTGAATTTACTTTGTTGACCTAATTAAGTTATCTTTTTAATTTGGTTTCTAAAAATTTGTAGAAAGAAAAATAATTTACAAATGCATGCGGATGTTTTCCAAATTTAAAATATTTTTGTTTTACTATTTTAAGTACTGGAAAATTTTTATTCGTTTAGTCAACAAAAATATATTGTACACTTCTCAAAACCTTAAAAAATATTAAAAGCTTATGCAATTTTGATGTCTATCGAGCTGGGTACTTAAATTTGTATATTCAATAAACTTAATTTTTAGCCTAATATCCAGCTAGATTGGTAAAATACCCCTCGGTGCGACTTGTTGTTTGATAAATTACTCCTGCTGTTTCTCAAAAGTTTTAATAATATTACATCTTAAGATAATATTCAATTGAAAAATTACATGAAAATGTAACGTGAATAGCAGCCATAGAGCTCCATGAAGGTAATAAACATTTTGAAATAATAATGATTTATTCTCCTTTTTATAAATTAAAGACAAAGGTAAGCTCTTGTATAAATCTCCTTAAACTAAAGTTAAAATTTTTTAATTAAAACTAAGCATTTAACTCGTATATATTTTCAATTAATTTTACCATCTCTTATCAATATTTTTTTCTCAGTTTCCTGCCTGGAAAGAATTACCTTAAAACCAAATTTTTCCAGTTTGTCCTAGAAGAAGCTGTTTATAAGTAAAAATTGGTTTCGTCTGTATATGTTATAATAAATTTAATTAACTTGTATTAAGAAAACTAACAGTTACTTTTGTTTTTAATAATAAATAAATATTAGACGCGTTACTCTCTTCTTTTAATAACTTGCTATTAGACTGGAGTTTATAATTAAAGAGAAAGATTTATAAGCTCGCTTCAGTTTATTTAATCCAAAGTACATCATACATTTTGGGATGCATCTTATACTTGTGTATATCTAATATGACTAATACTTTGAGTTTACATATTCTTTATAAAGGAAAAATGAACCGCGAAAAATGTATTAAAACTTTTTAACATATTTTGAACTCTTTTGAGGCCTTTATCTTACGGTTGAATACAAGGTCATATTTTACTGGAAAAAGCGAAAAAAATAGAGAATTAAATTAAATAAGCAAAAGTATACGCAAATAAACTTGAACTTGTGCAGTTCAAAAGCCTTCATATAAAAAGACTTATTTGTTTTAAGTTTAAATTGAAATAATTTTTTGATTCATTTGCTAATTATTGATTTAAAAAGAAGAAAATAATTTTCCTAATTCTTAATAAGTAAATCAAATTACTTTCAAGAAAGCAACAACTTTTTTATTTTTTACTTAAAGAAATTGTTAAATTAAAATTAATTTCTTTATAGCTTTCATTTCGAAAACATTTTCGTAACTATATTTCATATCTAATATGCCATTTATAAGCAGCCTTGAAGGTTTAGTGATTTATAAAATATTCTAAAAAATACTTAAACACATATTCAAAAAGAAATCTTCTCCTTAAAATTATTTCCTAGTCATTCGGTTGTGCTCAGGGAAGTATAAATAAATTTTGAATGAACAATATTAAAAAAACAAGTTTTGTGGCAGTTTAACTGTAAAACTTTAACACAAAATACAAACAAAAGAATACAGAAAAGAGAATCTAAACAGTTAATTTGAAATGAAAACGAATATAGTGATTTAAAAAACAGACTTTTTGGGAACCAAACATTCGATATTTAAAAAAAACTTGAAAAGACGAATCTAAAAAATTGCAGCTTTTTCATTGTCTATTTAAGTGCCAGGATTGGTAAGAGCAAAAGCTGAGAATTTAATATAGTGAAATAGACAATTTATTGATATCAGAAACAATAATAAAGAATTTTCATAAAGACAAACAAAACATAAAGAAAACTTTGTAGTTCTTTGCATAAAGTTAAAATTTTACATTGTTAATTCAGCTTGCAACGACCATTTTCTAATTTTTTTTTAGGCAAAATGTAATATCAAGATGTGAAAACGTAGGCGCCTGTGGTGGCGGTGTTATCAAATGTGGGCAGTTATATATTAACCAACTTTGCACAATGCCAGATTTGTGCTTCGGATCATTATCTTGATAGAACTGAAAATCTGATCGAATTCCCAGTTTCTCTGCGTTATCCAACAAGTTGTCCTTAAAAATTTGTAGGTACTTAAATTTGTCCATTTTGCTTTCAATAAACGCTAGATTTCCAGTCCCAGCAGCCGACATACAGGCCCAAACCATGACGCTACCACCACCATGCTTTACTGTTGCCTTTAAGTTTTCTTTGTTCAGCTCTGTATTAGGTTTTCGCCATACATACGTCATGCCATCTGAACCGAATATATTGAATTTTGATTCATCAGCGAAGATGACTGAATTCCAAAATGCAGACTCCTTGGAAATATGTTCTTTGGCGAAATTAAGTCTGCATTGTTTATTCTTCGGACTTATAAATGGTTTTTTGCGTGCAACTCGGCCATGAAAATCATGCTGGCGCAGAACACGGCGAACAGTTTCGGCGCAACAATGTTTGCCCAAATCAGCTGCAACTTCAGAGGCCAGCTGTGGAGCTGATAGCTTTGGGTTTGCCTTTATTTTCCGCTAAATATATCGCCGTCCTGTTCATTAAAGATTTTATTTGGTGCCTTCCTGCCTTTGTTATGAACCCGATTTTCATGTATGAAACGCTCAATGATTTTTTGGACCTTAGAAGAATTTATGTTAACCATTTCAGCTATTTTTCGCTGCGAGTGGCCATTTTTGAAATGGTTTAAAACCAATTCTCTTTGTTCTAAAGTGGTACGCGGACTCATTTGAATTTTTGGAAGTTGACACTCTATGCAACGAAACTAGTCCAACGATTCAACAAAAAATATTGCTAGAAGTAGAAATATGAAAAACGAAACCAAAAACAAAGCTGCATTGAAGTACCGTTACAGTAAAAATTTGCTGCATAAAATAAGCTGTGAGATGAAAAAAGAGTGATTTATTGTTTTCATACTTTTGAGAGTTACAAATATATGTTTTTACAAAAAATGGTTTTTGTTTCTTAAAAAACAATGTTTTCACTTTTAAATAAAACCAAATTCTTTTTTAAGTGACCGTTAATTGTGCTTCTATAGACCTCAAAAACCAAAATATTTCACTGCATAAAATAAGCTGTGAGCCACTGTATTTAAGAAACTGAAGCATAGAAGAAACTGAATATGGTCAAAAAAGAAAAACAAATTAAAAAAAATTAACATGTCTGGCCTAAATATACTTTTTTCGCACCTGCCATGTGGCAGTTTAGGTAAAATGGCTTGTTTTTAAATGTATATAAATATAATTTGTTCCACATATTCAAGCTTATTTTTTGTACGCATTCTTCGTACGTTGTCAACTAAAAATAGAAATAGGTTAAAATTAGCGACAGCAACAACTGTAGTCTAGTAGTCATGTAGCTGAGATGCCTCCAAAAATCGTCTTCATATGAACGAGTGTATTTTACTTTTGACATATTGTAGTCTGTAGCTCGCTGTGGTCTATGTGTTTAGTGCTTATGAATAATTAAAAAACAAAATTTACTTTCGTGGCCATATCGAGGGTTAGTACGATGCAAAAACAAATGTACAAGACGAGTTACAGGGAGAATAACGACGAAATGATAGAGTTATGTGGGAACTTCGTCTAAACTAATTAATACTGATTTGTTGTTTATATAGATGATGTTTACCATATACACAACCTATAGGTAGATAGATGCAAAGAATGCTGATGTATATCAGTCAATCGTTACAACGCGCCTTACTGCACATCACAAAATCAAATAAAATGACAAAATAGCTAATGACTATATACTTCCATGACTGTGTTATGAAATGTTTATGTCATGTTTGTTTTTCTGTAAAAAATTTATTTTTTGTAACTCATGTTTGTGTTAGTGGACATGTATGACGACAATGATATTAACATTTTGTGTACATTTAGAAAAAGAATAGAAGTTTTATACCGAAAAACTAACAATTTTCACAAAAAATATCTTTAAGTCAACTGATTCTTGATTGTACCAAAGTAATCCATACTTCAACAGTTGTAAATTATGGTAAGATAGCTAAGAAACATTCTTCAGAACTGTAGGGATGCTTTAAACTGTCTGTGTACCGGAGCATTTCTCGTCTATGCATAAGAAAAGTGCTAGAAATGTTTTCCTGCATGTCTTTCCCTACAGTATATTCTGCCAGTCCCACGGTATCGCAATCAATCGTTCGTTCGCATAATTACATTCAAAACAAAAACAACTTTTAAGAATTTTTTTTGTTTTGAATGTAATTGAGCGAACGAACGAACGATTGCGACATCGTGGGACTGGCAGATTTTGTTCTATAATTTGTTTATGTTTAGTGGTTTTGGTTAAAATCCCATAAGATGAAATAATTCTGTTTGTTCCTGTTTATCAATCTTTTAAAACGTGTGGGTGGCTAGAGACATAATGGTGTCTGGGTAAGAAGTCGTTGTGTAAGAAAAAAGCTAACTTCCTTGTAGGAAATTTTTACAATTATTCAATAAGTTTTTTTTTAGAGAAACTTTTTTAAGGGTACGTCTTTCAAAAGGCTTGTTCTATAAATTACTTATTTTTCAGAAGATTTTCTGTAAAAAGTGCTCCTTGGACTTAAACTCTTTAAGTTAAGGGGAATTTCTTAGAGATACACAGAATTTCAAAAGCATTTCTGAAAAGAATTGTTTTCAAAATTTCTTTTAGTTTTTAATTTCCAAAGTCGACTTTTTTAATTTATTTTAGGATTTATTTTCTTAACAGAATAAATTAAAATAAAATCTATGTTTCTTAAAGTTAAAATAAACGAATTTCTTTATATTTTCCTAATCTTAGTTTTCACTTTTTAAAGTCATTTTTGAAACATAGTTCGACTTTTCTAACCATCTCATTTTAAGAGATATTATTATTTTTAAGCTGTTTTTGGTTTCTTTTTATAACTGACAATATTATGTGAGGCGGTCGATTGACGTTGCTTTAATTTTAATTTAACCCTTTTAAACATAACCTCAAGAAAGTTCACAATAAAAAAACATTAATTTAACTTTACACCAACTAGTTTATATAAACGCGCAACAAGTACTTTATATACTGATATTAGTTCAACAGAAGAAACAACAAAAAGTAGAAGTGAGTGAATCACACGTTGTTAAAAGACTTTTAATTTCATTTTATACAGTAAAGTTCTTGGAAACTGTTAGTTTATTATTGCTGACGTGTTCACTGATAACTTTCTCTGCTGTGGGTTTTAAGTAAAGACTAAATTAAATAAACACAAAACCACACCTTTTAGCAAAGTCGTACATTTTATGATAGCGCACAAGCCTTAATAGGGTGTATGCTCACGATTTTGGTTTTACATACATTTTACGTTAAATTTAAATATTCTTATGTATAACTTTTAAAAATCAGATGTAAACTTTCTTTTGTCATGGTCCCGTTTAAGCACTCTGGCTGTATGCGATATCTTGTGATTTCATTTGGCATAAATTTAATGGCAACTTCATTAATTATTTATAATGATTTATTACGTTATTTAAGTCGGACATAATTTTAAATACTGGTAAAAACACTAGGTGAATTTACTGTTTGTTAATTGGATAAGCTAATGGAACTCTAAGGCATGTTATTATGAAGGATAAAGTATTGTCAGGCAAGAAATCACAAATTGGAAGAAGAGTTTACATGTTTTCATTTAATTTCATTTAATTTCAGGAAATTTTCTTGTATTATTAAGAAACTGTAGAGTTTATTTATATCGAGACAACTATTAACGGTTGCAACAACCTCTGAAAAAACTTGAAATAAGGCAAAACACAATATATCTTCAATACAACTTGACTTGGCTACTTCATACCTGTGTCGTGGTTCGTAGAAATGTTCACTTGACATTAATAAATTTGTCATCTGGTTATGTATGTATATACCATTCATATTTTCTTTCCTCCACCAAGCTTTATTGAAAATTTCTTTCTTGTCAACACATTAATGTCCAGTTTCTATATTGCAAGCAAGCGACTCATCTACAAACTTAATATAGCATTCACTATAAAAATTAAGTTCTTTTCATACAAATCTTTTAGACGAGTCGCTCGTTTGTAGTACAGAAACCGCACATAAATTATGTTCACAACATCTAAAAACAAAAGCTTCAGTCAGGCGGTTGAGAAGCGTTATGAGTGATTATAAAACTTTATTAACTTTTTTATAATAATATTTTAAACCTTCTAAACAAAATAAAAAGTAAAATAATTGCAAAAGTACTCCATTTTTTATCAAAGATAGATTTATTTTAACATTATAATTCAATGACTACTGAAAGCAGAGATGCAAATAATAGCACTCAAGTTTACGAGAATCAGTGTTTTAAATTATTGTTAATATTTTTTTATGAAATAAGGAGTTAAGCTGCGGATATTATAAGACAAAGAATGCAGGATGTAGCGATCAAACTTAAAGTCTTGAAATTAAAATTTAAATATAAAGCCAAGATTGGCACAAGCTTTTCAATTGGTGTAAAATGTACGAAGAAAAAAAAAAACAACAATATGAAAAAAGCATCGTATCCGAAGATGGTGCGCTCGACCTATGAACAGAGATTAATCATCATCTGGCTATCACTAAAAATTAAAAAAAAAAAAATAAGGAGCTTGATGAGGACCATTTTTTCTTCATACTAGATTTAAGAAGAATGTGTATGAGGTCTTGTTGTCAATAATAAAGAGGTCCCTGAGAAAGCCTGGTCAACGTGTCTTACCCGAGGAGCGACTCTCTATAACACTTTTGTAAGTTTCCACATATGTTAAATTTTTTTTTTAATTAAGGTTTTTTCTTTATATAGGTTCTTGGCATATTAAAATTCCTTTCAATCGATTGTTTGAAGCTATAAATTAGAAAAAATTACGTTCCAAACATTTTATTAGAGACGTGTGACTTATTGTGGCCTTTGCTATCCCCAATTTAGTTAAGTGACTACTACTGTCAATATATACATTGAGAAAAACTTCCTACTAATGTGGAATATACCAAATTGCGTGGGAGCAATTTATAGGAAGCATATTGCTTTAAAATGTCCTCCAAAGTCAGGATCGATTCATCGCTGCAACCGTAGGAACTTATTGTTGTCAAATTGATGGTGGTAATTTTATAATAAAATAATGAAAAGAAACAGTATTTACAATAAATATTTGTAAAGATATTTTTTTATTTTTTAAAGATATTTTTCGTATATGTCTTTTTGGAAAATCTGTTTAAAATAGCATAGTTCCTGTGCCACCGAATAAACCCTTACCATCATTGCCTTCTATGTCATTTCCTCACTTTTTTATTAGAGATGCAGAATTTACCTTAAAAACAAATTTAATTCGACCCTATCCAGAAAGTAATTTTGACAGAGAGAAAACTATTTTTAATTATCGTTTGTTTGTTGCGCGAAGGGTTATAGAAGATTCTTTTGGCATTTTAGCATACTTCTAGCTTAGGGTATTCACCTGAAAAGTGTGAAAGCATTGTTTTGGAATGTATGACGTTGCATAATTTTATAACACTAACAACTTTGTAGATCCTGAATAATTGAATGGATGTTTAAATGAATGTTATTGACGTGAAGATGTTAAAAATAATTGAGGTCTACATCTGATGTCAGTGACAACTCACATTCGTAGATCATCAGACAAAGCTATTCAAAATCGGAAACGCCTTGCTCAATATTTTTGCAATTAAGAAGCAATTCGTATTCAGAATGCAACATAACTACGTCCACACATAAGAAAATGTTTATGCAAAGCTTAAAACATTAAAAAATTATAGACCTGTCTACTTTTAATTTACATTTAAATCCTGTAAGAGGATTAAATTAAGCTTGCGGGATTCCATACAGGCACCAATAATTTATTTCATATATTATTAAATTTATAATTTTTTTTTTTGAAATATAAAAAAAAATAATTAAAAATTCTTTTTTATAACTTTTTTTATTATAATTATATACATATATGTTTGTAAAACTAATAAGCGCTTTTAAAACTTTTCAACTAATTCTTAGGCTGGTTCTAGTTTAAATTCAGTTAGCACACCTGTAATTAGTTTAATTGCACTGGTTTGTTTTACTTCATTTTCGAATTCAATGAAGTTATTACATTTTGCCATAGGCATAAATAGTGTCACTTTTCTTATGCTTTTTTTTTTCTTCTTTAAATTTGCAGAACTTTTTATCAGCTCTTTTTTTCTGCTGTTTTGATGAATAACCATGTTTTTCCACAAATTGTTCGGCTGTTCTGATTGGCGATGTAAACATGGACTCATAAGACAGAGTTTCCAGAAATGGAGATTCTAGCATTTCAGCTTTTATTAAACTTGTGTCTAGAGTCTGTGATACAGGAGATGAATATTGTATATCAATAGGTGTGTTTTGCTCAAAGATATTCTTTGTTGAACGCACTCTAAAAATATTTTATATATAAAAATTATTTCAATAAAATAAATAATGCGATTTACTTAGCACTTTCAGACTTTTATTATTTTTGCCGGACAACTGCTATTTGTTTTTGCAGATTCTGCCTTTATCTATATTTGAAAATGAGTAGTTACTAAAAAACGTGAAGAAATATGCGGTCGCAAGAACTGGAGTTAACTAATGTAATGCTAACCATGATTAAAAGTTGCTTTACTACCAGACGCAAGCTTTTATTTTTCTTTTCTTTCGCGTATCTATCCTGGAATGATGTCAATCTCTTAACACAATACTCTTTAAGAAAATTAATACAGTTAAATAATAATTCAAAACTTTGTTGATTTTCCTCACCTGGTACTTCCATTACCTTTGATTTTTCCGATCAGACAAACTTTTTTATTCTGGCATTCTGTAGTTCTTAATTAATTTATTATAAATAATATCATTTTCACCAAATTAACTTAATCTTCATTAGTTGGACGTGAAACTGGTTTAAAAAAATTTAAAAAATTTAGCAACAAATTTCTTTTATTTTTATAGTTTTTTGTAAAACAAAAGTCAGTTTTTTCTTGCTGTCAATTTAAAAACGTTGCCAAAGTTTTGTTTTCAACAGGTTTTCCGCAACAAAACGGCACGAAACATTAAAACTTACGCCAAATACACATAAAAACAAAAGCAAATTAGTTGATTCGTAACAGAACAGAAAGTTAAAGCTAATCCTGGCTTTGGTTTTGTTTTTCTTTTATTCCTCGTTAATTCAATGTACTAAAATAAAACTGTGTTTGTGTGTTGCTTAAGCGTCTATCTTACTTTGATTTTATGTCGTATTTGTTAGCGGTGTAACCACATTTTGCCACAATCCAATTACTTTTTCTAGAGAAGCAGACACCACTAGATTTTTTATTATTGAGTATATTAAAAATAAAAAGAAATGTGTAAAAGTTAAATAAATATATTGAAAAGATAGTTTACGATTTTTTTTCATATTTTTAAAAGAAATTTGTATAAATAACATTAACCATTAATCGTTAAACAGATTTTTTGAAAAAAAATTTTAGTAAGGCTTAATTAAGTTTATGTGTTTCATTTTTGCTCTTTTTTGGGGCTTTTATTTATTATTACAAAGTTTACGGTTGTTTTTCTAAATCTAAAAATTAATACTAATAATAATTATGTTTTTAGTGAAAAGGCTATTAAATTTTCTTTAAAATTATTTTAAATTCCTTTAAAATTGGGTGAACTTAATTATAAAAATCTGTATACCTTTTTAAAACATTAGATTTAGATATAATTAGAAGTTTGAAAATTTATAATCCTTTATCACGGAGGTTTGATTTTAATTAAAAAAAACACAACGGCGCGCTGTGTTATACTAATGATTTTATATAAATGGGAATTCTAAAAGTTTTCGTATTTTATTTACTGGAAATTCTAAAAATTTACAAGATTATAGTTATGTGATGAAATGAATTTTAAATAGATTTTTTAAAATTTTTTTTTAGGATTTTGAGTTTTCAGTTCATTTTGCTTTAATTCTTCTGTTAGGAAGAAGGTTTTTTTGAACTAAATTTTGTTTAGTTTTTTGCGGATATATTTATGTGTTTGAGTAAAATAAAATGAAATTTCGAATTTTTATGTGCCTTTCTTTTCTTGTTTTTTATTTTTGTATTTATTTAGACTTTCAAGCTTCTAAGCAAAACTTAGTAATATAAATAATTTTTTAGTTTGTCCATTATCCTTATCATTTCATTGGCACAGTTCTATCAATAATATTTAATGTACGAGTATTACGAGTATTAGTGTACTAAAATATTTTCACAAGAAGGGGACTTCGAGTTTTCATTTCAACTTTACATAGAAGGAATATTATCGTTAAGTCAAAGGAGCTTTCTATTAACATTTCCTTTTGAATTAAACATATATTTTTCCAGTTGGTAAATATTTTTTGCTCACCGTAGGTTTCTTTTGATCTGGCCCTGGCCCCGGCGCTCTTTTGTATCAATGTTTACATGTTTTTAACAACTAATTTTGTTGAGGTTATATAACAAATAAATTTGTTACTCCTTTTATTTTGAGTAATTTTAATGCAAGAGCAAATGCATGAGGCTTCACAAACAAATAAATATCCTAGCAGTGTAAAAATTTACTTGTGTGTTTGTAGCATAGTTGGGTGGTGGGTAGTGCTCTCATTTTGCAATCTTCACTAACACTTAGTGATAGTCCAAAATTATTGCATTAATTTTGTTGATGTCTAGTGATGATTTCAAAATTAGCAGCCTTAATTTTAATTCTTTGGTTGACCAGAAACCGATCAGCTATATATTGCAACTTATTTTTCTTCACTAATTTTAGTGTACTGAAGAAATTGCATGAAATTGCACTAAATTCGAAGCTCACATTGAGTTACTATTATTTTTTGTACTAATTTAAAACTGAAGACCATAACTTTTTTAGTAATAAGGAAACTTGATTTAATTTTTAATTTAACAAATCTTTTGTTATTCAATAAAAAAGTAAAAACATTTTACATAATTTTTATACTATCACTGTTTTTTGTTGTAAAACAAAGAAGAATTTTATTATTGAATACAAATATTTAAATATTTAAATATATAAATACATACATCATTATTAAATATTACATATTTTTATGTTTGACCGTATGCATGGCGAAATCATGTACCGCGAAATCATGCCGTTGCAGGAAGTTAATGAGTTTTCCACCACCACCAAATGGTACATGACTTCGCCGTGACCGTATTTATTCGTTTTCTTTTTTGCTTTCTTTGGCTTATAATTCTTATAGTACATAGTACATATCTACATTACAATTTTGTTTGTTTTGTTTTTTATACATAAATATATGTATATAAAATAAGAGTTTGATTAAATGGAGCTTTTTATCTAGTTCAATTAAAAATTTTGCACTAATTGAGTGAGTGAAGAACTTTTGCACTAAATCTACTTGTAGTGAAAAAAAATTTGCAGTACCACTAAATTTTTTAAGTGTTAGTGAAGATTTTGATATTGCACTTATTTTTTTTTTTTTTTTTTTTTTTTTTTTTTGCAATATAATTTAGTGGTAGTACAGTTCTTATTTCAATCAAAATTTAGTGCACAATCCTCAACTATAGTTTGTAATGGTATTTGTGTTGAGATGCTTAAGTATAAAAAGCTTGTTGCCTCGTAAAACAGTTCAATTTTTTGTAGCATAATATCAAGCATTTTAATAGACATCTTTAAAGATTCTTTTTAATTAAAATTAAAGCGATTTCAGCAGTACATTGTAAGAGGCATAAACTTTTTTAAATTGATACGACCTTAAAAATCATTAGGATTCACTTTCGAGAGCCATATTTAACAGTCACGGCTGAAAAATCTTATAATCATTTACAAATTTAATTTTCAATTAAAATATTTTATTGAATGCAAGGAATTGATCAGATTTCTATACTTTTTCTTTGTCTTTAAAAAATGTGGGTGGGTTCCTTTAATAGTTTGTAATGTTATTTTGAAAATCAATAGGATGTCGGTTTGAGTGAATTACAAGTGTCTACTTCTAGTTTTAACCACTGCTGACACTTAAAAAGGGAACAAAAAATCTATAAAGCCTTCCAAGATTTTTTAAATACCAACCGTTTGTTTAGTTTAATTTTCTTTCGTAAAAGTTCCGTTTAAGTAATTTTTCAGTTCATTGTTGTTTCAAATTAACTGTTCGTCTTCTTTTTATATTTGTTGGGGTTAAGCTTGTTGTCTCAACACATGACTGAGAATTACTTTATAAGAAGTAATATTTAAGCGCGTTCTTTAAAGATAACATAAAATTTAAGAGCTTATAACGAAAATTGTTACTAAAAATTTTCTTATAAATAGCAAATATTGCTTCAAATAGCAAATAATTGGCAGTTTTTGAAAATTTCCTGTAATTTGATATGAATCAAAACAATTTCCTAAAATTGAGATTTAAGCTAAAAACGATTAAAATAGTAAATTTAATAAAGCACGGCAAAAATTTCAATTTTAAATCAATTAAAACGTTATTTTGTTCCGAATAGAAATCAAAAAAAGCTTCAGATCAATAGAAAATTGGAAAAATTGGGGCAACTCGTTGAATATTTTATTATTAAGGAAAAATTTATAATAGTCGTATAGCTATCAACGTTTTTCTTAATTTAAATTAACAATAAACTATTAATAAACAATTTGTAATAATAAAAGAAAAAATTAAGACAACTTTCACTGGTGAAATTCCGCTTCAAAAGCAAATAAAAAAACTGGCTTTAAAAGTAATCCTTCTTTGCCAATTTGGTAACAAAGTAATATCTCTTAATGTCTATTATTTTAATTTTATAAGAAAAATATATATTAAATTTTAAATGCTTCTCCTTATTAAAAGAATGCTCAACTTTTAGTTTAGCGAAATGTATGCAAGTAATTAATATTGACTTTAGCTTATAACCACAATTAATCTTTATTATTTGTTAATGTTTATTACTTACAAAGAGACTAATGGCTGCTATTAATTCAACTCTGCATGAAATTGTTTAATAAATTATTCTTTTAGGAATTAATAATAGAATTGTTTTGAGAAAAATTTTAATAAAATACATTGAGTAACAAGAATGAAATGTAATGAATTGAGAACAAGCTTAGCAAAAAAAAAATAATTAAAAAAATATTCTGGTTGCTATTAAACTTAAGAAGAAGGTTAAATTAAAAAATTATTTAAACATTACTGAAAAAATATAATGCGCATGCTATCAACTATAAAAAATTTACGCAGTGCCATTATTAGTATAGTTTGAGCCCTAACATTTTACAATTTCTTTGGAAGATTTAACTGCAGACGTGTTTTAAAATGAAAAGGAAAATATAAAAAATTCTTCCTACGTTGATTCCATAGTTAGAAAGGTATTTATTTTTTAAATTTTTTTTCTTTTTTTTTTCTTTTTTTGTTTGGAGAATAATTAAGCATCCTGAGATAAAAAGTGCAAGTAAGTCTTATAAGACTTAGCGTCCATACTTTTAAAACTTTTGAAATTCAATCTTTAAAATATGTACATAAGCTTAAGAGCAAAGTTACTAATTTCACCACTAAGCTGTAAAAATAAATTTAATTCAAAAAATAATATAAAAAATTATAATAAAAATATAAGAAAATTCCCATTTTAATTTTAAAATTTACAATAGTTGTTAAACAAATCTCTATTATTAAATCATAATAAATATACTTTCAAAAGGTATTCTAAAATATTATAAATACAAAAGAATTTTTGGGTATTAGTTTTGAAATAAAGTCTACTTCCTTAATTTTTTACATATTTTTAACGAGTATTGTTTTCAAAAGATATTTTTCAAATGCACTTTTTATTGATATTCATTCAAATCTTCCAGTTTTTTTAAGTAGATTTCTTTAAAAGTATTTTTCTTTAAAGTAGAGTATTCAGTGTGAAAGCACCAAATCAGTGCAGTTGACATAGTTCCAATTTTGAATAAATTTTGTAGAAATTATTGTTGGTTTAATTTTGCATTCTTCATTTTTGTTTATTGTAATATCCATTGGTAGTGATATGGTACCCGTGCTAATTGTTCCCAGTTGTCAAGTGATACTTGATTTAATCGTTTGGATCTAAAAATGAAAGGTATAAAATCAAATGGAAATTATCTCTTAACCTTGCCTTCGAAAAATTGCTATTGGTTTTATATTATTTAAAAACAAAATAGAGTAGACTTGTGTACATAAATATGTTTTGTGTACAAATAGGATTACAGTTCGTTTGGTTATACCTTAGCGTCCATTACAAAGGCATTTCCTATTTTAAGACGTAAAAAGTTACCAATCTGCCCTCAAATTCGTGGCGTTAAGTTCGTAAATTTTGTTACTACATTATTACTAGTATTATTATTATTATTTTTATTATTATTATTAACATTACGCACGTTTTTTTCAATTAAAACATTATATTTAACCATATGCGTGGCAATGATATTTTATCCTTATTTTTATTCAACAAACCAAAAAAAAAGCTAAAAGTAATCGCTATGTCGAATCTTATAGATCCTTCACCATATATGTAAATCTAGGTTAGTGACATATCAAAAAAAATAATCAAATGTTGTGGTGACAGAGAAATATAAAAGAAAATTTAGCACTATACATATATAATTTTACATAAAAATGTCACCGGCTTCTCACAAATTAAGCATTTTTAAAAAAAGTTTAGCATTTTCTGAAGGATTGCTTTAAAAGCTTTTGAACAATAACCGCATTGATGTCTTAAAAAATGTGGTGTACAATTGCAGTCTCCTATAAAAATTCAGAGACATATAAGTCGGAAAGTATGGGCGAGCGCCAAATATTTACCTTGATTTTTTTTTGTTTCTCTATCGCCTCATATATCTATTTTTTTATATTGAAGTTACTTCACTAAGCTACATTTGCTCCAAACGATATGGAAAAATAGAATTTGAGACATAGACCACTCTTGCTTATTTTCAATAGCAAAATTCTTAAAGCTATATCTGATCGATTAGCTTATTTAATTTTTCTCTACTCATCTATTGCGTTAGTAAAATTGGTTTCAACACGAACAATGAGGGATAGACGGACATCACTTAATCGACTACGCTAAATATAACGACTCAGAATATATGCACTTTATGGGGTCAAAAATGGCTATTTAAAAAATTCAAACGAAATGACAAATTTAGATTTACCCTATTCTACCTGCGGTAAGGGGTATAAAAAAGGAAAATCAAAAATAAAGTAATTGCATTTTTAAATAATTTTGTCCCAGCCTGTATTTAATAATATTGGGCCATATTCATAGTTATATACTAAAGTCGACTCTTGCTAAAGTACACTCTAAACTAAAAAGCTCTTGTTATCTTTTTTGCTTTCATAATCGAAAATAAAGCATACTTTAAATCGAACCGACTTTAACTGGGTGTCAACTCTAGTTTGATAACTGTTTTCATACAATTTCTAAACAAATATTAGAAAAAAGTAACCCTGTTGTTATTTTGTTTACTTTGTTTTAAAAATAAAGAGTATTGTGTTCTTAAACCAAATAAAATAATTATGGAAAAATGCGTTACAAACAGCTTTAGCTAGTTTTAAATTAAGAATTGAATTTAACGCCAAAAGTACATTTTAAATTGTCTATGAATAAGTAAGAGTCGACTCTAAAGTAAAACCGAATTTAAAAATACGCACTATTTTTTTTAAATATTTTTTTCGTGTATGTGTGTATGAATGTATGTATGAATATTTTATGTGTATATCACAAATCACAGGCAAAATACGCACACGTTAAGGTTGTGCCTTTAGACGAAATGTTTTTTAAATAAAACCTTTTTAAACATTTTGGGAGTTCATATTGACCATTTATCTTTTATACCAAAATGGCTCATAATTCCCAAAACTCACCGAATTAAATAACGCAATTAATATGACTCTCTGTGTTTTTTGTAGTTGCCATTATACGTAAAATCAAAGAAAATCTCCAAATTTCGTTATATATAAATAAATAAATGCTGTTAGTTAAAAAAATTACTTTTTTCTATTTTCGCACTTATTTTGAAATTCATAACTCCTTTCTTCTACGTATACATCCTTGATCATTTTAGAATATTCTGTATAGTTGCGCTTACGGTCAAAGTATTGAGAAGAAGTGATAAGAAAACGTTAACTTGCTATATTAACTATATTTGCATGTAGTTATAAAGTCATTAACCTATAAGTATAACCGCACATAAATCTACGCAGTCATAAAATGATGACATTCTTTAAAGTCACAGCAGAATAAATTATCATTAAGTACTTTGACAACAAGGTGAATTTACTATCAGGTGGTGTCGAAAGCGCAGTCGGTTTTTTTTCTTTTCTCATTTCATAATTTGTTTAAGAACTGGCTCTGTATGGAAGAAACAAAAAAAATTAACATCGAAAAAGGGTGAAAAAAAACAAAAATGTCTGCCTGTCTAGTAATTTGTCTGTTTTAAACTGTTTAGAAAAGTTCAAAAGGTAATAAAAAAATCTGTCTATCAATTATTAAATTATGAAAGGTTACAAAGGCAGGAAAAAATAAACAAAACCTACATGCCGTTGGTTGCTTAAACTGATGCCTAATCTTTATTCAGAATACCACACAGAGTCCTGACAAAAGCATACATATATCTTCTGTTGTAAGAATAGGAAAATCTTAGTTTACGAAAATACGCCTTAACTTAAGTTTTTGATCATCTAGATGCTTTTATTATCTCTTGGCGTATCCACTTAAATGTATTCAAAACAAATAAATTGCTTTTTAGTTGTTTAATACTAGATCCTACAAATCTTGTGCTCAGTTTTACTTGACGCTCATCTAATGCACACTAGAAATATTAAAAATGGTCATCCACTAGCAAGAAGAAATTTTTTGTGTTAGGATGGTTACGGATTTGCTATATAGAAAACTAAGTGCATGGGTGATCAGTATTTACGTACTTCACTCAAGTAGCTCTTTTTTATTGAAAGTTAATTTGATAAAAAATTGATGTTTTTTAAACTGCTTATCTTTAATTTGAGTGTACAATTTTGGCAGCAGCACATGTGCTCACTTGGCATTTAATAATTTAAATTAATTTTTCTTTAATAAATTGACATTCAGTCACATCACTCATTCTTTACTCTCCATCTCGCTTGAAAGTTAATCAACAACTTAACATTCTGTCTATTAAGTATATGTATTTTTTTTCCAAGCTTAAAAAGAAAAGAAACTCTCAAGACTTTATGTGGGATCATAATATATTAATTAATGTTTTGTACAAAATGTTAAAATTTTTTTAGAAAGAAAAATTATAATGAGTTGAAAGGCCTACCATTTCTTAGCAGCCACAAGTTTTTTGAAAGCTCTTGAATGAAACTTTTCAAGAGTAAAAGAAATAATTAAAAATTACACTTTACATTGCCCACATTTCATAATCATTTTAAATTACTTTTTACATTTATAATTTAATCTTAACTAAATGCAAAGAGGAAAAAAAGACACAAAAAAACGCTCAAGGAAACTTATAAAATGTTTCTAATGGTAATATGTTCTCTTGCTTTCGTTTACTGCAAAGAAAATTTGATAAAACAGTAAAAGCGACCACTGCTGGGACTAATTAAATGCACATCTAGCTTTCGTAACCTGTTATGTTATAAAGAGAGTTTTATAACACCGTGCAGCAAAATTAAAACTAAAGTTACAAAAGAGAAAAGCGACAGTTAAATAAATTTCACATGTAGAAAAAGTACACTAAATTTCAAACAAAACATGTTTGTTTATTATTTTTTTTAACAAAATACCATTTGGCAGGTCGGCAAAGGGTGAGTTGTTAATACCTCCAAGATACATCCATCTAAGCAAAAGTAGATTCTTTTTTATTAATGCCATAAAGCTCTGGCACTCATTACCCGCAGACATATAATTCTTTGTTGACAGACATAATTTTAAGAAATTCGTTTGGGAACATGTTATATAAGACATAAAGTCTAACTCATTTTTCAACTAAATTGCCTTATACAGTTATTTTATTCAAACATTTAATTTTTTATTCTTGCTTATATTTACTTTCCTTTTTTTTAGTAATTCATTCTTTATTATTTTATTTCTTTTTTGCTTTTAAATTCTTTTTTTTTAATTTTGATACCAACCGTTATATTGTAATCTTTATTTATTTTATTAATTGTTAAATTCCAATTTCTTGCTAACGTTGCCCCTTATAACTTTGTGGAAGCTTAAACAGGATTTTCGTTCGAAGACAAAATTGCGGTATCATCAGCGAACGTTGCTGTTGTTAAGTTATTGTCTATTGGCATGTCTGAAGTAAAAATTGTATAAAGAACAGGGCCTAACACACTTCCTTGTGGGATTAATGATTCAATCATTACGAAAGGATAATCATCCCCATCGACATAAACATAGAAAGATCTGTTACGCAAATTTGATTTGAAAAATAGGTAAAAAGGAGCTGGAAGAAGATGCTTTTGTACAAGAGACCAATCAGTGTGCCAGACTTTATAGAATGCTTGACTGACGTCTAAAAACACAGCCGAACAATGTAATTTATTTTCGAAGGCATCATTAATTTCATGAACAATCCGGAGACGTTGTTCTGGAGTGCCATGTTCATGTCTAAGCCCAAACTGTTGGTGCGGAATTATGTCTTTACTTTCTAAATAGGACTAAAAATACTACTTTTAACAGTTTTCTCTTGAATATTTTAGAAACACTGGTAACAAGCTAATTGATCTGTAAGACGCTACATCATGTTCAGATTTATTTGGCTCAAGAATCATTATAATTTTTGAGTATTTCCATTGGGAAGGAAAATGATTTAGTCTAAGTATTGAATTATATATTGTGGTTAAAAAAATAAAACTTTTTTTATAGGTAAAACTTTCACGATCCTAGGGTTAATAAAATCATAGCTAGGTTATTGGTATTATATAAACCCTTTATTGTGTTCTTAACCTCTAAAGGCGAAATGCTGTTAATCGGACGATTCAGTTGGCATTGGATATCAAGAAAAATCTTATGTTTTTTTGTTACGATACAGTACATATATTAAAAGACTTGAACAGTACATATATGTTCTTTGAACGCGTTAGCATTAGCTTCATTTGGCCTACACCATTCACCATTTTCTTCTTTTTTTTTGTGTATTTCGTATGACAGAGCGTTTGAGGTGTTTTGTTGCGTTCCAAAGATCATGTTTGTCAGTTCTATTAACTTCTAAATTTTTTAAATAACTCTGTACAGAATCATTTCTATATTCTTCTAAGCACTTTTTTAAATAGTTTAAGGCTCTGTTCAAATGTGTTTTATCGATTGGGCTTGTGGTGTTTTTGTAGATTCTATGTAGAATACGTTTATTTTCCATAAACTCTTTTTTTCAGAAGATATTTTGACATTGCTACTCATGCTTGTAAAATTTTGTGGTGTAGTTAAGGAAGCTGCTTCGTATATAACATTGTTGAGTGTTTCAACCAGAGTTTGAAAAAAAACAGTACACTATTATAGCGTACTGCTTGAACAACACAAACACTAAATTTGTTGTTATTGTTTCCGAATTTGTACGCAAACTAAATACCGTACACAACGATTGTAAGTTGATGATTACAAACACTACGATAACGTACTGATCTTTATTTTAGTTTATTTTGGTGTACTGATCTTAAAGATCAACACGTAAACTGAAGTAATCTTTGGTGATCACTACGCTAATTTTAGTGATCTTTAGAATATTTTTAGTGAACTTTAGTGTACTTTTTAATGATCTTTAGTGTTTATCGTAGTGGTCTTGCTTGTAAATTACTTTTAAAGTTTGTTCGTTAGAGTGTTTTTTTTTTTTTGTAAGCTTAAGGGTAGTTTTGTTGATTTTTTATGTTTTTCATAGTGGTCTTGCTTACAAAGCTACAATTGAAAATTTAATAAATACAATTTTTTATATTGTATTTAAAAAATTACTACAGAAAGTTATCTTTTAATATATATTATCAAAATTTCAAGACTAAATATAATTTATCTCATATAAATTTAGTGTACATTAACTAAACTAAAGTTCAAACTAAAGTTCACTAAAAATACTCTAAAAACCATTAAAATTTGCGTATTGATCACTAAAGATCTCTGCAGTTTACATTTTGCATATTCTTACTCTGAATTTTCGACATTTAGGGCTGAAAATTTGTTGCTGGACGATGTAGCAGGTCGGTATGATAAGTAATTATATGCATGTGCATATAGTTAAGGCGAATCATTGTTCTTACGTTTTGTTGGTACGGATTGCCAAACTAAATTATCATCGTTATCATCAGTATTGATATTGGCAGTTTTACACAATTGATGTAGGTAGAATTGTTTCTTTTTTTCTAAATTATTTGCTTTCAAAAATATGCTGTATTGTTTGTTTTTGGTTTTAAATATACGATTTTATTTAAATCTGTTTTTGTTTTTTTTTTTGCCGTTTAAGCTTTCAGTGAATGTTTTTTCATTATTAGTATGTACTGTTCATTGAAGTTATGCAAAAAATGCAATAGAGTTTTTATTGCATTAATATTCTTTTTGGATATGTAAAAGAAGGATTTTTAAATATTGTCAAATACTGTGTCTGCTATCGATCGCGGTCAACAAAAGACTATAATAGCTAAATAAATAAAACGTTGATAATAAAAACCTTTAAAAATAAAATAAATAAAATAAGGTCAGTTTTATTTAAACGCAAATAATAGACAAATTCATTTCATTTTTTTTCCAATGTTTCTTTGGGATTTTTCCAACATTTTTTGAGATAAACATTTTTATTGAAATCTTTTAGTCAATTCAGCATTAAAATTTAAAAGAGACTGTTTAACGCGACACAAGCACGACATAAAAGCATGCAACCTAAAAGTATAATTGTATAAATCGTAAAAACTTTGTGAAATATCATAGAAAAATGTTTCTTAATGCTATTTTGTCACGGTTTGGAATAACTCTCTCATTTCAATATTCGAAATTGGTTCTCAGAAACAATAGACTTATTTTAGGAGACTTTTTTTAATGGACTTTTTAAACAGAAGCAAAATGGCATGATTGATTTGATTTAAATTGTTTTTCCAATAAATTCATTATAAAAAGAAGAAACTTAAAATAACAATAGAATTAAATATTACTTACATACTAAAGTAATTTTCAAGGACTGTTACAATTTAATAATTAAAAATTTTTTTACATTTCTAATACCTCCATAAACAACCTATAAAAAGATTAAAAAAATTCCAAAAAAAAAAAAGAAAAGGCAAGGCAATTAAAATTAAAAAAATAATAATAAAACAAAACGAAAAAGAACAAAACAAAAAATTAAATAAAAAATTAAGTTACTGTGCAGCGTTATACACTCTATTAACAACATTTAATGTATTTATTTTTCTATTATAAAATAGAAGGTCTGCACCGCCGTAAAGAAGACCAGCTCCCAAGGGTCAGCAAAACCATAGGTGAAAGATAATTTGCTGTTAGAATCGTCTCTTGACTCAAGTCCCGAGAAAAACGAAAAACTAAACTGTTGTAAGCAGAACGCACACCTCCCACGAACCTTAAAGCTTTTCCGAGCATAAACGAGTCTATTCGGCTAAAATCGACCGCACTGTATATAGAGCTGCAAGTGGGCTCACGAAACTCTTCGTTGCGCCCTATATAATGTCAGAATAAGGCACGCTTCTAAGATCTGCCTCTCCCATCTCCTAAGCCTCACCATCTGTGCAGAAGAAAATCTAAACCAAGCTTGAAAGGCATAGGAGGTGGGAGAACGTATAATCTGGCATTACACCAGGAGGCGTACTTTTATATCGAGTCCACCTCTTCACTTAAGCATGCCCTAATTCGCGAAGTAAGCTCTTTTAGTGCGCTCATGCACATTGGCGATATGCCGGTAAAACTTAAAATTCTCATGAAAGGTGACACCAAGCTACTTAACCTATTCGAAGTTCTAATCATATCGCTTTCAACTCTTAAACACAGTCTAAAGAATCGAAAATTCGGGTATATGTATTTCCGTATTTCCTTAAACGTCATAGCGATAGTCTTCTAAAGCTAAATGGGCATATGGATATACTTTTTCCACAGTAATCCGTTGTGCCGTTTTGTTGCAGGCATCATTATTATTCAATAATTTCTATTAATTTTCTATTATTTTAACAAAACCTTTCTAATGAACAAAAAAATTATCTTACGTTTCGTAACTTTTTTTAACTAATCAAATAGCAGACTTCACAAATGTCACGTTATCCGTTGAAAACAAAATTGAATTTAATTAAACATCTATTTTGTGTTTTGTATTCCATATCGAAAAATATTTCATGCACAGAGATGACCCCGTTACTGTTTTATTGTATGAATAAATTTTAACAGGACCTTGATTTATACGAAAAATACATAAAATTATCACTTTTTGTTTCATTCGATATGGAATAAAAAACACAAACTTTTATAATTGTTGGCTGTTTTTATACCTTCACCACAAAAAGTGGAAAAAGGGTATTTGTATGTTTGTCATTTTGTGTTTAATTTCTACAGTATCCGTTTCCGACCCCATAAAGTATGTATATTTATTCTGAAACCTTATGCGTAGCGAAGTAGATTGAGCGATGTCCGTCTGTCTGTCTGTCCGTCTTTCTGTCTGTCTGTCCATCCGCGTTAGTGTTGAAATCAAGTTTGCCTTGGCAAAAAAAATTGGCGCTCGCCTATATTTTCCGAGTTACGGGGCTTTGAAAATTTCAAATTTTTTAAAATATCAATAAGGGTATCATTTTAAAGCTTTTAGAGAGTCTTTAAGAAAGTACTAATTTTTATAAAAAAGCATAACCCATTAAGAGCCGATGTCACTTTTATATAAAATTATATGTATGCAGTACCAATTTTTTTTTTAATTCTCTATCACCACAATATT
This sequence comes from Cistogaster globosa, assembly GCA_937654795.1. Taxonomy (NCBI): domain Eukaryota; kingdom Metazoa; phylum Arthropoda; class Insecta; order Diptera; family Tachinidae; genus Cistogaster; species Cistogaster globosa. The sequence goes on from OW569406.1 coordinate 55,983,519, forward strand.
TGCGTTTTTGATTGGGGTTACTTCACTAAACTATTTTTACATAGATAGTGAAGGGTGTATAAGAATCGGCATAGCTTAATATAGCACTCTTACTTGTTTTATGTAGTTTTAAGACTCTTACTTTAGTAGTGTTTCATGTGTGGTTTACATATTTATTCTAATGGAAGTAACCGTCAATGAAGGGATGTAGCATAGACCGCTTCCACGCAGTGCATCCTGGGTAACGCTAAATGATCTATACCCCCCGGCATGACATTTTTCTGTCGAAAGACCTATCTTTCCAATTTTCGGCACGTTTTTGTTTTACTTGGGCTGGTGGTTATGACTTCTGGACCAAGTATCACTGGGGTGAAACCTTGTGGGAACGGCTCCAGTTAAAGTCATAATTATCTCCGTCCCGTTAAAATCCTGGCAGACCCGTCACCGTTAAGTCGGTTGTTCGGTTGAACCTTACTTTTAATTAGCAACGGTCTGGCTCTGATCACCTGTCCCCATGAAGGCTGCTGCCAACCCTCGCATGGCCACCCTGCTTGCATAGGTAACCATGGGACCTTTAAGTTGACTACACATACGGGTGGAGATAGCGGCTATGAGAGAAGACCCAATTCGCATGGAAAAAACTGAAAAATTACAAAAAAAGACCACACAGGCCAACTGGATTGAAACCGCAAAAGCCGGCAATCCAAAAGCAACCTTTGTCTGAGACCTCTACCTCCAGACCACAGTTGGGTGCAACGACTCTATTTTGTGCCTCAACATCCCGCACCACAATCCCCACAGGTTGCGTAGTTCCCTCTTCGTGCGCCTCAAACACCCCTCCTACAAATTAGAGTGAAAGAGATGCTCCCCCACATATCTGTCCAACTACTGCTGTGGGGGCATCGGCTAAGCCAGCCCAAATATCAGGTAGTCTGGGTCCTAACACGTCCTCCTCTTCTCGTGCACATATTAACGCGTCGACGCAGGCGTACAGGAGGAGAAGTTTTGCCTTTCGGATCCTGCAAAAGTTCGGTAGGCTACATCCGAAGACTTTGTCTGAAAGGGCCCAGACAAAACGTAAATGGGCTTCCAGAAACGACAGAGGTTGGCTTAGGAAACCGCCACGACAGTCCCTCAGTGGTCTAACCGGCCTCGTTTTAGCTATCATAGACACTGGTAAAAGTGACGGGACTATATCTCTAGATAACTTGAGAATAGTCCAACCGGCTCTTCGACTCGTCTATAAGGACTTAATTTCGTCCAATTCCGACCATTCTCCCTCATGCCGTGATGCGGGCTGGTATGAGGGGCATGATAAATTGATTGCTTGTGCTGATCAACGTTCAGTAGACTTATACAAACAGGCAAAGCTCTTAGCTGTACCCAAGGATCAGACGCCGAACCGTCCAAGATTCTTTGCCCGGATCCCGGCAGATCCTTTCACTCCGGATGAAATTCTTATTCTTATTAAACTCAGCAACAAAGAGCTGCCTACGGCCGAGTGGAAGGTCGCTAAAGTAAGAAAACTAAAGGGCCACTTCCGCGACGCTGTCATCGTAATTAACGACGAGTGCCTCTCCCCGCTCAACGCCTGTGAGGAGGTGATCAACTTCGGTCTCGATTCGATCTCTCTCTGGATCTAAAAAGGTAACAAAATAGGGGAAGTGCTGAACCTCCTATTGGACCTTCGGTACCAGAGGCTCTCGCCGGGCAAACTGAACCCATACAGACAGCCCCGGCCTCTACATACGGTTCAAGTACGTCGGACGACACAGGAAGTGTCGTTTCTACATCCGGGTTTGCCAATGACTTTTTCCGGTAAATGAGGCTCGGACCCGAACATTTGGCAGAAAGCGAGGAGTCACTCCTGTCTAACAAGGGTGATTCCGACGCTATCCTTGTGGCCAAAAACAATAATAATAATAATAATAATAATAATAATCATAATGATGTTAATAATAATAATAATAATAATAATAATAATAATAATAATAATAGTAATAATAAAAATAATAAAAATAATAATAATAATATTATTATTATGAAATTATTTGTTTATTTTTATTATATTTTTGTTCTGTCTGTAAAGATGTATTTTGTTTTCATCAAGAGTTTTTCACTTTGATACATATATTGTAATTTTCTCTGCAACTTCGCATACCAACATAAGGTTATTATAATTGATTTAGTCACACAATTTACTGTCACCCACCTAAATTATATTTCGGGACAGAATTTTACTTCTGTTATCAGGTATTATATAAATGAAGGTCATAATGTTTAATAAAGTTTAGAATGACCGAAAATAATAAAGTATTAGGTTACAAAGTACTAATGTTAAGTTATGTGAAACAATAGTGTCATATTTTAATTGCGGCTAGGTTATATAATATCAATGTGTTGTTTTACTCTAGTGGCATTTTCGGAAGATAACGCGTAAGCATATCTTTAAACATAACTTTTAAATAACTCCAAGCAATGTCGTGCTATAAAGGTATAAAAGTAATCTATTGATATACGAGTAACATTAAAAAATTATGCAACAAATTATGCTTAAATCAGTTTACTCTAATAGTTCGCACTATAAACGTTAATAATTTTTTTGCCAATATTACCAGTTCAGTGTAGTATTTTTAAAAGTTTTAATAGCTCCTTTTTTTTAAACTTCATTTACAAACGATTTTTAGTAAAACGATTAACAATAAAATTACTCAAGCCCATAGTGACAGCTATCTGTTAGCATTTCTTTTGTTATCAATTCTATTAGAGAAACGAAAAGCAGCTAAAAATTTCAACTTAATTAATCTCGAATGATTAGTTTATCATGATGAAAAATATCTACAAAATGTGTTTCTAAATTCATAAAAATCGCTTAAGTCGTTTAGCTATGATTAACGCACGAGCAAGCCAAACTTACAAAGAAATTTATAACATATATTGGAATCAAGAACAAGTTTAGTATTTTCCATGTTAACTCATATGATTGTTGTTGTTTTAATTGATAATGCATGATGTAGCTGAGCAGTATTGAGGTCGATTTGAAAGTAAAATGAGATTTTTGGCTAGTGGATGACTTGAAATGATATGTTAATAGATTGTTTTTAAAAAACTATATTTAAAAAAAGGAATATTTTTAACAAATTTATAAATACTCCAATTGTGTGTCCAATTGTGTGTCTTATTTATATTTTTATTTGATATAAAAATTTGATTAATTTTCTTAGAAATTAAAATAAAACTAAGATCGTTTCAATATCAACCTTTATATAACTTTGATCTTTTCTGCACTACAAAGGTGAAAGCAGCCAACTTCTTTAAAATCGTTACTTTTACAACTATGGAAAATAATTACATGTAAAATATTAAAACACGTGCAATTAGAATTGGACAAAACGATAAAATTTTTAGTACATCCAGCTCTTGTGAAATTCATTACGCCATAGTTACAAAGTTTGGATATGGGAAGTGTTACGACTCAAAAAACTTCAAGACACAAAAACTTTGCTTCTAACAATGTTGGTGAATTTATTATGAGTAAGGATAAAATACACTTGAAATTATTTAATTACAAAACAAATATGTCAATGTTTTTGTGATTTAAAATAAAATGAATAAGCAAAGTATTTTTATAAAAAGTTATTTGTAATTATATTTCAATAATTTTCTTAACACCCTTCCTTAAACGACTTGTATGCCGCCTTTGATTTTGTGACGTTCCAGTTTTGTTGCATTCAGAGGCCTCGTGAGCATATCAGCTATCATATCTTCATAAAGTACTCTTTCGTAATAATATGCTTAGTTCAGCAGCTGAATCGACCATCTTCAACTTCAAGGCAAATTTGGTTGTCTTCAAATATAACTGTTGGCTCAGTTTGCTTTAAATTCATACCTTTAACAGAGTTCTTATCCACACAGCTTCTTTACAGGTTTCAGGGAGTAAAATAAACTCTGCATCTGTTGATGATAAAGCCACACATGATTGCTTCTTACAACACCATCTTATACTGCCATTATTAATCTAATAAATACATCCGGTATTAGATTTGCGATCACTATTTTTTTCTGCTTAATTTGCATCTGCATAGCTAGGCAAAGTATTACTATTTGACCCGTTTTCACTGAGTTTTAAGTATAATTCAGCGGAACCTTTCAAATATCGTAAAATGCGTTCAAGCTCGTTCCAATCTTCTTTATTCGGGTTATAAGCTTTTTGGGCTAATATTGAAACGCTGGCCGCTATATCAGACTGAGTATTGATGCTGATATTAAGTAGTGAACCAATAAGCTTTCTGTAATTCTCATTGCAAGCTAAGTTATCGGAAACCGATTTACCATAATCAGGATCAAGAGGAAATTTAGATGATTTTGCATTTTCCAAGCCAAACTCTGTAGTTTTATTTTTAATGTAGTTGGTTTGTCGAATACAAAAATTACAGTTTTTATCCCTTAGAACTTCTATACCGAGAAAATGTCGAATTTTTCCAAGACTGTTATTTCAAAATGATAATTTAATAGTTTTGTAATATCATCTATAGATTTCTTGGTCTTGGCAGCTATTAAGATATCCTCTACATATAAAAGGACACAGTTGTTCCCTTCCTCGAAAAGAGATTTTGTATAAAAACAAGGGTCTGCTAAGTTTTGTTTAAATCCGCCTTTTAATAAAACACAATGATGTGTTTTGTTCCAAATGTTAGCAGCTTGTTTTAGACCATATAAGCTTTTATTAAGTTTAAAAGCATATTGTGAACCGTTTTCTTCAAAACCAGATGGTTGCATAATGTATATATCCTTTTCTAACACACCATTTTAAAATGCTGATTTAACATCTAGATGGACAACGGTCATTTTATTAGCTCCTGCTACTGATAACATTGTTCTCATCGTAGTTTGACAAACGACTGGGGCAAATATTTTATTATAATCGGTACCATATTTTTGACTGAACCCTCTGGGTACTAAACGTGTTTAATATTATCACTCACGTCTCGCTTAATTTTAAAAATCCATTTACAACTAACAATGTTCACGTTAGGGGTCGGAATGGCTTTAATGACATTTAGCCATTCAGTCTTTTGCAAAGATTTAATTGCGTCATTATATGCCTTCGGCTCTACCACTTCAGTACTACATCTTCGTAGTGTCAAATAATCTGAATTCTTTCCCTTGGTACTCCTAGTAGATCTTCTTAAGTCATTTTCAATAGCAGCAATTTCGTTATTATTTCCACGTTCGAAAAGTGGTAGATTGTTGCTTTGAATAGGACTTTCAAAGTCTTTAAGACTACAAAACGAATTATCGTCTGAGATTACAATTTCAGTCGTGATACTTCTATTCCCACTTTCAACATTTTTCGATGACTTCTTTGTCATGCAATAAACTAGTTTCTACTAATATTTTAGACTCGTCCCTTACTTCATACTCATCATTTTCAATAAGTCCTGGCTGATAATTTTCCATAAACTTAATATCTCTGCCTTTTTCAATGCTCTTTATTGACATATCAAGTAACCGAAAACCTTTAGAATGACTGTCGTATCCTACAAATATATATTCTTTACTTCTGTTCTCTAACTTCCTTAATTTTTCTTTGGGAATTAACGCGTAAGCTTTTGTACAAAAAATGTTTAAGTTTTCTGAGTATATTAGGTTTTTTATTTTCCCATAGTTCATATGGAATATTTGGAATAGAACGTGAAACTAATCGATTTTGTAAATAGCTTGCTGTTAGGAGAGCTTCACCCCACAAATAATTAGGAAGCTTTGCATCCGCTAATAAACATCTAACCCTATCGACCAAAGACATATGTATTTTTTCTTTCGGTAACCCAATTTTGCTGTGGATTATAGGAAACTATAAATTGCTCAACTATTCCTAAATTTTCTAAAAGTTTCCCCTCCATTATTCGACCTTAATGTTTGCGGATATCGTTTAAACTTACTTTTAACTATTCTGTCTTTTCAAATACTTCTGTCTTATTACGAAGTAAATAAACCGTGGTATAACGACTAAAATCGTCTGTAAAAGTAAGGAAATAACGAAAGCCACTTACAGAGCTAGTCTGCATTGGACAGCAGACGTCGCTGTGAACTAAATCCATAACACTCTTGGTTACAGAACTTGACTTTTTAAAAGAAGACTTGACCATTTTACTTTTAACACAAACTTCGAAGGACTTTCTTATAACACAGTCAATAATATTTAAATCACTTACCGTTTTTCCTTTTTGCATTTTTCTTACGTCGCCAATATTTTTATGACCGAAAACTCTGTGCCAATAATGTTAACATTTTTGTTCTTTGCATTTAGCCACCATTGCTGCCTCTACACCAAATGAACGTAATATAAATAGTTCATTCTTATTATCTGCAACCACAATTTCCTTTTCGGAACCATCTTGAATGCTACAAATAGAATTATGAAAAGCAACCAAAAACCCATTCTTCAGTATTTTGTTAACTGACAATATGTTTCCGTGAAAATTTGAAATAAACAAAACAACTTTCATCGTTATAGTCTGCTTTTGATTATTTCTGTTAATTACTTCGATTATACGAGTGCCTTTACCACTTGATGTAATTGTTTCACCATTCGCCACAGTCATACTTTCTTTGATATTATTATTAATATACGAATAGTCAGAAATATTTTTACTTATATGGCATGTTGCTCCAGAATCCAATATCCATTTATTGCACCATTTATGAAACCAAAACACATATGATCTTTATCAGAACTGCTTTCCATTGTCTTTTGTGTATCTGTTGTTTTTGATTTCTTCAACTTCCAACAATTTTTTTAATGTGGCCCTTTAATTTACAATGATGACATACCTATTGTTTCTGCACTCTTTAGAAGTAAATTTAATTGCGGTGTTCGATTTCGTGTCATTTGTTTGACGACGATATTCTTCAATTAAGCTGGTTTCCACCACTTTCATAGTTAACTCATCTTACTTGCGTGCCTCAAAAGCTGTCACCAATGTATCAAACGATAATGGTAAACTGCTCCACAACATTGCCACGTGCCATCGCTCCGTAAATTGTTCACCCAAGACCTCAAGTTTTTCAAACAAAACTTTAATTTCCATTATATGATCGGATATATCACGCTCCATGGAAAAACGCAATCCACATATCTTGCGCATTAACTGAACACTGGATCCCAACGTGTCTTTTTCATGATGGCATCTTAAAATATTCCAAACTGCATGTGCTGATTTTGCTCTCTTGATTAAAAACAATTGCGGATCTTTCACCGATAACCCAATTATTGCTGTGGCCTCGTCATTTTGTTTATTCCAATCTGATGTTCTTGGTGTTGGTGGAATTTCACAAACACAGTCTCATAGCTATTCACGCTTCAAAATAAGCTCTAATTTATATTTCCATAAATCATAATTATCATTATTTAATTTTGTAAAAGATTGTTTTAAGATATCTATTATGTTATGGCTAGCCTCGGCCCATAACCTGTTACGACTCAAAAAAATTCAAGGCACAAAAACTTTGCTTGAACAATTTATTACGAGTAAGGAGAAAAATACTCTTGAAATTATGCAATTACAAAACAAATATTTCAATAATTTTCTTAACAGGAAGGATAATAGAAGGAGAGCTGTTTATTAACTTTTGTGTTGAATCTTTGCATATTGAAATTAACAAGAAAGACTTTTGAATACTCTGTGTCTCTGCGTGTCATTGTCTAGCATATTATTCTAAACTGCGAAGATTAAGCTTATTTAATGCCTGGTATATGTTCTACTCATACTGTGTCTATTCTGTGCTAAGTTATTGCATTTTTGCCAATGGATATATCTTAACTCGCGCTTTATTTGTTTGCTTATAGACTATTCCAGTGTAAAAGAAAATATTGAAAATAGTTTTATGCAAAGTCTCATTTCGTTCGTTAGTCAGTTTATTTGGCCGTACTTTATTTTTATTTATTAATTTATCAACAAAAAATTATTGGAAGTAAATTACTGCAAATAATAACATCAGATTGAGTTGATTTTTAAATGACTTGTTTATTGTCCTTTTTACAAAAAAAAAAAAAAAAAAAAAAATTATGTGGATACTGCGGCAAAATGATGATGATGACTTATAGGCCATGACTTTGGTTTTTATACTGTATTTTTGTAAAAAAGATACTTTTAGAGATTCGTTTAGTGCATTACCTACCTTAATCTCTCCATTGCATTTTCCCTTCTAGTTTTACAAACTCTTTAAATTAAATTAAACCTTTTAAACTGTTTATCATTTTAAATTTTGCACATTTAAAGGATTTTTAAGCAATAAACACATATACAAATGATGAACGCTTTTGAAAATTTTTTATAGAATTTTCAGAAAAAACTGAGTAATTTAAATCCAATTTTTTTCAGCGAGTTAATCGCTTGCATTAAATAAACAGCACAATAAACAAAATTGTTACCGAAGGGAGCATATGATTAATATTAAATTTCATTATCTCTTGCTCTCTCTCTCTCTCATCAAGCTGTTCTCACATGCAAAGTTTGACCGTCTAATAGCCGCTTAGTAAAAATTTTAAACTAACACGGGCAAATCCTCTTAATGTTAACATATATAAAATTACAATATTTTTCTGTTGTGTACAAATCTATAAAGAATTAAAAAAAATACAATTTGAAACTTAAAACAACATTCTTCATTAAAAATTAATAATGTTAAATTTGAGATAAAAAAATTTCAAAGTGCTTTTAGAATGTTTTTCTTTTTACCAAAGCAACAATTTAAAATTTAAGCATTTCGTGCACAAAATAAATACTTACATATCAAACTAATTTAAAGTTTAATTTTATTTATTTTTCGTGCGGCACTGCTTAGCCATGCTTTCTTCACAATTTTAATTAGGATATTAAAACAGCAGCAAATAAAAAAAAAACAAAGAAGGAGCTTTACGTGGTGGTAAAATCCTTTTCGAATTATTTTTTTTATACCTGTTTTTTAAAAAGCTGATATTTGCAGCGTACACTGCCTAAGATGATGTATATATAACAATGGTGATGTAATCTTCACAAACTTAATGATACATCCTATTACCATATAATCTTTAATTTAAAATTGTAACATTGCATTATTGCGCCATTTCTGTACAAAGGGCAACAAACTCGTCTAAAAAATATCGAGTTCTTATAATACAAATTTTTTAGACCAGTTGATCGCTTGTACTACAGAAAAAAACATAAAATACATAAGATTTAAGCAATAGAAAAGCTTTTCGTTATTTTCACTACATCAGTTTAAACTTCGTTTACCAAGGCATTGTAAATTGCATTGTCGACACTAAAAAAGCTTTAAATTATTACTATTACAGTTTTATAAAATATTGTCTGTTTTTGTGATCCTTTAATTTACTTTAAAACATAAATGACTAGAAGATATGAATTTTGCTGGTAAGCTAAAATATTTTCATTTCAAATAATCAATCACAGTAAAATCATTTTTTTCATGGTCATGAAAAATTAAATCATATAAAAATATTTTAAACAGTCAAAACTTTAGTTTTTATAAGTATTTAAAAGTTCAAGCTATTAAACGAAAAACTCTAATTCTGCAGAAAGATATGCAATATGCAATCAGCTTGTAATACACTAAAAATTACAGTTCCATGCTTCATCTTGATTCAAAAAGATAAATGAATAATTTTTATATTCAGAACTTAGATTTTTATAATTATTTAGTCCATAAAAGAAAATAAAAGTAAGAAATTGTCTTAATTAAAACTTTTGAAAGCTATTTCAAATGCTCTCTTTTTCAAGAAATTTGTACCGACATTAAAGTAAGTTTTAAAGTTTCTTATATTTATTTCAAATGCTTTTTCCTTAGCATATACACATTTTAGTATGTATGTATGTAAGTATGCATTTACAGTTGTGTTTTTAATTAAAAAAAACGAAATAAAAGTTGTTGTATAAATAATTAAAAAAATAATTTATTTCATTATGAGCAAAACGAGCATGGTTTATTGCATTGTACAGTTTCCAACAACTGCTCTTGAATCTCATGATATATGAAATAATTATTTTTGAAAATTTAATTAAAAATTAGTACCAATATAAAACATATAACAACAGAAAAAAAAAATAAATAAAAATATACACAAAGCCAAAGTGGATTTTGTTTTTTGTCTCAACATCTACTCCTAAGTTATTTATTTATCCCGTAAATATTTTAGAAAATATTAATGTTAAATAGTTTGTTAAATAAATTTTATATTTTCGGAACAGGATTTTCACTTTATGTGTAAAGCGTAAAAATAACTTTAACCAGGTACGATAAATTCAGTACTCTTACAATTGTTTACACAAAATACATATACGGTGACAGTTTCTTGAGCCTTTACGTAGAAAAATTTGAACGAAAACAAAAATAATTAAACAAAAATAATATTCCTTAAGTGAGATTTATGTGTTATATACAGAAGCTCCGGCTTCTAAAAACTTAATAAAAATATATAAATTAATTTATTTGTGTTTCGAATGGTGGTTTGATGAATTAACTACTTATTGTTGTTGTAGTAAGTGTTAACTTATATAAGTAGAAGTTATAATGGTTATTAATTTAAATAATGTTCCTTTTTATTTGCAATGAAATTTTAAATTAAAACGTATTGTTATAACACACCTTACCAGTTAAGAAACAATTTACTTCTGATCTAATAAAGAATAATAATAATAATAATAATAATAATAATAATAATAACACCCTATATTTATGACATAATATCATAGTAAGTTATAACATCTTTTGGTATATTATTTTGATTGATGACATCGTGTAAACAATAATAAAGCAAATAAAGTAAAAATTAACAGTTTTTACAATAAAATCATTTGTAAACAGGTTGCTATACTGCTCAAAAATAAAAGTTTGCGAATATCGTAAAACACAATCGGTATTGAGTACTCAGTGTTGAGTAGATTAACAACGCTTTTCTGTGAATAAAACCAAACATTTTACACACAGTCCAAAATCTTCATTGGTTTTAATTTGCATTTTCCCTTAATATTTCAAATTTTTTATTTTAACCAATCAAGAAGCTAAAACCTCATGACTAACTAGTTGTTTTTTTTTTTTCAAATTAAAAATCACATTCTTATAAATAGCAAATTAAATATGTGGCTTACTTTTTCTTTGAATGAAGTTCTTTATCCTTTTGTTGTTATTATGTTTTCTTTTATTGTTATCTTTTGTGGGCAAAACGCTGGTTAAATAAACACAAAACATTCGTAAGGAAAAGATATGAAAATATATTATGATGTGTAAGCTTTTGTAACAAACACGGAAATTAATAAAAACATAACATGGCGTTAATAAATGTAATAATTTCGGTTTGAAGTCGTTCCATTCTATCTGTCCTGTTTATTAGTACATGTTTAGATGCGTTCTATACATTTAGTTTACCTTAACTCATGCCATATTTGATTAAAATTACAGTGAGTCGTTAGAAGCCAAGCATATTCTTACACATTTGGATGGTTTAATCTAATATCAAGTTTAAACCTGAATATAAAATTCTGATAATTTTCAAGTCTATATTGTATGTGGTATTTTTTATTACGTCATTATATACTAAAAAGCATATAATTCAAACAAAAATTGTTTAATGTTTTTAAAATATTAAAAATATACTATAAGATCAGAGATAAAAGGTATTTATTTATTATTATTTATTTATTATTTATTTATTTGTTTGGCCTTTTCAACTAAGCACAAAAAGGCGATTAAAGTTAGATCCGTTGTAGCCAGACAATCAAAAGCAACATACATAACTTTAAGTTGACCGAGTTTGATATAACTTTGGAAGATATTTAGCCTTGTTTCATTTGTTTTTAAGATTTTATGATATCCGCTAACTAGTTAGATATTATGAAAAACACAAGCAACTGACAAGATTGAAAATTCTGAGAGTTTAATTCTGTAAGATTTAAGAATATATGAAGTATAAATAGAGTTTAACAAAAACATAAAAATATATATTTTTCCATAAAAAACTTTATAGCGGGTACCAAATATTAATAAAAACAGCAATTTATTTCAAAAAATTATTCATACTAAGGTCGAGCTTCAGCAAATTTTTTTTCTTATAAAATTTTTTATTTCGAAAATAGAATTTGACAGGAAAATCAAATTTGTCGTGGTTATTTTATTATTGTTAGAAAAATATAGATTTTGAAGTTTAAGTAGAAGAAGATATTTCTCACAAAAATGTTTGCTAGAACAAAAAATCAAAATTAAGGCAAAACGACACAGATTCATCAAACCTTTTTCAAGAATGGAAGATTACAAAAAAGTGCAAAATATCAGCGCTAAGTTTAAAATTTAAAGAGCAAGAACACAATAACATCTCGATATGTTAAATAAAGAAGACAGTATTTAGTCAATTTCCTAAAAATATATAAAATACCTCTACTAAACTTTAATATTAATAAAAAAATTTTTCAACTCCAGGAATCGTAAAAGTTACAAGTTTGATTCCAAAACTTACCTTTTATTTATTCTTTAACAATTTTAATTCCGTTTGGAAAATATTAGCCACAAAAAGTAAAATTTTAACTCATTTATAATATCCACGGTTCAAGTACTTGTTTGGCAAAAAAATTTAAAAATTAAAATTAATTAAAAATTAAAGCTAAGAATAATTGTTTTTTAAGGAAAAAAATAGAACTTGAGTATTATCTGATTTTTTTTTAAGAAACAAAGAAAAACATGAAAAATAACTTATATATTTATTTTTATTTTTTTATTTTTGTTCAAATTAAATAAATAATCATTATTTGCGGTAGTATAAATTCGTTATTAACTACAAAAGTTTCTAAGTCAAATCTGGAAAGGAATGAAAAATTATTTAACTTGGTATGTATGCGTGTGTGTATCTGTGGCTTACAAAATAGAAAAAACAAGTAATTTATTTTGATTTATTTACGAGTTAACGAGTAACATAAATATTTTCAATTGCGTTGGAACTATAATAAACATTAAAGATTAATTAATGCAATAAAAAAAAGCATAATTACGATTTGTTATTTTTGTATTAATTTTAGTAAATATTAATGGGGTATAATTTAATAAATCATTCGTTTTTCCACTACAAGGATGGTGAGCTCAGTGCAATTTTATTTAACAAGCAAAAGCCTAGTATAGTCCATATGATATAAAAAATATTTACTTGTGTATTACGCTTTTATTAATTAAAAGAAAACAATTTAAAATTAGTATTTATTTAAGCTTTCATGGTGTTAGTACCCTGTGGCTTCGAAGCTTAACATGAACGAATACAGCAGTACGTGTGTTTTATTTAATAACTGATTACTTTGACCTTTTCTTTTATATTTACACCACTTCTATAGCAGGGCCTATCTGTGATTCCAATATCATTTATGCGCACTTTTGTTTTGTTTTATTTACGATATAAATTTTATTGAATTAAGATTGACACATAAAGAAACAAACAGTTGTTGATGTACAACATAGGAGATAAACAAAAAGAAGAAATATTCTAATTGTAAATTTGGATTTAAATTAAACGAAATCCCATAATGGTGTTTTTTTTGGAGTTTGTGTTATCCATTGTTGATTTGCAAGATTTTTCTAAATTATTGACATAAACAAAAACTATTGTCAGACTACTAACACTTTTAAATTCTCGATATATAATACATAATATACAAAGACTAATATGTCTTGCCACTTAATGACTATTTAAAGAAGTGAATAGCTATGTGTTTTGTATACAATTGAATGGGAATGTTCTATTGCTACTTTGTCCAGCTCTGTTATCTGAATAAAATACAATGGGTTACCATTTAATGTACGGGTCACCTTTTAAATGTTATTTTTATTTTTTGAACTTGTTTCCAGTGGAAATGGCAATACAACTAGGACACCTTTTAGCTTTAACTTTTATAGTTGCTTTCATAGCAACATAGTCATACATACCATGCGTAAATTTATAGTCAAATCCTCTTACGGCTCAAGAAAACAAAAACAAGTCTACGCATGTGAAAATAACGTTACTATCGGTATACTCTGTATTTCATTTTATTAATTTACATATATTGTTACAGCAGACATAGCTGTGAATACTCTGTACAGATTTCAAGCGTCTTCTGGTAACGGGTTACAAAATCAAGTCATATTTTTAAAATTCAGGGCCTTTCGAAATCCCCTTCAATTTCGAAAGTTGTTTTTTTAGTATAAATGAAAATCACGTCATTCTTTATTTTGAAGTTTAAATTTTTCAACCTGTTGTTATACCACACATTATTTTACTAACGCTATACAAAGTTGACGTGTCTGCTTATCACAATTCAAAAATTAAAATATTTATAAGAATATAACGTCACTTTTGGAACACTCTTTAGCTATTGGTGAATTTTTCAACAGTCTGCCGTTACAGTTCCAGAGAAAGAGGCCTGTATGTAACGGACAATTATTGTGACGACTTAATATATGGATTTTTCCGTTCCATAACAATCAACAGTTATTGTTAAAGTTACAGTTATTAGAATAGATACATATTCAACAGTCTATACACTCCAGCATGTTACGTGTTTGTTGCTGCTGATTCATCCGTTCCATAACAATCAACAGTTATTGTTAAAGCTACAGTCTGTATACTCCAGCTAGCAGCTAGTAGAAGCCCGACCCATAACAGGAGGTTTTCGCAGGGAAGCCGAATAAAGTTTTTTTATACAATCGAAGTAAGCTAAGCCGGATAGTTGCCTTAATAACACGACATAATACTTTAGATCTTATCTGGCTAAAACAGAAATCGAGAAAGGTAAGTTTTGTGTAAGCTTTGCACATTCTGTGTAGAAAGTGCTGAGATGCCATCAGCTAGAACGCAGATCACTTGCACCAGCACATTAGATAAGGATCTTATTAGTGACAATACTGCAGTCATCGATGACCACAAATCACTAGCCCAGGCTTAATATTAATTGGGCGGTTATAGAAATATTAAAAAGAATATTTACACAATTTTTGTTGCAAAGTTTTTAAACTGTTTGTCATTTACATGTTGAAATTGTTCTTAAAAAGGATTTTAAGAACGTTAAATTCCCATTTCAATTTTTTTAAATTTTATTTTTGTAGCTGTTCTTGAATTTCAATTACAAATAAAGTTTTTTTAATATTTTTTATTATATAACTGTAACTTTAACAAAAACAAAAAACTTTATGATTGGTTTTACTTCCTCCTCCTATTTTATTAACGTTCCAATTTTTCATCAGACAAAACTAAACATTTATTTCTTGCTCAAAGAGTGTATTTTTTATATACTTTTTTCTTGGAATTAGAAAGCAGTTTAACGCTTTCAGTTGAGTCTCTTGTAGCCAACCAGGAAAACGAGATGAAGTTATTAAGAAATTATCAAGTATCTTATAAAAAATAAGATAATTCTTCAATCAATATTATTTATTATAGTTGAGGTGAAAAAACACTTAAGCCGAAAAAAGCCAGTTCTTGAAGTACACATTAGGACTTCAGATTAAGGGTTGAGTAAAAAACAGACAAGTGCCCTTGATGAGATCTAGATATATTATTTTATAATGCAGATCCTTCCCGTCGAGAATAGCATTCCTCTTCTAAGTGTGATGATAAGCAAAATTAGAGAGATATTGTCATCCTAGGTTATGTTACATCTAACTCGCTTGGAAGTAATTGCTGGAGACCGTTTAATATTTACAGTAGTAAGAGCATGTTGCACTGCAAGCGATTTAATGTTATTTGTTGAAGACTGACTCTATTTCTAAGAAGCGTGTGATGGCTTATTATAAAACGATATTTTTCGAATAGTTACCACAAGTATATATGTATTTCAAAAGCATTAATTTTTCAAAAGAAAAAAAAGTGTAAAAAAAATAAAAAAAATTAAAGATATTTTTTAGCTTTATTTTTTCGATTCTTTTTAATTAAAATGTTCCAATTAATATCTACAAATACATTTATATAATCAAGTTTTTAGACACAAACCTGATACCTGTGATCTTGTTAAAAAAAATAAAAACAGAAACTAAAATCAATTAGGATTGAACAGTATCATACAAACTAACCCTGTAATGTACAAACTAAGCCTGTAATAAAAACTATTTAGATTCATTCATTCATTCAAAAAAAAAAAAAAAAATCATACAAATCATCCTCTCTTTAGATGTAAAATTGCTGTGGGTTTATAGCATAAAAACTTGAAATATTTCACTACAGTTTTGCCTGCAAAATGTCTATGAGGATGTTACAAATCAATATAACATAACTACAACAAAAGGCATTTCATTAAAATTTAGTAAGACTTATTTGAGTTAAAGGTAATAGAAGCTATATCGTTTTACTTATGATGTGCTCGAAATTAAAATTTGTTTGGATTAACAAGATTATTAAAAAAAACTTTTTTATTTTTTGGTAATGTAAAAATTATAGAATATGACAGCTAAGAATATATTTGTTAATGCGTTTGTTCACCTGTTAGTTGTCGTCGCTGTTGTCTGCGGGGATGGATCAGAAAATTGCACTCGGTTGCCGGTTTCCTGGCAGCTGGGTAGCTATATGTATTTTTCACAAACGTATGGTAACAAACGTTTACCAATAAAAAGAACACAGATACGGATTCGTAACTGAACTTCTGTTTTATTATTTTTATAATTTATATTTATAGTTTACAATGTCGTCCCAAAATACATGAAACTACTTTTTTATAGTTGGCCTTTTACTCAAGATGTCGATCAACAATTGAATATACGTGTCGTAGTCCCAAGCCATGTGTAAAATAACGCCGATCGAGCAAATGGACGGCGCACCACATGAACCACAAAAGACAGCAGGTGTGAATTCGCCGCCATGGTGTTCCCACATGCCAGGACATCAAACACGACTGGAACAGACATACCGGCCGCCTTGCGACATTGTCGCAATATGGAGCCACGTCTTAACATGATGTTACAGATACAATTTTAAATTCATTATTTTATCGTTGACAAACAGTTTAATTATTTCACAAGATGGTTTTAATCAATAACGCTTATGCATACTATTTATCTACATGGAATATATCTCAAAAAAAGTTTTTTTTTTTTTTGGAACATATAGGAAATATACTTTATTAGTATTAAATTGAAAAATAATTGTTTATATTTTTTTTCTTCGTTAATAATTCAGACAGTTCATTGGGTTTTTTTTTTTTTTTTTTTTTTTTGAAAATAGATTATAATATAATAATACATATATATTAATTTCATACGTTTAATTATACTTAAATAGAGATAATAAGGGAGCAATCTATTGATATTGAGTTTAATAGATAATCGTCTACATAGCACATTGTAAATAACATATCGTGATTTTCTGATATTCTAAATATAATGGTAACTCGTAAGTCCATCTTAATTTATGTATTATTTCTTGACTTTTAGCGCAGAAGGAAATCGAAATAAGTTAATAATAAAAAGTTGTAGTCTCTTCGGGCAACAATATTTTGCTTTCTCTTTTTTTTTTTTTTTTGGTTAATATGTTCATACGGTATCGCCATCCCCAAAGTAGGCAAAGCCAAAAACTGTCTCTTGTACGTAAAGATGACCTGGTTTGCCAATTGCTGGCCCTATGAGGATTCGGCTTGCAGCATCTGCTCCCAGAATGATGTAATAATGGTGACTTTTGTACCATCGCCTATTGGCCGAAGAGACGTCTCCATCGTCTCGAGTAAGACTGTCGACGTCTTGGCTAGGACTTAGCCCATAGTGCTTGTCATCCACTATGTGTTCCTTGGCAAAATGTCCTTGGCCCTGCTGATGAAAAATGGTAATTGTGGTTTTTCCTCGCTGGACCACACAGCGCAACAACTCTGCTTCTTTTCTCATAATTGAAGATATGGTTACGGTGGGATCAATCAACGCGCGTGTCCAAAACTTTTTTCTACCGGGCCCAGTTTGCACTTGAATAGTGGCCGTCATCTCTACCCAAATTCTGTCACGTGGCATCGGGTGTAGCCAGCTATGATGGTCCTGCCAACACCGATGACACCGGTCAATGCTTTTACATTTGGCACGGGTATGGGACTGGGCTAAGCAGTTGTAACACAACGAATTTTTCGCGACAATCCGGAGTTTTTTCTCTACCGGCAGAACCACGAAACGTGAGCATTGACGTATGGCATGGAGTCGATCACAAAGGGGGCAGCGAAAGTTGACATTAAATAAAGAATTAGTCATCGTTCTGCAAATAAGGAAAAAGTTCTTAGGGTATTTTTTTGTTTGTTTTTGAGATACTGTAACGACTTAAAAGTTGCGGGTTGGCAGCATAACTAATTTGTGGATCGGTCTAGTGATAATACCGTTTTGCGTTCTTAAATCTGCTACCCTTACTTTACCATCAGAACCATGATAAACTTTTATAATACGAACTAAACGCCATTCTTTAGCACAAGTAGGATCATTTTTGAGTGCGACGAGGTCGTTCTCTTTCAAGTCTATCTGGGCTATTTTCCATTTTGTACGCTTGTGCAGTTCTTTCAAATACTCGTGTTTCCACCTATGACAAATCTCTTGTTGTAGAGCCTTTATTTTGCGCCATCGATGCACAATACTAAGCGAAGGTACTGCTTCTTCTGGTTCCGCTGGGGACAACAAAGAAGACCCTATTAAAAAATGACCGGGTGTAAGGGCCGTCAGATCATCAATATTTTCAGACATAGGGCCAAGAGGACGAGTATTGAGGCATGCTTCTATTTTCGCTAGAAGTGTAGAGAACTCTTCAAACGTAAATTTTATCTGACCAGCAGTTTTCTTAAAGTGCGTTTTAAGACTTTTTACACCTGCCTCCCATAACCCTCCCATATGAGGGGCTGCCGCGGGGATGAAGTGCCATTCTAACCGCTGATGTCCATATTTTTCCACCGCAGTATCACGTAGCTCTTTAACTCCTTTTTCAAAGTTAGCTTTTATTTCTCTTGCAGCGCCAACAAAATTTTTTCCGTTATCGGAGTAAATGCAGCTTGGGCAACCACGACGGGCCACAAACCGAGCTAAAGCCGCTAAAAAGGCAGGAGTAGATAAATCACTTACAGCCTCAAGATGGATTGTCTTTGTAGAGAAACATATAAAGAGACACACGTAGCCTTTTGTTATTCGGCAGTATCGACCAGTAAAACTCTTGATCTCAAACGGGCCCGCAAAATCCACGCCTGTATTGGTAAAAGGGCGACTTAGGGTAGTTCTTTCTTCAGGTAGCGCAGCCATGATTTGAGTCTGAAGTTTTTTGCGGTGTAAGACACAAACTTTGCAATTATGAATGACAGTTTTGACAAGATTTTTAGCCTTTATTATCCAACACTCTAGGCGAATTACGTTCAGCACCAGACGAGGGCCACCATGATGGACAAGCTTGTGAACAAATTCAACATACAGTCGAGCTAATCTACTGCTATATGCAAGTATAATCGGATATTTTTCATGATAAGCCAACGAAGATGAAGAGCTAAGACGACCATTAGCACGAATAATATTATTTTTGTCCAAAAAGGGCGCTAGGGTCAACAAAGGACTTTGAGAGTCAATTTTCTTACTGGCGGACAGGCAATGGAATTCATTAGAAAAGTAGAGTTGCTGTGACAGAAAAAATAGTCTATTTCTAATGAAACGCAACTCACTGGCAGAGATTCTTAGAGCCTCGAACTTTTTATTCATTCGTCGACTTTTACTAGCGAGTATAAAAAATCTAAAAATATACGCCAAAACATGACACGCTCGCGACAAGCTTAAAAAACGCTCAAGTATGTCCTCTATCTCAGTCGATCTAGCAACAAAAGTTTGAGCCTTTTTTGCTTCTTCTGATGTTTCAAACTCTGATATTCCTGTGGGCCACAATAATTTTTCACTACTGAGCCAAACAGGACCATGCCACCAAAGATTGTTTTCATATAGCTCCGAAGGTATCAGCCCCCGGATTGCTAGATCGGCAGGCTTATCTTTAGACGCTACGTGACACCAATTTTTATTTCCTACTTTTTCTAGTATTGTGGCCACCCTGTTTGCAACAAAAGTCTTCCAGCTACAGGGGGATTTTTGTAACCAGGCAAGAACTATGGTTGAGTCGGACCAGAAATATGTAAACTGCATGTTTATATTAAATGTAGGAATCACGCTATCGACTAGATTGGCTAAAAGAACCGCACCACATAACTCCAATCGCGGCAATGTAGGTTTTTTTATAGGGGCTATTTTTGTTTTGCAAATGAGTAACTTTGTGTGAACTATATTTTCAAAGCTAACTCTTATGTACAATGCGGCAGCGTAAGCTAACTCAGATGAGTCACAAAAACCATGAAATTCAATATAACAACTAGGTGAGTATTGAATCCAACGCGGCAGTTTTATGCTCTCAATATCTTTATAATTTTCAATAAAAGTCTGCCATTTTTTAAGTGCTGCTGGTTTTATAGGCTCGTCCCATTCTATTTTATCGAGCCACATCTGCTGCATTAAAATTTTTGCCGTAATAACGACTGGGGCCAACCAACCTGCTGGATCAAACAGCCTAGCAATCACAGAAAGAACCTCTCGTTTTGTATACGACTGCTTATACACAATTTTTTCAGCCGTAAAGAAAAACATATCCTCTGCCGCGTTCCAGTGGATCCCTAACGTTTTCGTGGTACTCTTATCATCGAGCGACAAAAAGGAGGAGTTCAAGAGATGTTCTTGGGGCATATTTTCTAAAATTTGTTTTGAGTTAGACGTCCATTTTCGCAGCTCAAAACCTCCCAATTTTAAAATACCAATTAATTGGTCACGTGCCAACAAAGCATCTGGAACAGAATGCGCTCCGACTAGGGCGTCATCGACATACATACACTCACGTAATATTCGAGCCCCTAGTGGGAAACGTCGCTCTTCATCCTCGGCTAACTGCAAAATTGTCCTTAGGGCCAAATATGGAGCACAGTTCACGCCGAAAGTAACAGTATTAAGCTGATAATCTTCTATTTCATCATTTTCGGAGCTACGAAATACGATTTTTTGAAAGGGCCTATGTTCGGCTTTTACAAAAATTTGACGGTACATTTTTGAAATGTCCGCATTGAAAACAAACTGAAAAAATCGCCATTTTAAAATTAGATTTACTATTTCAGTTTGCAGAATAGGTCCAAATAGAGCAAAATAACTATTCTTAAAGGGCAGACTAACTACATATCTCCCTTCGGAATTTCTAATGGTAGTAGAACGATATATGTCCTCACATTTTTTATCATCTTCTGATAAAATCTGCTTTCGAGACACCTTTTCTAACTCCCAGAATTTTCTCAGCTGGTCATCAACAGAAACTTTTGTCATATGTGACATTCTTACATGACGTGGGGACATACTATTTGTTGGGCCAGTCATAATCCAGCCAAATATTGTCTCCTGAGCCACAAGGGATTCAAAAATACCATGTTGGACTCCTCCACGCAGAATTAATGGGTACAAATCGCCTCCTAACAACAAATCTACCTCACCGCTCTCATAAAAATTTCTATCAGCATATTGAAGGTTTGGCAATACTAGATTTTTTGTCGGTTTGAAGGAACATGTAGGGACATTACCAGTTACACGTGGTACTACTAACGCATCGACATTGAGAGACATATTCTGATCGTACTGCGACACGATTACAAACGACGCCATTTTAGAAGCTTTGCTTACAACTTCTCCGCCTAAACCTGTAACCTCGGCTGCAACCGGAACAGTGGGCAACTTAAGACGTCTCTGTATTTTTTCCGAAACAAAACTTTCATCAGAACACGGATCTATTAAAGCTCGAACCTCATAAAAAGCATCATAAATTCTAACTTTCACCCACGCTGTGGCTAACATGACCTTTTTTGCTACTATCGTGTGATGTGACTGCACGACGCCAGATGGACCAGTAAAATTAGTGGACTGTAATTGGCTACTACTACTTTTATTTTCGCCCTGCTTTTGTTGATTTTTTTTTGCAAAATCTATATGAAGTAAAGTGTGGTGTTTCTTTTTGCATTTTGAGCAACTATTTGGGCTACCACATTCATTATATAAATGACCAGTGTTAAGGCAATTAAAGCAAAATCTAAACTTTCTTAATACCGAAACACGATTTCTGTAGTCCATGCTTAAAAATTTACTGCAATTACTTAACTTATGATTTTCTCTACATAATTTGCACGGCATTGAGTCAACTTTTGTATGGTGAGTTTTATATTGTTTTACTTTCGGTGACACTTGATTAAAACCCTGATTGGAAGACATTTTTGTATCACTGATTGCATTGTTTGTGGCCATAATGTCTGAGACACTTTCTAGCGCGTGAAACCTATCAGTCAAGAAATTATTTAATTCTTCCCATTTAGGAACCTCTGTTTTGTTTTTCACCGACTGTTCCCATCGATTTAAAGTGCATTCTGACAGACGTGATGAACATTGGAACACGAAAATTGGGTCCCATGACTCAATATCAACACTGTACAATTTTAAGACTGCCATGCAATTATTTATTTCTCTTTGGAGCCTTTTTATATCCAAAGCAGATTCACCCGTACATGGAGCCAAATTAAAAAGAACCTTGAGTTGACTATTGATTAATACCTGCTTATTTTCGTACTGTGATTTTAAATTGTTCCACGCAACTTCAAAATTATCGCCAGTTAGAGCTATATTTGTATTTATGTCACGAGCCTCACCATCCGTTTTTCTAAACAAGTAAAAAAGTTTTTCATCTGGGCTCAGTCTAGAATTATTTATATATATGGCAGTAAACATGTCCCTAAATGTGGGCCACGATACGTAGTCCCCATGAAAAACCGCTGTGTCATATGGAGGTACGTTCATTGAACCACAAATGTTGGGTACCAGTGCTTCTGCATTTTCTTTAAATTCTTCCCCTCCATCTTTTCTAGCCTTAGCAAGAATATTTATACACCGTATATAGGATTTACGTACTTGTGGGTGTTTTGATTTAACTACCACTAATTCTTTTTTCTTTTCTACTGTCTCAGCGGAGCACTCATCATACAGCTTCTTATATTTTGTCCATGCTTTGCTCAATTCGTTTTTCTCGAACTCAAAAGCATCTTTAGAATATTTGGAAAAGTCCTCATCAACAAGTACAGCCTCATAGCTGATTACTTCTTCAGCCGCCCGCAAATATTTTTCATAAGTCGTCATATTTATTTAAAAGAATTACGGAAGAAATAACCAGAGAAACGCTTTCCAAAAAAAATTATCAAAAATGCCAATAAAAAATGAATTTAGAGACACTATCAAAAAAACCCGCAAAAATATTTAAAAATGTCCGCCAAGAGAAGAGATACCAAAAAAAATTTTTTTCAAAGAAAAAAGATGGATGCCAAGAACTTTCTGGTGTTTTTTTTCTTTTTTTTTTAAAACAACAGAATATGGTATAACGGTTTATACAAAATGGCCCAATACGGCTTCGCAACCACGTTTTAAAATTTTGTTGTTAGGTATTGTAACCTCACTTTCACCGAGCCACAAATTTGAGACACCAAAATGAAACACAAGTAATACTAATATAAATATCACGTACGCACCTTTTTTCAATTTGCCGGGAGAAGGACCAATAATGTTCACCTGTTAGTTGTCGTCGCTGTTGTCTGCGGGGATGGATCAGAAAATTGCACTCGGTTGCCGGTTTCCTGGCAGCTGGGTAGCTATATGTATTTTTCACAAACGTATGGTAACAAACGTTTACCAATAAAAAGAACACAGATATGGATTCGTAACTGAACTTCTGTTTTATTATTTTTATAATTTATATTTATAGTTTACAATGTCGTCCCAAAATACATGAAATTACTTTTTTATAGTTGGCCTTTTACTCAAGATGTCGATCAACAATTGAATATACGTGTCGCAGTCCCAAGCCATGTGTAAAATAACGCCGATCGAGCAAATGGACGGCGCACCACATGAACCACAAAAGACCGCAGGTGTGAATTCGCCGCCATGGTGTTCCCACATGCCAGGACATCAAACACGACTGGAACAGACAGCGTTAAATCTTAAATTTTCTATTTATATTTGTTTCTTGTATATTGATTTCAGGCTCACTGAGTTCCTTATTTAAGAAACCCCTATAATTATTTTAAATTTAGGTAAAGTAGAAGCAAGTAGTTATTTAAGAGAGTTTGATTACACCTTACTCGAAGATCCTATTTAAATAGCGACAAGTTGATATATCTAGAAATATTTTTACTCATATATAATCTTATGAAGGTTAATAATTATTTCTCTTGTACATTTTAATTTTATGAAAGCAAATGTTACGATAGATTTTCTTTTAAGAAGACAAACGAAAATCGCTCGCCAGATCAATGGGTCGATATTTCATTTCTATATTAATAAAAATATGTCTAATGAGATTTATTCATACAGAACTATAATTTTTATGACACTATGATTATTTAATTTATTAAACTAATTTTAGTATTTTTCACTGAATTTGTAGTGTTATGTTTCAATGTTTGTTATTTTAAAATTGGATAAGATCGATCTATATCAAATAACTAAGGGTTATTAACATAAGTAACAGCGACATAAGAAAACACAGTGCTATTTAAGGGCATAAATTTCACTTATGTGCCTCAGTGAAATCTTTCTATTATCGATTTTGTGGCATGTCCAAAAACAGATATCTTAGCACAGTAAGACGGAAAGCACCGATGCTTAAAAGCTTTTTGAGTGTCAAATTTTATATTACCGCTACTAGCAGTAAAGTAATTCAGAACTTTCAACGAATGCTCCTCCTACACCGAAAAGATTACGAACATTTTTCATTTTAAAAATAATTTGTTTAATTTGAAGAAAACATTTAATTTAATTTTATTATGAATATTATTATAATGAAAATGGATTTTTTCCGATGAAATATTAACAAATTTGTATCTTATTTTACCAATTATCCTATGGGTATAGTTATCAATAATAACGTTTAAAGTTCAAAAAAAAAAAAAAATAAATAAAAAATTTTCTGTGTAAATAGGAAACCGATCAAGGGGTTTACGTAAAAATATATTATGAAAACACTCTTACATGTAACAATTTTCTGTGAATTAAAACATGGACACATAGGAATATAGAGTACGTTACTTATAGAAACAAATATTGACATTAGTGTAATAATAATTTTTAATCAACAACTTTGAAATTTCACAAAAATAAATATAAATATTTTACGTTTTATTGAAACAATTTGTGTACACCCACACATGCAAATAAGTAACACAAAATCAGCGCCAGAGAGGAAAAGTAAATCAATTAAGTGGAATTTTTTGTTCAGCAATTATTATAAATTTGGATGTGGTTGAAACCACTAACATACTTAATGGGTAACGATAATGTTAGGCTCAAGTTCTGACTTTGTTTATACTACCTGATTTCTGAAGGAATATTATTACAGTTAATTCCTAAAATTATTGAATAAATAGTAACTTTGATAAAAAAAAATATTCTAGTTTGTAATTAATTAAATCATTTTTTACGAAAATGAAAGCCACAAAAGTAATTTCATTTCAGTAGTTGAATATTCTACGAAATAATCTCTTGTCCTACAAAAGTTAAAACAATATTTTTGCCTTCGAGTTTTAGTTACTCTTTGGAGTATGTAATTGTGTATGAATGATATATCGTCTATACATATAATAAAAGAGCGACGGGTTTCTTTTCTCCACATTAAATATTTTTTTTTTTAATTTTGGTGTTAATTAATAAGGACTACAAAATACCTACTTGTGGAATTCTTGTTTGTCTGTCTGTCTGCATGTGTTCGCATCACGTAAAAACTGTTAGATGAATTTGAATAAAATTTTGTAAGAGCTCCCTTTGAACTTTGTTTCAAATATAAAAAATTGTTGTTTTCTTAAAAATATTTTATTTTGTAGCGAAAATAGAGATAGAGATATGATAGCTCCCAATTTTCTCGGTATAATGGTACTAAAACAGTAGTCCGCACATTATTTTTTTTTCTTTAATATTTAAAAATACATTTTTCTATATTTGAATTTTTAGAAAACTAGAAATGATACGCAGGTGAAGGCGTGGGCACTGCTATTAATCTAATAACAATTTTAAGTTTTGAAAACGTATGTAAACCTATGTGTGTCTCTCGTAAAAAAAACTTAGGTATTTATATAAAAAATTTTCTTTATTTGTTAAGGTGAGTAGAATTTTTTAGGGTGGAATATAAAAAAAATTTGTTTTAATTTGTTTGCCTTAAGAACGGTTTTAGCCAATCTTTGGTATGTTTAAAGCAGCTTAGAATTAGACAAGTTAAAGCACTTTACCTACCGAGCGAGATTGTTTTTCAAACTATTTATTCAAAGTAGAGCCAGCCCCTAATCTTAAGGTGTCTTCAGACAAAATATTTTTTTTTTAATAAGACTCTTCAGATTTTTCATAACCGTCATAACAGATTTTCCAAAAGCCGCTCATGAAAAAAACTATTGTAAACAATGCGTAACTTCGAAGGTTAGGCCACACGTAATTTGCATGTACGCTTAAACGTTCTAGTAAGAGTTATTTTATCAAAATGATAGTCTGGTTGTTTAGTATTTATTGAGTGGGAATTAAGCATTTGTGGTAGAAGGACTTCTCAACTGGATTACTAACCTAACGATTTTAGCAAGGCATGAGATTTTTATAATCAATTACTAAGAATTGATTTCATTGGTTATTGCAGGAAATAATAATAATCAATATGATATATTTCAAGGTAAAATTTTTTTTTTAAAGAACTAGCTTAATAACTGCTTCCTTTATTTGTAAACAAATGTAATTTGTTTTGTAAGCGAGTGACAAAAGTTGGCATTCACAAAAGTAAGTCATTATCCGGCAAGAACTCTTTAAGATAATATCTAATTTTTTGCTAGGTTAGTTTATATTGCTAGACCACGTTAGCCCGTTGTTAAATATAACGGCCAAATTTTGTTACGGAATTACAAGGTTGATAGCTGAATTGTCAAATTTTATTTTTAAATTCTAATCACTGTTGTTCCAAATTTACTTATACAAATGCACGTAGATTTTGACGGATTAGACAGTCCATTATTCACGACCCATATGCATATCTTGGATAAATTATAATTTATATTGTTTGCATATGGACACTTATCGCGTAGTGCATAACTCTTGTAGATTTTCACAGTTATATTTCTCTGCTTAAGTTTATTGCACCTGAAACTTCTCCTTAGAGATAAAAAACCTAAGACTGGACGGTAAGATACGGTCGTATGAGTTTACAAGCCGATTGCAAAAAAAAAATCTCAAGCTTGATATTGTGTTCAACTGCATCAAGTAGTACAAACAAACGAGACCATATTACTGTCAAGATTGGCTATAATATTTTCTATCACGTCCGTTAGAATTTTTCCTTTAACGAAACTCGATTGCAGACTCGCCAAGAGATTCTAGTTCCTAACATATTCATTAATTTGGCTACTCATAATTTTTTCCAATACTCTCGAATTTAGAAATCGTTACCTGATTTTGGAATGGGATTACTCTGGACATTTTCCAGCCTTTAGGGAGTTCAAATTTTGAAGGATTGTGTTCAAGATATGTCTTATATAAGAGATAAAGTATAAGAATTCTCTAAAATTGGTCAATTCATACAGGATCCAAATTTACTGAAGAAACAGTTAGAAAACTTTGCATTGACTTACGCATCGAAAACTGAATCACCTTCAATAGAGGCAGTACAGAGAACATTTGCAAACTTATTATTTAGTTAATTTATAACATCGTCAATTTCTTTCGAATTAGACTACACTATGCAAATTTTTCTAATTTCTTTCTATTTTGAACGGCTGTCAAGAGCAGTGGAGAATCTTCTTTGATAATATAAACTTTTCTCTTTTAGAAAAATAAGGTAAGTTTCAAGAGTTTTAAATCTTTTTCATCTTCTGTATGCAGAAATATGTTCATTTATAATTTTTTTACTATCTGATGTAAACCATGGTACCTGATTTAAACGATTTTTTGTTAGGGGCACAAATACGTCATATAATATATTAATAACATCTTGCATGATGTAAAGTTGATTATTAACATCACTGAGAGTAAAAATCTGGTTCGAGTTGATATTTTCAAATATCATGTACAGAATATTGTAGTCTGTGTTGCGATAATATCTATGGGTTAAGGACTTATCCCGGTTCTCATTAATGATAAATAAGAAATCATGGCTGAAAAGTACATGTGCTAAGATTTGATCATATAGAAGAACACTTGTTTAAGTATTTACTAATACTTAGTCTATCAGACTATTTGAGGATAAGTGATAGTGCGTTGGTGTGGTTATATTTACAGATATTAAATCTCATGGAGACATTGGATCCATTAAGTTAAGATTGGTGAGTAAATTACAATTAAAATCACTGATGATAACGATGTCATCATACCGTATAGCAATGTTTATATGTTTAGTATCCAAAAAAGTTTTAACGAACCAGTTAAGTCTTAAAACTACTACAAAAAACTAAAACACAACTATAATAATAAAAAATAACGTAAAAAATAACGAAAAAAATTCATATTAAACAAAATAAACAAACATGGATTAATAACTAAAAATTAAATAAAATTATTGGACTAAATTGTAGACAGTGCTTTGAACACTGAAACAGTGTAACTTTATATTAAAAATAAGAGGTCTGCATCCCAGTAAAGAAGGCCCGCTCTCTTTAAGATCAGTAAATTTGCGGGACATCCAAACTGTCTTCACATTTCGCGACGCAGAGAAACACTTCTTCACTAATGAATTCTCTAAGAATAGTGGGCCGTCAAGAAATTTCACAGCAATTGCGCACATGATGGTTTGCGAAACTCGCCAGTTGGTCCTATATAGAGCTGCAAGCCCAGGCAAGCAACCAAAATCATCCTTTCTCATCTCCTAAGCCTCTTCATCTGGCGAGAAGGCACTTTACTATTAAACCCCCCCTATGTTTAAGGGCTCCTTGATAGAGGGAGTAAATTATCTTACTTCTCTCGAGAACATTGTCAAAATGCCGATAGCTATTAAAATTCACATTGAAGCTGACACCTCGGTATTTAAGTCTGTCCGATATTTCAATGAGCTATCCTACAACAGTTAAACGTGGTATATATATAGTATGGGTAAATATATTTGCGCTTGCGCTTAAATATTACGGCCACGGTCTTCACAGCGAATAAGCTAAAGTAGTCCGCCAGTACAGTAAAGTACCGGCTTAGCCTTTCATTAATACTCCTTGCCCTCGCACATGATGAGACAAATATAATATCATAGGCATACAATTTGAATATCTTCGGTATATCAGAAACAAATATATTGAATAGCACAGGGCCTAGAAAGGAGCGTGGAACATCTTCTATTCAGTCCCCTGGTAATAAAGTCCGTCAGTACCATCAGTGCATGCGTTGTAATTGTCCACTTCTAAATCCAAATTTAAAACCTTTTAATATATCCTTGTCAATTATAACGTCATTTATTTTCTCCAGGAGAAAGAACTCAAATAGCTTACCAAAGGCAGACAGCAGGGAAATGAGCTTATAGCTTGGACACGCACCAGAACCAAAAGGAAGCGAACACAGCCGATTTCCATGCTTTTGGAAAATAACCAATATTATAGCAATGATACAATGGCTAGAATTCTCGATGCTTTAACATTGTTTCTTTTTAATACAATATAAAACATCCGATCCATTGTGGTCCGATTCATAATCCAATGTCCTAAGGGGGTTCCTAGTTACTTTTGTGATGTCCACAGATATCAACAAAGAGTCAATGGAGAAAGAAGAAACGTCATTTATTCTTAAAAATAAAATTTCTCGTAGGTTGCGCCCACTCGCATTCATTTCCGGATCTCCCCAATAGGGATGCTTTCCATTAAGGTCAGTACCAATTACTACGCTTTAATTACGTACCAGTGGCTGTTTTTCATCAAAGCATTCTGCAGTAAAAGTGTCACTGGGTCTAAGGTACATTGAAATAGCAATCAAATCAACACTGTTTTGCCTTTAAGCACGGACAGCAGTATTCTCAACCAAACTTGTGCGTAGTAGGATTTTCTCGTAATCTAAATCATCCCTGATAAGGACATCCATAGACCTTTCTGTTCCATTCCGCCGTACGTCCGGTTTTTGTCGCGTTAGGAATAAACACAAGTAGTACCTCTTGTGTCTAGAAACAATTGAGATAACAATAATGAATATTAATTTGAGTGACTAATCCATCGTGTTCAGCAATATTTTCCAAGACGCTTATAAATGATTCAAGACATGTGGGTCTATGCGGTCCTTAAAAGCTTCCTACCAAAAGTTTTCGTTCTTGTTTACTTGTGATTTCAACGATGAAATCTAACTTAACTTTCAATCTTAATACTGAACTACTGTTTTTATACAAAGTAACAAAATTACAAGGTCAGATGTATCTTATCACTAAAACGCTCACTTCTTCAAGCTGCTAATTGCAATCAAAACAACAAACAATAAATAAAATCACATCCAATGAAACTACAACTTCAATTAAAGTAGTTCATTTAAAAGGAGGCACTTTAAATTATTCTAAAATAACACAATAAGTAAACAAATTAGTAAATGTATAAATGACAGCTTGTATTTTCTTATACAAGTATAAATAAGGATGTTTAATAAAGTTAATTTTAAAATAATATAAATAATTAATAGTGAATTAAAAAACAATACCAGTGTCAATTGAATAATAACAGATAAGTTTACTTTTACCTCTTGAAAATAATCAAATCTACTCAACAAGTTTTACTTAAGAATCATTCTCTCTATAACATAGCCATTGAACAATTGATTAAAACTTGAAAAATTTTAAAGAGAAATACTTTACTGCTCCCAACAGTCGTTTCGCTTGTTTAAGTAAAAAGGCCATAAAATTTATTATGTAAAACCATCGAAGCTGACAATAGATCTGAAAAGTGTTTCATATATACACAAACACACACATATACCCAAAGACAATTATATTTCAAAACAATGTCTCAATAGCCAGTTATAATTAAATTCTTGCCTTTTAGTGCAAGTGCCTAAGATAAAAACTTTTATAAAGCAACAATTTGAGTTGAAAAATAGAAAATTTGAACAAATTGTCTATAGTAATAGCCCGTTCAGGCTGCCATGAAATTAAGTTATTTCAAACTAAAATTACGAACGAAATCTAAAGTGTTTATACTGGGTTATTTGATATTTGAGTTAATTTTAGAAACAGCTATTTGGTTTTATGTTAATATTATTTTATACTTTTGCATTTAAATTTTTTACAAAATTGAAAAAAAAAGCTTAATTCTAAAAGTTGTGAACTTCGGCTTAGTTAGCTCTTATCAGCGATCTGGCAGCATAATTTCTTAAACGTTCCGCCTATGTGGTAGCATAAAAATATCAGTTTTTAATAATTATTCAATTACAATTAATAACAAAGGAGCGCTTCCACTTCCAAGAACAGCAACAAAATTTAAATGATAATTAACATTGCTTTAGAAAGTTTATCGAGCAATAATAAAAAGTTTTAAAATGGTCGCTGTCCAGCATAAATGTGTTGTTAGGATCTTCAGTCATTTAGAATTGTTGAAAGACCTGGTTTTAAAAGTTTGTAAAATTTATAAATTCAAAAACAGTACTTCCGTCTGAAAGGACAGTTGCAACTGAAGCCTTTAATGGTTTATACAATTTGTACTTGGAAAACGTAAAAAAATGCTTGATTTCATCTCCAAAATATTGTAAACATGTAACGGATATGTGCCCTGATAACTTTAAGCACATTTTATAAATTAACATCAAAATTTCTTATTGCCAAGACCTTTATTTAAAGACAATTACATTTATAACAGAAATGTTTCCCTGTTGATTGTTTTGAACACATATACCGCATTTAGACTAGGCAATTTTTCATGAAACTTGCATGAAATTTTTGCTTGTTGGTGAAGCAAGAGGAGTAAGCAATATGTTATTACTGGGATTTTGAGGGTATGTTATTTTTGCTTATGTTTATTTTTAAATAACGCATATCGCTGCAACTTAAATAAGGAATTGAGAAAAAAATGCCTCAAAAAATTGCATAGTGTAAATCTGGACATAAATACAATTTTATTAAATCTTAAAGAAATTTACCAAGTTTTATGCACAGCTTCGAGAAAATTCTTTGTCTTTCAGATTTAGAAGAACACGAATTGTAAGCCCATATAATTTTAGAAGCTAATGACCTTTTTGAAAGCTTTCTGTGAATTTTATATATTTTTTCGAAACTACCAAAATAAAACAAAGGAAAGGCTCTTTAGTGTACTCCGTTCCAACACAATAGTTTTCCCTTTTGAAAATGATGCAGAGTTTTATAAAAAATATAAATATTATAATATAGCTCTGTTAAAAATTAAACATGAAACATTTGTTATGCCTTAAATAAAAAAAATCACATAGTAATTTGTGGGTTTTCTAAAAATATTTAAAGGTGCAACGCAATATCTTTAAGGGCAATCCTACCCCAAAATTTCGACGTAAATTTTCTTTTAGGAAAATATATTAAATTCAGTTGAACAACTCAAATAAAATCTTGTTTTCAAATAACGATTGACTTATGTAACTTTTCCAAGGTAAATTTTCGTAACCGTTTTAAAATTTTAAAAATAGTAATCGAAAAAAATGGACAGTTTTAAACAAATGCATTAAAAAATTCTACATCTACAAGACACATCTGTTAAAAAGATAAAACTTATTTCTCAGAAAATTAAAAACCTTTAAAATGGCGCGGATGATCAGCTGCTGTCAAGCGAACCGCCAACAATCTGCTCAGCCTAGAATTAAAAGAAGGTAATAACGTTATGTTCTAAAAAAAAATTAATTTTTAATTACTTCATTAACAAAAATTATACAACGTTTATCACAAATTGCTAGAAGTTATACAAACTTCTTCTTGCCACCCTTAATTGGTGGCAAGAATATAAAGAAATTTATTATTTTTTCTTAAAACATATATCTCTAAACAAAATAAATGTATATAACTTATTTGAAATGATTTTTGTAAAAAATTTTCAATAAAAACTTGTTTTAAAATACTTTTTAAGTAAGCGTTTATTTCATAAAGGTATTAATATTTACTCTTTAAAACTAATATTTATTAACGATATTAATAAAAGTAAGACATATTTGAAAAAAAAATACAAAATACGTTTCATGTAAGGTAACATTGTTATGAATAAATGCCTTTTTTTAGAATTTTCTAAACGTTGCACTGTTGACAATATTATGTTTTGGCATACGTGTAACAAATGTATCTTTAGAAGCTACATTTTCTTCTGCAGAAAACTGCGCTAATGACAAAAGAATAGTTTAAACAAAGCAATAAAAAACTGTTTTTTGTCCATGACAACAGGGCAATAGTTGAACCATCTTTAACCAAATATATATCCAATTTGTTAACTTTAAAATACAGTAATAATTCAAAACCAAGAAGTTTACAGTTTTTTTATACAATTAAAATTTATTTATATTTTGTTAAAAATTTATATTGCATTTAGTCAAATATTATTTCTTTTTTGTGTCCAGGGTTTTTCATTAACATGTAATACTTTGTTTATATGCAGTTAAAAAGGGAAAAATGTATATTTTTTCTATTAGAATCGACCGGTATAGGCTTTTTATACTGACTAACATCTCGACAAAAAGCATGGAAGATGTAGAAAATGTGGAACATTCGTTTAAATTGACAACATCAACCATCAACTCAGCTATCAGAAACATTTTGTTAAACAACGCATAGTTCTTAGCAGTAAAAATAAGATTTAAAATATTAATTTCGATGACATATTAATAATTAGTTTAAAAGTGACCTTAAAAGAAGATGAACAAAAGTTTTTAGTGGACATAAGACTGTTTTTAGGTCACAATACATTGGACTATGCACATTTATTTCAGTAAATACTTATATTTTTAAAAGCCGCTATGGAAAATTTGGAGAAAATTGACCAAAATAAATAAAAAATATAAAATGCAAACAATTTTTTTTATTATTTGACTTTTAATTTACCGTTCTTATTTTATTAAAATTGCCAAATTTTTCTTTTATGGTTTTGTTTTTTTCAATTCTTTAAAACGTACAATAATTTATTTATATTTAAATTCAATAACAAGAACTTATGTGTGCCGCTCATTTTTGTTTAAAATATTTATTTATAATTTCAACGCCATTTTATCAGTGATGCCACCAGAATATCCAAATTATTGTAATTTTTCTAGTGATGACAATAAATTATTAAAAGATGTAAGATGGAACAAAATGAGATAGGAACATCTTTTAAAGATCTTGAAAGATGTTGATTTTTAGCCCTGTGTATTTCTTCTCATGTAAGATTTATATCAGTGTAAAAAGGCTATTAGTCGCTGTACCGCCTTTTCTGATATAAATTCGGCCTGTAGTCGACTTTAAGCCACCGCCGATTATTTTCTTGCGTAGCCGCCGCCGTTCCACAGTGGCACATATTTTGAGAAGGCTTTCAAAAATTATTGTTTTGTAGTTACTGATCTTAGTGTTTTCTAGATCATTTGAAAGTAAATACCAGTAAACCTCGAGAGGCAAAAATTTAGCTCTCTGCTCCAACTATAACACACTGGACAGAGTGATCCAAAATAGACTTTCCGAATATTTTGTAAAAATCAATTTTTTTTTAGTAAATTCTAATTTTCAAACTACTATAATTTTTTTGTTTTAAAAGATATCAAATCAAAATAAATTAATATAATAAATATCAAAATAAAGTAGTTACGTTTTTTAAAAGTTGTTAAATTTTTTGTTTTAAAAAAGGTAAAAATTCTTCAAAAATTTCGTGCTTAATAGAGCATAACTCCCTCCCTTCAAACCACGTCAAAAAGATATTTCTCTGTGTTATAGCCCAACCTCCCTTACACACTTATACCCCATTATATGTGCGCCAGTTTGTGACCTTGTGATCTAGAGCAATTTTTCTGACCAAGTATCAGGTATTTTATACAAAAATTGTGAATACATGAAAAATTTTTCTTAAACAATTTTTTTCTACAGAGTTGTTTTTGAATTATTTTAACTTTTTAATACAGAGTTAAAGCCAATTTTTGTTCAATTCTCATTAAACAATGGTCTTTTTAACTTTTGCGATGGAATCTAGTAATATACAAATGCACTATATTGTACCTACCACATTTGCAAAATCTAAATATTGTATTGGTATTGTCAAATATATTTTAAAACAATAAGATCATAATGAATTATGAATCCAGAATAATTAAACAATTGAAAAGGAAGTCTTAAATAAAATACTTGAATGCACATGTTTATTATGGCATTCTTTCGAATGTACGTTTAATTATCACATAGGTAAGGAAATGTAAGCTAATTCCTTGCTTAATTGAATAACACAATTTTGTACACAAAAGATGTGAGCACACACGCATGGGATGATCTATCTGTACCTGATTATTCTTAGTACCTGCTTATTTTTGCAGAAAAACAAAAGAAAATGTACAAATTCAAAAAAGATCTTCAACTAGGCCTTATAATCGACCAACCTAAATAAGGAGAAGGAAATTCGAATGATGAAAATACTGCAAGAAGATTTTTTCGATACAAAAACTGCAGCAGTTATCACAGGTGTAGATTATGAGTTAACAATACAATTCAAAATCCTATTACAAGTCTTAGCATGCAGCAGAAAGATTAATGCAAAGAAACTTGGTAAAAATGGTCTTGGAAATAAATGACTTTAATGGTTCATACAATTGTGTATATTGGGGAACAAATCATTCAACATAATTTGGTAACAATAGAAGATCTGTCTGAAAAAGTGCAAGAAAAAAGGAACAAAGACTACAGATTCCTTCGCGAATATAGCACAAGAAAATGTCTAGATGTTGTACTAATGAAGACATTATCACCATTTTGTTGTGCACTTCAGATCCATATATGTCCAACGTTTGACACAAATGGTGAAATTATTTTCCATTTGTGTCAAATTGTGTCGAATTAAAAAAGGAGGCTAAAAGGAGGAAATTGCTTAATGTATAGTGGCTATTGGATTTAAAATTATACGTATTTATGTAAATTAATTAAATTTATTTTATAAATTGCTATAGAAATATTTAAAAATAAAATAAAATTTTAACTAAAATAGAATTTTCTCATTAAAACTTTTCAATATTTAAAAAGTTTTAACTTTTTAAAAATTTAAAATTTTTTATATCAAAAGGATGTTTAAAAATTAACCTTTGGCCCTTGTTGCTTTTAGGCTTAAAAATATAACGGGGGCCAAAATTTGGCGTTTTCTGACAAGATTTATGTGCTGTTTTTGTATTTCAGGCAATCAATTCGTTTGAAAAATTTATATGGAAATTACTCAAAAAATTGAGTGTTTTTCATATAAATTTTTCAAACGAATTGATTGCCTGAAATACAAAAACAGTACATTAGATTACAAAAATATTAATAATTATAATTTGTATCAATAAGAATAGGACACATACAGAGCCGGACAAAAATATTCACACAGTAACTTATTTTGTTTTCAACCTTCAATATTATTGAAATAAATAGATGTAATAATCTGGTTTTCTACAAAATTATTTATTCACTTGTTAATTAACTTAGTATAAATACTAGGACTAAATTCAACAAAAAGTGTAAATAAAAAACATAAGTATTTCATACTAAGGCACTAATAGAGGCGGACAAAAGTATTCACACATTATATGAAGCTTGCATAAATATTCAAATTGAAATTAATTTAATACTTTGTAGAGTATCCTTTATTTATGATAACTTCTTTTAAACGTTTTGGCATGGAATGCACAAGTTTTTTCGTGACGTCGCTACCAATATTACTCCATTCTTCCATTAGGATATCCTTAAGTTGGCTTTTGCTCGTTATGTTGCGCTTTTCTACCCGTCTGCCCAATTCATCCCAAAGATGCTCAATAGGATTCATGTCCGGAGATTGCGGTGGAGTGGCTAGGATATGGGGAACATTATAAGCAATCCACATACGAACATCAAACGCAGTATGTTTCGGATCATTGTCCTGTTGAAAATAGAAATTTTCCCTTATGCCAAGCTTTTCGGCGCTTTGCAGCAAATTTTCTTTTAATATATTTAAATAAACGTTCTTGTCCATTGTACCATCGATAAAAACTAGGTTTCCGATCCCATTTGCAGACATACAACCCCACACCATAACCCCTCCACCGCCGTATTTTACAGTTGAAACAAGGTTGTTTTTTTCCAATTCGGTATTCGGCTTCCTTCAAACTCGTGTTCTTCCGTCGGATTGAAAAATGTTAAATTTGCTTTCGTCAGAAAACACCACGCTATCCCAGAAGCTTTCATTTTTGTTTTCGTACTCCTTCGCGAAGTTTAAACGTTTTCTTTTATTCACTGTACTAATCGCTGGTTTTTTTCTGGCGACTCTAGAGCTGTAACCGGCACGGTGCAGGGTTCGTCGCACAGTTTTTGAATGAATTTGTTTTCCTGTTTCTTCTAAACATTCCGCAGCCAATTCAGTTGATGTAAGTTTAGGATTTTTTTTAATTTTTCTAACCATTTTCATTTCTTCCCTTGCTGTAAGCTTTCGTGGCCGGCCAATACGATGCATATTCTTGAAGTTAGAAGATTCCTTAAACCTTTTTACTATGCTGGCTACAGTAAATCGGCTTCTTTTTACTATTTGGCCGATTTCTGCATACGATTTGTTATCCCTATGTAGCTCTAATATAATTTTCCTTTCAGATTCTGTTGTTTCCTTTTGCTTACGGGCCATTGTAGACAAAAAATCTTAAATAAAAACCAACAAGCAAATATTTTGACAGCAAATATTTTGTAACGGCACTTTTAAATATTCCATTGCAAAAAGTATAGCCAGCACAAAAAAAATTTGCTATGTTAGTAGATTATACACCAAGATATGCAACTGTGTTAATACTTTTGTCCACCTAAAAAAAACACTATAATTAAAAATAATTTATTTTTTTTAATTAACATGGTAAGCAACCCCTTTTTTTCTACGTATAAATAGGGAAGAAATAAGTTTGTTGAAAACTATACCATTTTACTGCTTTATTAAAAAAATATAGAAGATTAAAAAGAAAGTTGACTGCTGTGTGAATATTTTTGTCCGGCTCTGTATATGAAAAAAAATTTTTTTAATGTTTTAACACCTGTCTTTTATACTCAACTTCAATTAATAATGGTAACGAATATTAAACTATTCGTAACTTTTTTCGAATTTTATGCTTTTTATCAAAAATTAAAGTTTAAAATCCCACCTACCAAACATAAAAATGCACATATCAAAATTTCGATCTATTCAAAAGTTACGGATTTTTTACCACCTTCTCGCCAAATGTGCCACTTTGCGTTCTTCATTCTACATTGTCTTCGCCCTATGATTAAAGTTTCTCTGGTGAGTTGAGTTGAGCATCGGAAATAGAAACTAATAATCAGTTTCAATGACTTTACGGTAAAAATATATTTGGTTTATTAGTGCTCTGATAATAAATAATTTCTAAACATTAGGTTTGTAAAACAAATATACAAAATTAGAAGTTTAGAGGAGTGCCTACTTAAACGACTCATTTAAGAGCTGAACACTAATATCTGCGAGAGAAAACTCCTCTTTTTTAAATACTACAATTTAATAACAACTCTGTTTTATTTCGCTTAGCTCTCTATCATTATTTAAGTTCTGAAATATGGTAAATTAGAGAAAAAAATTCTGCACAAAAATATCAGTACAAATCTAATGCCTAGTGTGTTTAATAATAAAAAAGAATAACAAATATTAAACACAAACTTGAATTTTCTCTGTTAGAACCATTAACAATATATTCAATATTATGTTTCTCAGTTGGTACAAAAAAGCTTTAATCATTTATGTTGTATCACAAATTAACTCCAAAAGTAGCATTTCCCATGCAATTTCGATACTCATTACGTTTAACGAAACAACTGCAGCTTTATTACACAAATTGGCCTAATTATACTTTTCTTCAACTAAAGTGTTTTTCATTGTATTTCGCGAGAACTGTAAAAGTGATGGTCATGAAGTTTTCGCTGTTAGTAAAAACATAGTCAGTCAAGAAATTGAAAATTTTCAAGCACATTGAAGAGCCAAAAAATTCTCTATTAAAGTAATGAGCGATTTGTTTTGTTTTCAATATCTAGAAAAGTATATACGCAACAAAGACAAACATTGGAGAAGTAATTTCCTTCACAATGTAACTTCTGCAGTTGCAAGAATTATATGCTTGGAAAACTATTAAGAGTAATTTAATTAGTGCCAATGTACATGCTAAAGGAATGGATGTAATTTACTACTAAATATGTACTTGTTTAAATATATAAATTAATTTATAACGATAATAGTAAAAATATACTAGCTATTCCTTATCCGGTTGGGAACAACAATATTTGTAATCGTACCACTACCTCCCTTCCTATCCAGTTATTTTTCTATTTGGAGTTAATATTGAAGTTACTTGTACGAAATTTTTACCTTCACTGTTTACCTGAGCAAACGACAATTTTTTTCTGTGTGGGAGGTACCATGCCCCTTGTCCCAATCCACCCAGTATTTCGCTAGACTATGCAATTTCCTGCACAAAAAAATCGTTTGAAATGCTTTAGATACATGATTATAACTTTTATATACTGATGCGAGGTGTCATGTTTAATACACAAGCAGTTAAATCTAGTTATGCAAATTTTATTTACTCCGTAGAAACTTTTTTTTAAATGTCGGTATTTTATAAAGCAATTCAATATTTTTTGTTTCTACACGCTTCTGTCAATCATTGTTTTGAAACCTTGTGAAAGATTTAGATTCAATTAAGAAGTAGTGAAGAACAGAGAGATAAATAGATACCAACCGAATACATTTAATTTTAAATTTTATTCATAACAAATTCCAGCTAAAAGGATTTTATTTATTTTATTTTTTTCTTTCATTTATGTTCATTTGGGTGCAATATGTAGACGAAAAATGAATGATGAAAACTATTTTATTCATTTGTCATCAGAGAAGGAATGATTGACAAAATGAAAATAAATATGTTTTGTTCTAAAATGTTTTGTAAAAAGAACAAGTTCAGAAATCATCTATTATCAGGCAGTATTTTTTTATTTCCTCTTTTAGAAAGATCACATGTCAATTAGAATAAGTTATAAAAATGCACAATTAAAAAGTTTTGCAAACAAAAATTTATATTAAAACTATTGATTTGATTTCAATTTATTCACCATGCAATTTACCACATTATTTCAAAGCAATTTTGAAATTAATTTGCTTGTAATGCTCTCTTTTTAGTATATTGTTCAATGAAAAAAAAATCTTTTAATACTATGAACTTTTTCTGTTTTAAACAGTTTTATATGAGAAAATTTTCTGCATTCAAATATCAATGAAATTAAGTAAGGAAACGCAACAAAAGTCTTTTTTTAGTTAAAAGAAAAAGAACAAGAACAATAAAAAATCTGTTATTGGACTTGATGCAACGTGACCATCAAAGCTAACGTGCAAACAAAGTTTGCTAAAAACGAGCAGTATTCGCTAAGGTGTAACGAATATCGGATGTTCAGAAATTGTTGTGTAATAAATACATTAAAAGTAAACTCTTCTTTTATTCAATTATAAATAAATTTAATTAAAAGGTAATTTATATTAAAGTGTTTTATTTTAACAAAGTTGGTGCGACTTTATATTTTTTAAATCAAACCGTTTAAAATTCTTTAACATGCATAATAAAATTTGGAAGAATAGAAACAAATTTATGAAACGGGTTTTAAATAAATGTTATGGGTTAAAAAGGAATTGGGTTTTATTAAACAAAACAGTTTTGAAATTTTGGCTTTAGTGTTGTTTTTATTAAAAAAGAAAGCATTTATCGCCAACATTTTTTTAAATTATTTTAGATGTGAAATACAATATTAAAATAATAAAAAAGAAACAAAGCCAACTTACTATAAGGGAATTTTTAATTTAAGATGGAAAATAAGCAACTAAAATCGAACTTCAACAAGCTGCTTGCAATTATTCAAACTACCCTGTTGTTTAATTTGGCACCATTTAATGATGTTCTCTATCAAATAACTGAATCAAAGCAAGTCGCCAGTAAAAATTTGTAAAAATTCCCAGTACTTGTCTGTTTACAGTATCTTAATGAAACAGAATGCGATTATTTTTCATTTGCCAAGAGAAAGCAACGTTTTGCAACTGCCAATTTGTCAAGTGCTAGTCATAGAAATGGCCCGTAAAATTGATGCTGAATGGCCAATATAGCGCATAGTTTGGCTGATCTACTGAAAATGCTGTGGTTATTTTAGGTAAGTAAGAATGTTAAAAAAATTTACTTTTCATACACAAAATCATTTAGCTGAAGCTTTAGTTGTGAATATGTAATATTTATGAGTGAAAAATGCATTGCACAAATTAAATTAATTAGATTTTCCATTTTAGTAAAATGTATTGGAAAAAATGCTGTTTTGATAAAAGGTTAAAAATTAGCAGCAGCTTAAACAAATCTTTTGATAAAAATTGTAATTTAAGAAATTGGTCTATAAAAAAAGGTATTTTTCATATGAAAATACCTTTCAAATAAAAGCTTCCATTATTTTAAAAAGTGTTTCTCAACTTAAAAGTTATATAATCTACATACACACATATAAAGTGGCCTTGTAATAATACACATTTTTGTAAAATGAAGCTAATTTATAAAATGTACCAATTTAATTATAAATAATTTTTAAACCAGAATAAAATTTTTAAAAATAATATCTTTTTCATCTTAAGGACTAATTTTCTTTGCATTTACAGTACCTGTAACTTTTATTCAAAAAAGGTACTAGAAGAAACTTATTTTATTAAAGGTGTTTTTTTAATAAAAAAATGATTTTTTATTAAAAACTATTTTTTAGAGAATTCTTTTTATAAATATCTTTTTATCAAATATTATTTTTTCAAATACTAAAAATACTATCTGAACAAAAAAGAATAAACCTTTACGAAAACAGTGCTTTTTAATAAAAAATTCGTTTAAAACAAAAAGTACCTTTTAAGTGACAAATTAACTTTTCAATGCAAATCAACATTCCTAATCACTTATCTACTTTAAACAAAAATAAATTTTAAAAAGAACTTGTGTAAAATCCTTCTTTATCTAAAAAGACATTTTCTATTAAAAACCCACTTTAGTATAAAAGTAATAAAAAAATTAACATTATCTTTTTATAAAATGTTTGTCTTAGAAAAATCTAACTTTTAGTTATTTGGTTTTAGCGTAACTTTATAAAACAAATATTTTAACATGACGTTACTTTCAAACGAAGATTGCGATTAAAAAAATGTGTATATTTAATAAAAGATAATTTTTAAATCTTCACACAGTAAAAAATTATTTAATAAAATTAAGGAAAAAAAATTAAGAAAAAGTACCTTATCCCATACTTTATTTAAAGGAGAATATCTTATCTAGATAAAGGCATTTAAAAAATGTTTATTGGAAAAGTTTCACAGATATAATTGTTTTTATTTATTTTATTATATTTTTTTATTAACTCAAATAAAACGCACATCAAAAAGAGTTAACATTTTTTAAACAGAAACAGAGAACCATGCTCAATATTTTTTTATATTTTGATAAAAAAAAAATCTCTTTATTTGTTTTTAAATTAAAAATATGTATTCCTTTTCTATGTGGCTTATGTTATTTATTTTTTTCTTTTTAGTCATAAAACCCATCAAACCATATCCAAGTTTTCGTTTATATCTTGGAATTTTTTTGTTTAATAAAATTTTTGTTGTTGTTATTTTTCTTTAAAGTTATGTTTTTTAATTTCAAATTAAAAGCTTTAATAAAGCAATATGTGTGTATATCATACATGGGAGTAATAATTTAGATGGCCATGGAAAGAGTAGCAATT
This sequence comes from Cistogaster globosa, assembly GCA_937654795.1. Classification (NCBI taxonomy): domain Eukaryota; kingdom Metazoa; phylum Arthropoda; class Insecta; order Diptera; family Tachinidae; genus Cistogaster; species Cistogaster globosa. The sequence goes on from OW569406.1 coordinate 56,026,483, forward strand.
TTTGGATCCACTACACCAAGTTCACTACTCAGAGTATCATCATATGAACATACTCACAAAATTATTACTTTTTAAAGCAATGTAAAATTCTAAATATAATATGAAATTAGTAAAATATTTATACGAGTATGTACATATGTATGTATATATTGTTTAAAACTCAATCATTAAATCCAGAGTCGAAGGCCTACTTGCTCGCACTCGTACTTTTAATTTATATAATTTCATTCATTGTATTACATAATCCATAATAAGTAAATAAAACAAAAAATTTAGATGGATTTATTAATTTCCGATTTCATTAGCCTTAAATGATAAATAATGCTAATGCTTTTTAATAAAAATGTTTCATTGATAATGAGTTAAAAAACAAAATCATTACCATTGACTTGTGATTATATGCTTTAAAATCATTATTGTTAATGAATGTATTTCTCGTGTTCGTACACTTAAGACACATCTTAAATTATATTTTAAAAAAGCGTTTTGATCACAAAATCTAGTTAAATATATATGTTTTACCTTTTTTCAGATAAAATTAGACATTATGAGAACATAATTATGTGTTCGAGTAAGTTATAAGACCTAGTAGCTAGGTTGGTAAGGGACTTCGATCTTAGACATAAAGTTTCGCACGAGTCTTACATAAAATTGAAAAATTTTTTAGATATTCAAATATAGATCTTTCTACAAGAGTGTTAAGATAAACATACTTTAAGCATAGTTTTTTTGAGTTTCTGTGATAAAAATTTGTGTTTTGAAAAAAAAAATTATTTTTGATTCAATTGTAACTAGCAATTAAGCGATTTCATTAAAATTTCATTACCATTAGTAAAAACAATTATAATTAAAATGAAATTATTACCATTAAGTGGTAATAATTTCTTTCATTGTTATTATTTTAAACAATGCCAATGAAATTTCAATGGTAATGAAAAAGTCCTAAGTATGGTGAATATAAAAACATGATTTCAAGGTCTTTCTAAAAGTCACACCGGACCTATGATCTATATTTAATTTTTGATTTTCACCTATCCTACGCCCTAGGGGTCATAAAACAACCCAGCAAAAAAACTCAAGTAGGTAAATGATCATGGATAATATTATTGCTGCTCTTGCACTTATTTTCTATAATGCACATTTTATAAGTTTGTTTATTTAAGTTAAGCTATAACTTTTGAACTCATGATTAACTCATAAAGGTCATGAAAAAGAAATAATAAAAAATAAAAATAAAAAAAAGTTGTCCTAATATACGAATTTTCACTGGTTTTTATACCATCCTTTTTTTTAGCTAGAACTCATAAATTACCTACATCTTTTGCATTCTTTTTTTTAATTTAAATTTTTTTTTTTGGAATGGACAATTATTTACTGATTAACTTTAATTAATTAAGCATAAAACTTCTATAAAAATAAAAAACTGAAAGGGAGGTCTACAAAGAGTCATAATGTAATAAAAACATTGACTCCATTGATAAAAACATAACAGCAGCTATAACAGCGAATCAATTTATTCAAAAAACCGAATAAATTAATTTGTTAAAATGCGATTCTTTAAAACTGTTTTATCACGCTTTCCGCCAAACTTAAATATTTTACGCACCACTTTAGAGAAAATTTATCTTATAAATGTTTAAAAGACGATGGAAAATGCAACGAACAATTGACTGAATGTTTCTCATTTTCTTAAGCTGAAGTCTCCTCTATAGCTGGAGATTCTTTAGCGATATCTTTTGGACTAAGGCGGCGGATTTCATTGCGTGTGATTCCAAATGCAAGTTTCGTATTAAAAATTGAAACCAACTGCAACATATTACTGGCAGCCTCCTCTGTTGCAGATAAAGTATATTACTTGTAGGATCCACCACCTATCGCATAACATTCACGTTTATTGTGGGATAACTTTTTCCTCAATTTAAATTTAAATTCAGCCCACACTTTCATCCAACCTTCCCCTGTACGTATTGGTGGACCCAAAATAATTATTTTCTCCCCAATTTTGTTCCACTCCCCTTTTAAATTAATTTTATTAGGGCCATTGTTAAATCCTCCTGAATCCTAAATCCTAAATTAGGATTTTGCTGTAGGAGCTTAATCATCTTGTCGAATTGCTTTGAATTCGTGATTTTAAGTCTGAAATTGATTGAAGTGCGATTAAAATTGTTAACAATTCATTTTGTTGCAAAATAACTTACATTTTTTTCGAATCCACTTTATTTTTTGTTTGAGTCGTTGATAAAATTTTGAAAGATATTTTTTCTCCTATTTGACGTTTATGAACGCCACTTGTGGTAAGGAAAATTGCATAGAATAGCGAGTAAAGTTGCTTTTTTGATATAGTATTGTCGCATACGACAATCCTAATCGTTTCAAAGAAAAATAAGTCGTTTTCATCTCAAAAACTATACGACTGCGACACTCATGATAAGGCCGAATAGCATTTGAAATTTTTTTTTAATTAAAAATATGTTTACCAAAAATGTATAATAAAATAAAAAATCGTTCTAGTACTTTACTTTCACACTATATAAAAACTTGTTTGGGATAATTTTCTTTTGGTTTTAAAATTATATATAAATTATATATAAAAATTATATATATATATATATATACATATATATATATATATATATATATATATATATATATATATATATATATATATATATATATTTAAATTTCGCGAATTAAAATGACCATAAAATGATATTAAACAGGTTAATAATGTTAAACAAAACCTTGTTCAAAAAATACATTTTAAAAAGGAACATTTACAAATAGTACATTTTGCAAGCAAAAGCATTTTTAAAAAAAAGCTAAGTTTAATAAAATATAACTTTTATAAAAGGTGCCTTTGTAGAAATTCAAAATTTAGGCAAAATATAATAAAATATTTCATATGCTATATTTACCATTTCGTGGAAACTGCCAAAAATATTTGTACAAATATATCACGACTGTTTTAAACTAAAAGCAGCAATATACATGGTAATCAGTGTGTTCTTGATATTAGAAAATAAGCTGACATTTTTCCCTAACTTATATCATCCAATATTTTTTACTGCATTGAACATCACAACTTTTGCTTTAAATATTTCCGCACATGTCCAGTCTGCATCGGTATTCCCATGACCTTTGCTTAACTCAAGTACTAAAAATAATACTAAACGGATAGAAAATCGAGCTAGTAACAGAAATTTAACAACTAAATATGCTGTTGTGGTGTATGCAACCCCAACAGTGCCAAGTAGCAAGCACTTGATGTTTTTTAAATTGCGGAGCAAACTCGAAAAGCATCTGAATTTTTCTTGAATGCTGAACTAATTTATAATAAAAAATTGTATCTGTTGTTAATGTGAATTTCAATTATATTTTTAAAATAGATTTTGTTGACTTAGAACAAAAATGCGAAAGGTGTAAGGAGGCGAAAACAATTATTTATACTCATAACCTTAATTATTATCCTTCAAAATTTTAAATATTTAATGGTAAAAGTGATACAAAGTCATAGAGGATTTGTTTTTAATAAGACAATTCTTGATTTGTAGACATTAACATTTTTAAACGTTTTTTATTAGAAAAAGTCAAAAATTTTTACAGCTTTCATGTACGCTTTTTGTGTTATTACTGCTATTATATTGCAATTAGAAAAATAGAATTATAAAAAAATATAGAATTATAAATTATGTTAATCTATAAAAACTAAAATGTTTTGTGCTGAGCTTGGGACAAAACTGTTAAAGAAAAACATGCTTTTAGTTAAAAAATTTTGTACGATATCGTTATGCCTTTTAGTGTAAAAATCGAGACGATTCGAAGGCCGAATATTTTTGGCCCCAAGGCATGCGGACATACGCGAAATATTTTATCACTATTTGGACAACTCAAAAAAAAAAAAAAAAAAAAAAAAATATATATATATATATATATATATATATATATATATATACAAACAGTTCGAAAAAAAAATAACTTAGACAAAAATTCACGCTTTAGTTATTTTTTTTTTAATTTCACTTTAAAATATTATACGAGTAATACATTTAAATATTTAAATCACATAAAATCTATTTATTTTTCACCTTTTCAACGATAGAATAATATAAAAAAAATGAAAAATGTTTATTTTTACGAATTCTAAAATTTTGTATTGAGGATAATAGATATTTTCGGTTTAACGAGAGAACATATGTTCAAAAACAGGCACTTCCGATGGGATCTCCAGCATCACCTATTATCGCTGATATTGTTATGGAGAGACTAATGGATTCGTGTATAGAAAAGCTTATCATAAAGCCGAAAGTAATTACTAAGTACGTAGATGATTTATTTTGAATTATTTCAGATAGTACAATTGATGATATGTTTACAATATTTAATTCATTCAGTGATGATATTAAATTTACGATGGAGAAAGAAATCGATTGCAAACTGTCTTACTTAGATACTTTATTGATAAGACAGGGTAATAAATTGTTAATGGACTGGTATCAAAAACCGACAGCATCAGGTAGAATTATTAACTATTTTTCTAAATATAACAAAAGTGTAATTATTAATACAGCTAAAAATTTGATAGATAGAGTCTTAACAATTAGTGATAAGGAATTTCACTTAAAGAATAAAGAAAAGATTAGGAAAATTCTATATGATAATAGCTTTCCTAAGGGACTTACTTATAAATTAATTAATCAATTTAGAAATAGTAATAATATTAACACAAGAAACGTTATGGAACCTAAAATTTACAAATCTTTAACTTATGTACCAGGTTTTTCCGAACGTTTAAGAAAATCTAATATCTTTGATAAGAATTAATATAATATGGCCTACAGGACAGATAACACATTGAATCGGTTATTTAGTAGGACTTAGGATAAAATTAATAAATTTGACATTTCTAATATAGTCTACAGAATACCGTGTAAAGGAAACGATCAGGAGAACTGTAGTAAAGTATATATAGGAACAACCAAGAATAAGCTTAAAACAAGAATAGCTGGACATAAGTCTGACTTAAGATATGTTAATTCACAAAGAACAGCATTATCTTCCCACTGTTCTGAATTAGGTCACTATCCAAACTTTGAAAATGCTTCAGTTATAAATATTAAAAACAATTATAAGAAACGTTATATTTTAGAAATGCTACATATAGTAATACACCAATGACAAAAAGAATTAATTTTAAAGCTGGTACTGACAATGTTGCACATATATATAGATATTTAATACATAAAATTACATAATTATTTGTTTATACATGGACGAACACAAAAACATTAGTTAAGTTTTTTGTTTTTTTATATATCGCACTCGTTCAACAATACTGTATTAACTCAAAATTTTTTTAATTTGTCTTTTTGGCAAAAAGCAATACATAACACTAATGTCTACCTATGGTTAAAAATTCCTATAGTTCTGACTACTCTTTCTTAATTAAATAACATGTTGTGACCTTTTTCTCGGTTATTTCTGTGAATCAAGAAAACAAAATTATTTTGAGTTGTTTGCAGTATTGGCCATAGCAAATAATTATTTTTTCGTGTAAAGAGTAGTATTTTGAGTAAAGAAGTTGTTCTAATAATAAAAATTTCTTTTGGACAGGTAGTATTTTGAAATGCAACTGTTTAATTGACTCAGGTTAAGTAAATTTTTTGTTTTAATTCAAAATATGATTGCTTTCATAAAATATGGCTTAACTTTTTCTTTGAGTTGTTACCGTTTTCGTGAAACAACTCTTTTTTTTTATTGAGTTATTACTGTTTTGATGAAATAGTGTTAATGACACTTTGTTATATCATCACTTTATAATTTTGTATTTGAGCAATATAGCAATTCATTTTTCAGCAAGAAATTTTATTATTAAATTTTCTAAAATCAAAAGGTCTAATTAGTTCAATTAACAAAATGAGTGGTCCAAATATAGAGCACTATTCATTATTATGAAGTACAACAAACATAAGTAGTTAAATTTGGCATTCTTCTGGCAGCAGCTCTGCAGATCAATTTAGTGATAGTTCGGAAAATGATTTTGATCCACGCACAGTAAATAGTAGCAGTTCTTCAGAATTTGATTTACATGAGGAAGTGTCAAAAAAAAAAAAAGGAAATGCGAGAAAAGTGAACATTATAACAAATGACAAAAACGGCAAAAAAATTGCGAAACTCAGGGTATTGTTATTCATCGATTTATAATTCTTCAAAAACGATAAAAGAGAAGCGTTTGCGAGAAGGTTGTGGTGAGAAGTGTCGCTTCAGTGTAGTAAAAAAAAACAGAATCTTTGCGCTATGAAATATTTCATAAATATTGCTTTTAATGTAAAAGCAAAATAAAATGCTATAATTTCACTGTCGTTGACCTAAAAACAAAAAATTTCGAATGCTTTTTCTGGACGTAGGAAGAAGGAAAACGAGGAGCTAATAAAATTGGGAGTTGCGTACTTCAATTAATACAAAATTTGGTGACAAAATTAGATTACGCTCAGGACTTGAACTTAGTCTTTTATTCTGACAATTGCTGCGGACAGCAAAAGAACAAGTACTCGCCCTCCATTTATTTTTATGCAGCACAAAAATATAACTTAAGAAGCATAATACATAAATATCTAATTCAAGGCCATTCTCAAAACGAGGGTGATAATGTACAAAGCGTAATTGAGAAGCAGGTCAAAAGGCATGTAGTCTGCAAACCAGTATATACACCAAGTGAATATACGGCTCTAATAGCTACAGCCAAAAAGACTGGAGTGCCGTATAAGTTCACAAATTGTCTCATGAAGATTTTTATGATCTAAAAGTCCTACAGGAAATGTGGGGCAAAAATTTCGTAGTAAATGAGGAGCGCGAAAAAATAAATTGGCATAGTATTAAAACTCTCCGTGTAGAAAAGGACAACCTGGATTCATTTTTTAACAAAACTTCTTATAAGGACATAGACCATTTAAGGGTTTTTGTACAAAAAGATAATTTGAAATCTAAAAGTAATGAAATCTGGAGTAAGTTCTAAACTCATTTTCTCAATTCTAATACCAAACTTACTTGTTAGTAATTATTTCAGGTTACCTTGTGTTTATTCGGAAAATATGCCGCTGTCCGAAAATAAAAAAAGGTTATTATGGATCTAGTCAAGAGAAACATAATCCCTAAGAAGTATTACGAATCATACTACAAAAACTTAATAGGGAATTAATTTAATAAAATATATACTTTAAGCTTATTTAGCGGTTTTTAGCATTTATTTAGCTTTAAAAACTTTGTTTACTTTTTCCTTTCTTGTTTATCTATTTTATTAAAAATGCATAAAAGTCAGCAATAAATTTCACGTAAAAAAACACAACGCAAAATAATTACTTCTTATAAACAAAAACGATTCAAGAAAATGATAGTCACTAAAAAATCCCTTTTTTATCTGCAGACAATGAACAAATAAAAAGTTAATGCAGCACAATAAAATAATTGATGGGTTTTCTAAATATTGCCAAACTTTTGCCTATGAAATATTTTTTTAATCATTGAGAAAAAAGTTTTTTGCCTCTCCCGAAAACTTTGAGCTTTTTGAGTTAATACAGTATTGTTGAACGAGTGCGATATGTATGTATATTTGTTTTTTGTTAATATGACTTAAAAAATTTTCCTTTTAACTTTATTATGAAAAAAAGTTTCTTCATGTTTTCAAATTTTGTTTTTTGTTCAACAATTTTTTATATACATGTAAAAAAATTTTAGTTCCTGAAGATGGTACACAGAGGAGTACCGAAATATTGAAAAATAAATTTAAAAATATTTGCATTTTTTTTTTAAATTAATAAAGGACTCTATTAGCTAAAAAATTAGTTAATTTATTAATAAGAAAAGAGTCAAAAAAATTGTTATTATAAATTAATTAATTTCATTTCATATTTGCTACCCAAAAAAATATTAAAAACAAGAAAAATTTTAAAACTAATAAAAAATTATAAAAAATATTCCCTGCATACATAAGTACTCTCAATGATTTTTCATTTGAACAGAAAAAATTGTATATTTGTACTAATCAACTCTTATATAAAATTAAATGTATTTAACAATTAATTCCACAGAATAGGAATAAAAACGGAAAGCTTTCAAAAACTTACCTAAAAAAGTAAAAACACTTAATGTCACTTACAAACTAAAAATTTTAGAACTATCATAACAAAAAAGACATAACAAAGAAATAGCAAATAACAATAAATTTATATCAAACAAAATAAACAAACATGAATTAGCACCAAAATAAAATAAAACTGTTAGGTGGTATGGTAGACAGTGCTCTGAGTACTGAAAGAATGTAGCCTTCTATGATAAAAAAAAAGAGTCCTGCGTCCTCGAAAAAATGTCATTTCCCCTTAGAGTCAGTAATTCTACGGGAGAGAGTTATCTTTACATCCGAACAGAGTCCACATTCCGCGACGTAGAGCAGCATTCCCCCACCAGGGAGTTCGCTGAGAATCGTGTGCCCTTAAGAAAAAAAAAAAAATTTTTCGACAAGTTATTTCTTATACAAATATATATACAGGTGAAAACCCATAAAATGCCAATTTAAAATATTTTATTTTAAACTTAAAAGTCGAATTTCTCTAAAAGTATTAAAGATACCATGCAAATTCCAACTACGTTTTTTCTTTATCTGTCTATGTAGATTACTAAAATTTTGAAATCGGTTAACTTTTGATAAAATTGTAAGCTCTGAAACCTTCTCCAAATCCAAGGTTACTTATTTCTGCGCCCTGTGGTATTACCCTGTACTGAAACAGGGTGTATCCAAATGCAATAAGCGAAAAGCTTATGACCTCATCTAGACTTTTATTCCATTTTTTGTATTTCACAACACTGTGCGACATCATACAGTTTTTAGTTGATAATGTGTTTTGCAAATACATATGTTCATAAATATAAGTCTCCCTCATTTTTTACAAACAACATAGTAAAGGCTGATGGGATACAAAAAAAAAGTTTATTTACACATGAGTAATCTGCTTACGGTTTCCTACCCAGTCCTTTTCAACCAACGCGCTTTGTTCACTTCTTTCATCCCATGATGCCATAAGCATTTTTCTACCACAAAAAGCAAAGGCAACGAATTATAATTTTCATACCTCTTAAACTTAAAAAAGCATCGCCAATTATCTAAAGTGCTTTTCGCGAAAAACTTATAGTGTAAACTTAAATGTTTTAGAAAAAAAGATCTCACGTGTTAGCTTCTAAAGTCTTCTCTCAAGTATAACCTAAAAACGACATCTGTCTACATTCCCTTCTTGACCAAATGAGAAGTTATTTGTTAAAGTACCTTTTCCGTTTTATTAATTTATGATTCCGACGGAAGAAATTAATTGATTTTTTATCTTTTTATTTTTCCAAATTATTTTTTAAAAAAATTTGATTACATTTTATCTAATCGATTTGATTTTTTTTCACAATTAAAGAAATGAAATCCCTCTAGAGCCTCAATAGGATTTTTCAAACTTGTATGAAAGATTTTGAAACGGTTGACAAAGAACATTTTAATTTTGTTCCTAAAATGATTATTTCACAGTTTAAATTGTTATTTTATTTAACTAATTTCAAATCGAAAAACTTTCACTGAGACAACTATTTGGGCCTAAAAGTTATAAGTAGTAAATTCATTAAGAAATACACAATTTGAACGTTAAAAATGCTTTTCTTGAAGGTATCTTGCTAATAGCTGCAATTTTATAATTTTGTCCTGAGCATACAAAATCGAATAATTCACAATCAAGTGGATTATATTTGAGACTTATGAAGTTATATGAATGAGTTTAATACCTTAAAACATTATGTTATACAATGAAGATTATATCGGTTAATGAACAAGAATAACGAGAAGCAAATTCAGATCTTATATCCAAAAGCAGAGGACCGCTTTTTGTAACTTTGAAAAGTATTTTAGCATTATTCAAATGAAATTGAACATAATTTTATCAGAAAGTATTTATTTCAAATTTCTTAGGTTTCATAAAGATAAAATTTGGTTCATAGAGATAAAATGCCTACATATTTATAAATCGTATCGTCTAGACAAACTACGGCTTAAAGATAAAATTGGTTTTCATTATATTTGCTTAGCCTAAGTAGGTTTAAGAGATAAAATTTGTTTTCTTATATAATTAGAACTCATATTCGGTTAGTATAATTAATATGACCTTGGTAAATAACCATTATTATCACACGTATTATTGTCAATAAAAGAAGACAAGGAGAATAGTTTATAAGAAAGATACGCATGCATATTAAATTAGTTTTAAGATGTTCATTTAATTCATTGTTAGTATTAATGTTAATTTTTTTACAAAAATAAATCAGTGTCTTTCAAAGATTAAAAATGAAAATTCCAGCGGTTAATTAAACAAGTCAAATAGTTAATATTAATCACGTGCTCGAAAGAATATATCTGGCATAGTTACTGATACTCTTTCCAGTGCGGGCAGTGGTTGATTGCTTTTCAGAAAGTAGAAGTTACTTGCAACAATTTTAGACAAGAGGTTAGCTTTAGCGATACATTTGTTAAAATTAATTTTTCTTTCTAAAAAAAAAGGTTTTTAGAAATTAAAAAATGAAGTCAAGCCAAAAATAAATTTTATTTAATTTATGTTTCTAAATTTCTTTTTTTACTGAGCGGCAGGGACTTATATACGTAAAATTTCTATTATCTGATTACTAATTTACAAGTCAAATTATATTTTTTAGTTAGGTTGTGTGGAAAGTAGGGATGTAACATAGATCGCTTCCACGTAGTGCATCCTGGGTAACGCTAAATGATCTATACCCCCCACCCCCCCTGGCACGACCTTTTTCTGTCCAAGGACCTTTCTTCCGATTTTTCGGCACGTTTTTGTTTGATTTGGGCTGGTGGTTATGGCTTCTGGACCTAGTAACACCGGGGTGAAACCCTGTGGGAACGGCTCCAGTTTAAGGTCATAAGTATCTCCGTCCCGTTAAAACCCTGGCAGGCCTCATAGTACGTTCGATACCCGTCACCGTTAAGTTGGTGGTGTAGGTTTGGTTGAGTTTACTCCCTATTAGCAACGGTCTGGCTCTGAGCACCTGTTCCCATGAAGGCTGGTGCCAACCCTCGCATGGCCTCCCTGCTTGCATAGATAACCATGGGACCTTTGAGTTGACTACACATACGGGTGGAGATAGCGGCTATGAGTGGGGACCCATTTGATATGGACAAAACTTTAATTTCAAATACAAAAAAGACCACAAAGGCCAACCCTAAAAGGGAGCCGGTTGTATTGCAACGGCAAAAGCCGGCAATCCACAAACAACCTTCGTCTGTGACCTCTACCTCCAGACCACAGCTGGGCGCAGCGACTCTGCTGTCTGCCTCGACATCCCGCACCGCAATCCCCAAGGGTTGCGTAATGCCCCCTTTGAGCACCACAATCACTCCTGCTACAGAACAGAGTGAAAGAGGGGCTCCCCCGCATATTGGTCCAACTACTGATGTAAGGGCATTGGTTAAGCCAGCCCAAACAACTGGTAGTCTGGGCCCTAGCACGTCCTCCTTTTCTCGTGCACACATCAACGCGTCGACGCGGGCGTGTAGGACCAGGAGATCTGCCTACCGGATCCTGCAAAAGTTTGGTGGGCAAGATCCGAACACTTTGTCCGAAAAGGACCAGACTAAACAGAACTTGGAGTCTCGCCCTCCACCTAACTTGGCACCTCAGAAACGACAAAGGTCGGCTGAGGAAACCGCTACATCAGCCCCTCAACTGCCTAAACGGCCAAAAACTTTATCATCCAAACCGGTGTCCTCACGTCCTCTTAGCGAGATAGTTAAGGATAGCCTCGTTTTGGCCATAATAGACACTAGTAAAAGTGACGGGACTATATCTCCAGATAATTGGAGGTTAGTCCAAGCGGCTCTTCGCAGAGTCTATAAGGACATAATTTCAGCCAATCCTGGCCCCTCCCCCTCATGCCGTGATGCGGGCTGGTATCAGGGGCATGTTAAATTGATCGCTTGTGCTGATCAACGCTCAGCGGACCTGAACAAGCAGGCAATTGACAGCCTAGGTGAAATCTGGTCGGGTGCTAAGCTCTTAGCTGTATCCAAAGACCAGATTCCGAACCGTCCAAGATCCTTCACCCGAATCCCGGCAGATCCCTCCACTCCGGATGAAATTCTGGAGCTGATTAAACTCAGCAATAAAGAGCTGCCTACGGCCGACTGGAAGGTCGCTAAAGTAAGCGAGCCAAAGGGCCATTTCCGTGACGCTATCATTGTCATCAACGACGAGTCCCTCGCCCCACTTAACGCCTGTAAGGGGGAGATCAACTACGGTTTCGACTCGATCTCTCTCAGGATCTATAAGGGGGATAATATAGGGAAAAATTCTAAACTTCCCACGGAACCTCTGGTACCAGAGGTTACCGCTGGACGGACTGAACCTTCACAATTGGCTCCGGCCTCCATGTGCGGTTCAGATATGTCGGATGACACAAGAAGTGTCATCTCTTCATCTGAGTTTGCTGGCGACTTTTTCCGGCAAATGAGTCTCGGATCCGAATACCTGGCAAAAAGCGAGGAATCACTCCTGTCTGAGGGAGATTCCGACGCTACCCTTACGGCCAAAAATAATGATGATGAGGGTTGTGCAAATTAACCTTCATCATTCCATCGCTGCTTCTGCGGCCTTACTCCTCCGCCTGTCACAGAAAGGAGAGGATATTGTTCTGGTCCAGGAACCATTAGTTATTAATGATCGGGTTTCTGGACTATCTATGGATGGCTACAAAACTGTCTACGTCACAGGTCAAGGTAAACCCAGGGCCTGTATTATGATTTAGTATAATATTAACGCTTTCTTTCTTCGCAGATTCAGTGACAGAGACAGCGTTGCCATAGCAGTGGAGACGGGCTCGAAGGATGTCTGGGTGGTCTCCAGTTATATGGCCCATGATCATGGTAATTCTTCACCACATGATCTGCTAAAGCTTCTGGTTGCAGAGGCTAACAACAGTCAAACGCCGGTCATCATTGGGGCCGATGCTAACGCTCATCACCATATGTGGGGCAGCACGGATGTCAATGAACGGGGTGAGTCTCTTTTTGATTTTATATTATTGCATGACTTAAGTATTGTCAATAGGGGAAGCGAGCCTACCTTCGTCACTTCGAGTAGAAAGGAGGTTCTCGCTCTTACCTTGACAGGTGGTGGCGGGTCTGATATTGTCAGAAATTGGAGTGTCTCTCAAGAGTGCTCCTTTTCTGACCATAGGTATTTATCCTATAAGTTAGATCTAGGATCAGTAGGTTCCGGAGTGTCTCACTCCTACATAAATAGGAAACAAACGGACTGGAATAAATTTCGGTCCATTTTAGAGCTTGGCCTAAGGCCTGCTCCCTTCAAGATTAATGACCACTGCGATATTGATCGGGCGGTTGAATTCTTGACCTTGCAGATATGCTCTGCGGCGAAAGCGGCCTGCAATCCACCGAAGCCAAGCGGTAAACCGAAACCCCCTTGGTGGAATACGGAGATTGCAGAGTTACGCAAGGAATGTAGAAGACTCTTTAATAGGGCCAAAAATAGTGGAAACTGGCTGCCCTACAAGGATAAACAAAGGGAGTTTAAGTATGCCATACGTAGATCCAAAAGAGCCTCATGGAAAACTTTCTGTGGCAACATAGAAAGCTCGTCCGAAACCAGCAGGCTACGCAGGATTCTTAGCACGTGCCCGAGAATTATTGAGAGTATTCAGAAGCCGGACGGTAAATGGACGGACTCTGTAATCGATACCTTGGAGACGCTGCTTGATACTCACTTCCCTGGTAGTGAAAGGATTGACGAAGCGATGGGGATTGTGAATTCCGCGTCGGTTTTTCCAGCCACTTTCCGGGTGACCAATGCTCACTTAGAGTGGGCCATCATGTCGTTTGATGCCTTTAAGTCTCCTGGGATTGACAATATCATTCCAGCGGACTTGCAACATGGCATGGACCTTATTAAACCATGGCTATTGCAAATCTACAATGCTTGCCTGGAAAATACTTACATGCCCATGGGCTGGCGTGTAGCCCGAGTTGTTTTCATCCATAAATCGGGGAAGGCATCTCCTATTAAACCCAAGGACTTTAGGCCCATAAGCCTGTCGTCCTTCTTACTCAAAACGCTGGAAAGTATTCTTGATCTTCAGATCAGGAACTCCATTAATCCCGCGCTAATTTCTAGCTCGCAGCATGCCTACACGAAAGGGAGATCTGTGGAAACAGCGCTGCATGTGTTATTATCCGATGTTGAAAAGTCCCTTTCAAATAAGGATTTTACGCTTGCAGTGTTTCTTGACATAGAAGGAGCTTTCAATAACGTCTGCCCCAATGCCGTTATAAAGGCCCTCTTGGATCTCGATCTTGATGCAAATCTGGTGTGATTCATTGCGCAACTACTGATGACACGTATCATCACGTCCACCTTGGGAAATGATCACGTTGTAAGGGTAGTGAAAAGGGGCACTCCACAAGGTGGCGTATTCACCCTTATTGTGTTTGGCGTTTTTGCGACGAAAGCCGGGCGTTTTTGAAAAATAGAACCGTAATTGGCGAAAAACGTCAATGAATACGACACTTTTCAAAATCTATTGCATAAACGACATTAATATGCAACCGTGTTTGGCGTATTTATCTGTCAAAAGTACAAAAAGTTGTCGTTTAAATATTTGCTCACGACATTATTCAAATTAATTTAAAAAAAAAAAGTTCAATGGAAGGGAATAAAATGTAAGTGTACAAAAAATACAATTAATAAGGCATATTCCATGGAAGTAATAGTAAATGAAGTCAACTTTTTGATTTTGTTCTTATATATGTAATTATGGTTTGAATTTAAGCATTAAAATCACAACTGCAGCGCAATTTGCCAAATTAGTAGAAGTAATGGAACAGAAACCTTATTTGGCAAAAGGCTTCCACAAAGGTTTAAAGGCCATAAATATTAAAGAAGAGTGGAACGCAGTTTCCGAAGGTTTGAATTGTCTTGGTCCCCCATCCCGTTCCGGAGAGGGATGGATGAAGGTGTGGGCCGATTTTAAATTTAAATTGAAAAAAACTCGCTCATAATAAAGCGGAAAGTTATGCTACAGGTGGCGGACCTTACAAAAAATTTGTTTTTACAACTGTTGAAGACGCAGCAATCAATTTATTGGACATGCATATGCTTGTCCAACATAAAGACGCATTTGGACTTAAAAGACCGCAAGCTATTTCTCCAGACCTCGAGCCAAATTTAGCTGCTAATTCTACCAGTATTGACGAAATTAAAGAACCATATACTCCAACTCCACAAAAAAAGTCCAGGAAAACCAACAACGAAGGAAAAGTAACGTTATTACAAGAACAGGTAAAACTACAAAGAGAACTATGCTTGGAGCTGAAAAATAAACTGTCCGAAATAGAACGATACACCAGAAGAACTTGTAAAGCCAAAGAAGAAAAATTACATTTATATAAAGCGGAACTAAAAAGAAAAGACGAACACAGAAAAGCTATTTTAGAAATTCAGAATGTTGAACTCGAAATAAAAAAAGAAAAATCGAATTAGAAGAGTTAAAAATTAGAATGAATTAATTTTTCTTTTCTTTACATGTATATGTATATTTTAATTATTTTTAGTTTAATGTTCTTCTTCCTAACATTCCTAGCTTCTTTCTAGCATTCATTTCTTCCAAGCTGGTTGTTTGTTCTTCCTCTTCAGAGGATGAATAAAATGCAACACTCAACATTTTTTTACAATATATTTAAACAAATGCAAAATAAACCGTAAATTCACAAAAACTTTTATTATTTGAATTGAAATTTTATTTTATTTACTTTTTTTCAGTTATTTATAAACATTTGCTTGACACCTCTTTAACAGGCTGTTTCATAATCATTTCATTTAACGTAATCTTTTACAATATCATTCAATTACAAAATTATGCTTGTCGAAAGTTTTAGACGGTAACATAAGATTTTAAATTCGACAGCAACTACGACAGCTGTCGTTTTTCAACTACGCCAAACACAATAAGGGCGATTGTCTCCCCTTATCTGGAATCTGGCAGTCAACACGCTGCTACGGCAACTGGACCAAACGGGTAATAGGGTGATAGCTTATGCTGATGACATTACTATCGCAGTCTCTGGGAAGTACCTGTCAACACTCACAGAACGAATGAACTATTCGCTTAATGTTCTGTCTAAATGGTGCTGCGATTTTGATCTTACTGTTAACTCCGGCAAAACGGAGGTTTTGCTCTTCACACGGAGATACAAGATCCCGAATTTTACTGCACCTAGGCTGAATGGCATTGTGCTTAGTGTAAGTAAAAGTGTGAAATACCTTGGGGTGATACTTGACCCCAAACTTCAATGGAAGGCAAACATTGCCGAAAGAGCTCGGAAGGCGACCTGTGCGCTCTATCTCTGTCAGAGAGCTCTAGGACCAAGATGGGGCGTTCAGCCTCGAATCATCTCCTGGCTCTACAAGGCAGTTATAGAGCCAAATATTCTCTATGGAGCTGTGTTTTGGGGGCCCGCTCTTGAGAGATTGGTCAACCAAAAGCCTCTTGACAAAGTCAGGAGAACAGCCGCCATTTTGATTACTGGGGCTCTTCGAACTACTTCGACAAAGGCTCTGTTTGCTCTTCTCCACTGGTTACCCACCAAACTTCTGGCATTGCAACAGGCTAAATGCTGTGCAGCCAGACTTAATGCCCTCTCACGCTGGCTCAGGCTGGACATAGGGCACTCTAAGATTATCGATCGGGATGTTCCACTGCCATCAATGGTGGACTACATCCCTTCTACTCCCGCTCTGGACCACGGGTTTCGAATCCATATTCCAAATAGGGAGACTTGGGTCCGTAACGAAGTGGTCGTGAGTGGTACTGTTGACATCTACACGGATGGCTCGAAACTGGACGACAGAGTCGGTTGCGGAATCTTCTCCAATCACCTTGGACTAAGACTCTCCCTCAGACTCCCTGACTACTGTAGCGTCTTTCAAGCCGAGGTAATGGCCATTCTGAAAACATCCGAAATAGCGCTCAGGGACGATCTTTCTGGTCATGCTATTCGGATATTTTCGGACAGCCAGGCGGCAATCAGGGCGCTTGCTGGTGCATATAATACATCTAAGCTAGTCCTGAGTTGTCGCTCATTACTGAACACTTTATCGGAGCGATCACAGATTGACCTGTTTTGGGTCCCTGGCCACAGGGATATCCAGGGCAACTGTGAGGCCGATGATCTCGCAAAACGGGGCACATTGCTTCCTAATGTCTCCCCGCTACCAGACATTGGAATTCCTCTGGCAACGGTGAAAATGGCCGTAAAGAACCACTATCTAAATTTGGCTCGTAAATTATGGGTAGATGAAAGTTCCTGCTGTGTCTCCAGACAACTGTGGACTACACTGGACCTCAAGCGGACCAGGCAGCTGCTCAAACTGGACAGAAAATCCATAAGTATCACGGTCTCTGTACTTACTGGACACTGTCTAATAGGTTGGCATGCGGAAAGACTTGGTCTGCCTTTTAATGATTTCTGCCGCAGTTGTGGCTCGGAGGATGAGGAAGAGACCGTACTGCACCTCCTGTGCCACTGTCCATCCCTGGCTCGAAGAAGACTAAGAATTCTGGGCTCTCCTTTCTTTGGAACTCTGACGGAGCTATCATCCCACTCTAAAAGGGACAAAGCGAAGTTCATCCGTGAATCCTCATGGTTCTCGGCTGGGTAATGGGAGTCATGCCGCCTTCTTTGTGGTATCACAACGGGCCATTCGTTTGTGCTCAAGTGAGCTTCGTCGCGAGAGGCTGCCACTCCTAACTAACTAACTAACTGTGTGGAAAGTAGGCATGGCGCTCTAAGAAAATAGATACATAGAAATACATAATTCTAATATCCTTAATATTGAGCTCCAGTTTCTATTGCAGTTGCATCTTTCTCAAATATTCCTCTTCTTCCGTTTAAAAAAATGACGTTTGTGTTATTTGAATTCTTGTTTACATTTTAGGAGGCAGTTGCTGCAACAGCAAATCATGTTACGATATTATCTTTTCTTGTTAAATTTTCTTCTATACCCTTTAGAACTATTTTCAAAGTTTTTATGCATTTGGGTTTTAAAAGGGACGGTGGGCGATATCCGTAAATCAAATGACATGCAGAAATAAGAATTATAAAAGAAATAAGAATTTCTAAATAAATAATTGCTGCTGTTTTTATTTTTGTCGCGGCAAAGCCTCAGTCACGTATGCGGAATCAAGTTTGCAGAATTCCTTATGAACGGATTAAATTAAAATACTGGTCATTTTACTTTAACTTGTATTTTCTTTTCAGGTAAAATATCTTAAAAATAAGTCAATTGCCTAACTAGGGCTGCAAACGATGATAAAAAATTTTAATTATTAAAAAGCGTAATAATTTTATGTTTTGCTGTTGTCTCAACTAGTATAGTTGTAGCGAATAAATAGTAAGGGGTGAATAAGTAGGAAACATGGGAATCATTTTCAGTAATCCGAGAGTGTTTTCATCGCTGCTTCGTAGCACATAGAGCATTCCTGCTGATGTTCAATAGCAAAATTTTCACAATTATGCCTCTTAAGGTGTACAAAGATTTAAGAACCGAATCCCAACAAAATATACCAATGTATTTAATGTCAAGAGTTATTTTTATAGTATTTATATGTATTTGTAAATAAAAATATTAGTGGTGATAAATTAAAACAAGAAACAAGAAACAAATTCTCTGAATTTATATTCGAAATTGAGATGGAGATTTTTCAAATGATATAAATTTGAATAACTTCTTTAATTTTGGTTTTGTAAACAGCAAACATGTCACGTAAGACGTGCTGTTGATTGATTTAGAGAAAACATAGTATATAATAGTGTTCGCATGCATTCCTAAAACACAAAACACTATGTTGATGACGCGTGACACAATAAAACGCGTTGTTTTAAAAGAATATTCATTTAAAATTGCAAGGCTTTTTTGTTTTCATAAATCACTTAGTGAAAATTTATGCAATTTAAGTATTGCATTTAAAGGAAGCAAAGTAATTAATTAGCAGTATTTTTTTAATTCTTTTTTGTGAAAAATAAACTCCTTGCTAATTCTCACTTTATGAAATAAAATAAAAAGTTGAAGAAGAAAAGAAATTAAAATTAAGAATCTTTTTAATGTTGTGTTTTTGAACGATAAATATTACGTAAAAAACATTTAAAGGATTGCCGAATACCAATTTCATACCGCACTTACGAGCAGAAAAGTTAAAAAAATATCAGTAGATAGTCAAAAAATTGTCTTCGTTTTTATTTTATTGCATGTATTTGTGATATGAAACTAAATGCATAAAATAAGTCAAATTAAATCATAATTTTTGTTCGCATTGCTTTTAAATCTTGAATTAGTGTCCTAATAGCGTAGACAGACGGCAGAGTTAATTTCAATTAAAAGCTAACTAATGTGATTTAAAATTTTACTCTGACAGACGACATTTTTTACATTTAGAAATAATTTACATTACGATAAATGGGTAGAAGACAGAAATTAATTTTTTTTATTTTACCAAAAACAATTAAAATAACCTACCTTTTATGCCCTTGAATCCATTTTAATTTTTAAAAGTGGACAATCTCACAACCGTTTTTTTTTTTAATTAGGACCAGCACTCAGGGGATGACCCCTACTTATGCAATGCATTGTGACAGAACTAGGAAATTAGGTTTTGGGATGGGGGATAGAGGGAGTAGTGCTTGTGAACATTTGATTTGAATCTTTGCACATTGAAAGTGGCAGGAAAGACCTCTGCAGGGAGTTTATTCCACATACGAACTGTTCGGCTAAAAAACGAATTCTCTCTGTAATGCGTTGTGCGATTCACTGGCCAATCGACCACAAAGGAATGCACTCTTGATGCAGATCGCGTTGCGCGTATGAAATTACGGTTTTCAGGAACAAGTTCCCTGATTTCATAAGAGCACATTCCGTTGTAGTAACGATAAAACAGTGAAACACACCCCACATTGCGTCGATGCTCCAGTGAGTCAATAGAGCTGGATGCCCTACTGTCACCGATGAGTTTCTTCGCTCTCTCCTGTACGCGGTCGAGTAACTCCAAAATAGACTTTGAAGCACCGGCCCATACATGAGAGTTGTATTCCATTTTCGGTCTGATAAAGGTGACATAGATAATAAGGAGATCAGATGGAGTGAAGTGTTTCTTACACCGTTTCAGAAAACCTAGGCACTTGAATGCTTCTTTTGCAACATGAAAAATGTGCTTGTTCCAACGAACATCGCATTGAATTTTCATGCCAAGAACATCGAGAGCTTCTGATTCCTTAATATATGTATCACCCATAATTACAGATGACGTAGCATGTTCAGCAGTACGCCTGTGCGAAAGCACACAGCACTGGGTTTTATTAGCGTTAAACTGAACCCTGTTCGCCAGGCCCCATTCGGAAATTACTAAAAGGTCGCGATTAAGGGTATCGTCCATGTGCTTTCTCACAGCCCCAATTTCCTGAAGGCTTGGTCTACTGCGAAACGAAAATGAATGGCATATGCTACTGTCATCTGCAAGAGAATAGATAGGGTTAGAAGTCTGACGTAGAAGGTCATTAAGAAAAATAAGAAATAGGGTAGGGGAAAGGACGGAACCTTGCGGTACCCCTGAATTTAACTTGAACTCGTTTGATGAGATCCCATCTATAACAACTCGTATAGTGCGATCCCTGAGAAAGCTCGATATAAGTCGAGTGAAGCTATTACAGACACCAAAAGCAATAAGTTTCGATATGAGTGCACCATGCCACACTCTATCAAACGCCTTGGAAATATCTAAAGCCACCACCTTACTTTCACCGAAATGGTGAATGGATTGACACAATTTTTCAGAAAGGAAGGCCAATAAGTCACCCGTAGAGCGAGCCCTACGGAAGCTGTACTGCCGGTCACTAAGTAAGCTGTGGACTCCAGATACCTAACAAGATGAAAATTAAGCATACTTTCCATTACTTTGGAAAGCGCAGAGCAAATTGCGATTGGGCGGTAATTTTCAGGGTTGCTAGCCTCTCCATTTTTGGGGATTGGTGTTACATTAGCAACCTTCCAACATGATGGGAACTCACCAACATGGTACAAAATGTTGAAAAGTTTTGCTAATGGACGCGCTAACGTCGAAGAGCACTGCTTCAAGACCAGTGCTGGAATTCCATCCGGACCAGGGGACTTGTGTATATTGAGATCCGCTAAAACCTTTTTAACTGCACGCGCTCGAAAGAATATATCTGGCATAGTTACTGATACTCTTTCCAGTGCGGGCAGTGGTTGATTGCTCTCCGGCAAGTAGGAGTTACTTGCAAAAATTTCAGCCAAGACGTTAGCTTTATCAACCGGGTCGTTAATTATTTGATCATCCTTTAAAAGAGGCGGAATTGAGGAACTAGCATTATCCTTCACTCTTTTAACGAATGACCAAAAGCTCTTGCTACCCCGAGAAGTAGTAAGAACTTTAGCACGAAGGCACTGCTCGTATAAAGCTTTTTCGCGTCTTAGTACTTTGGCACACGAAGATCTCGCCTTTTTGCGTAGCAAATCAGTTACGGCGTTTTTGTTACACCGCCATATACTGAATGCTTCCTCTCTGGATCTGACTGCATTTTTGCACGTCTGATTAAACCAAGAATTCTTTCTTGGATTACCACGAATTTGCTTAGATGGAATGAAAGTTTTCATTCAAAGCAAAATAATGTTCACAACCATTTCTGCCATGGCATCGACTTTATTGTCCAGAAAACAAAGTTTCCAATTAAAATGCCGAAAAAATTCGTTGAGCTCAGCCCAACGAGCCTTTTCGTACATATATTTTAAACGTTTCGTGGCATTTTTTAAACGTTATGAAGATTAGCGACCGAAAAGCAGGCGGAAATCGTGCAGTGATCCGAGTTACCGAGAGGCGCAAGAATACTTACCTCATACTTATCAGGGTGTGAGGTAAGGAAAAGGTCGAGAGTATTATGTTGTTGCCCTTCAACACACGAAATATGTGTTGGCTCGTTAATTAAATGCGCGAGGTGGTTGTGCGCGTCGAATAGCTCAACATATTGGCCCTCTAGGGTTTTACGGTTCGAATGGCGAATCCAAGACGAGTTGTGAACATTGAAATCACCAGCAACAACAATTTCACTGTTCGGACAGCTTCCTAGGATTCTCGATATGGAATCGGAAAGGGCATCGAAGCCGAAAATAGATTTATCCCTTCCCGCGTTTGGGCTTCTGTATAAAAACCCGAAATGGAAGAAGTGTGACCAGATTTTGAATTTAACCAAAAGACAGTTAAATTCAGGATCATTTGTGCCTAATGATTGCTGGCACTGGTACACGACTTCATTACGAATGTACATCGCAAGGCCCCTATGTAGACTAAAAAAAGGTAGAAGAGAGTACCCAGGCAAATGAAAATCCTGTGGATCAGCATCCTCAGATACCTGGGTCTCACATAAGGCGAAAATATCAGGCCGATGGAGACAACTGTGTGCATACACAGAGAAGAAATTCGCTCTTAATCCACGTATGTTGCAGAAATCGATTCTAAATCTTCCTGCCATTACAAATACAAAGACTCAAACCTTTTGTTTATTTTATAATACCAACACCCCTGTGAAAAACTGATGCTTTTGTGACTATTTAGTGACCAGTGTTAACCTTCGCCACTAACTAGTCTGTTTTTTGTCACCACAAAGGTGCAAGTAAAATAAAATTACAATTACTATAAAAAAGAAGAAAAAACTAGGAAAAAGGGAAAGGTACTATTTGTGGTACAATTTGCGTCGCAAAGAGCCATAAAAGCCCTGAGCTGGTCACATACGACTTGTCGTGCCATCACTGTTATTATTATTGTATTTTTTTTTTGTCTTGAATTGATATGTTTTTTTCTTTGTTGATTTTATATGTATTGTTGTTGTAAATAATTCTTTGGTTGCTTTTTTTCTTTCTTTTTTGTAAACTGTTACAAGAATTTATTGTTTTTGTTTGTTTTCTTATATGTAGGTATGTTGATAATTTTTGGTTTTATGTTTTTGATTTTTAATTTTTGTTATTATGATTATTATTGATTAAATTTCTGTTCTTATTTTTTGTATATTTTTTTTATGGCACATTAATTAAAAAAAATGACACTAAATTAAAAACACAACATAGATTAAAATAACGACGACACAAAAACGCGTGCGGACAGGTCAAATGACAGAACACTACTCCCGTTTGTTCAAGGCGAATAAATTACCAGGTGCCAGCGTAGGTGAATTCAGTATTTTTTGCTGGTATACAAGATTGTCAAACTCCATATATAAAAAATATACACAAATTTTTTATATATGGAGTTTGACAGTGGTGTACGCCAGCAAAAAATATTGAATTCGCCTACGCTGCCACCTGGTAATCGATTCGCCTTGCGTTTGTTGATTATCGACAGTATTGCCATATCGAAATAGCTTAATTCAGTATAAATTCAGTTCGATTTAGTGCATTTACAATTAATCTAATTCACATTAGAATGGGGATAATTCAAAAGTAAATTTGAATTAGGACTGTTAATGCAAACTAACGCTGTCGTCTGTCTACGCTATAAAATATAGTGGGTTTGTAAAAATTTAAATACATGCAAAATATCGATTTTTTAATTTGGCGAAAATATTCTCATGTAATTGTATATAACTATAAATTTGTTTATTTATTAAATGAAATAACAACTTTAGATTGGTTTTGTTATATTTACAAAATAGATTAATTATCTGTAGTTCCGTCTTATAAAACAAATCTCTCTTTTCAAATAAAAAATTTTGAAGGATACTTTTGTCTTTTCTTCATATTTAAAGCATATTGGGGATAATTTAAATATGAAGCATCAAATTTATAAGGTACCATCTTTCAGCAGCAAAGAGTTTTTCTAAAAAATCGTTTGAAATTAAATTGTTGAGCATAATTGTGATTAATATTGATAATGTTTCAGTTTATTCATTTATTTATTCATTTCTTTATTTTTTTTAAGACAAATAACAGCGCACTAAAAGTATATGGAAATAACATTTTTGTAATAATACTGAGCCTTGCCCACTACTAATTTTTTTGTGGCAAATTTAAAATATTTGCTGACTTATCCCACCCAAGAAGAATAAACCGGAAAATAATTGCGGCTTGATAAACAGTTTAAACTCGTGTGAAACTTTTGTTTTGATTTGTTTATTTCATTGTTTGTACCTAATAAACGTTTTAAATGGAGAATGAAAACCATCCCGCTAAGAACTAAAAAAAAATTAAATGTATGTTAAGGAAAGGATGTGCTATCAAATCAATTTGGCTATCAGCGAAATTTTTTGACAGTAACTATTTAAAAAAAAAAATAAAAAACAAAGTATATATACAAAAACTCTTCTGGCAAAAACTACCACAATGCTGCTTGCCTTATCTGTAAGAATAAGAAAAGGAGAGTCTTTAACGTTTTTAGCTGTGAGGAAATACAAATCCTTAATTTGAATTTTGAGCGATATTTGTCTTTCCATAATTCTCACAGTATTTTTTTATATCACCTAATAATACTATCTACTCTTTACCCGTCTTAAGCGGTAAGAAAAGTATAAAAATACTTGTTCTAAATACTGAACTAGAAGTCTTTCAGTATCTGCCATGTAACAGCTATAAACATACTCAACCGCCTTGTATTTTATACGAGGTTTTCCCAGTTCTGTTATAATCCGGTGTTCTTACCCATTTACTTTGACCGAGCAACAGGTCGAGTAGTAAACTAAAAATAACGTGTTCTACGTTACTTAGCACTGTTCAATATAAAATTTACGAAATATAATAACCGATGGATTAGTTTTCGGTTTAAGATAAATCAAGAAATGAAATTACAAAATCAATTTAATTTTAAATTTTTTAAATCACTCTGCTGCAAATTCTTTATATCAATGATGGGGAATCCAACTTAAAGTGATAAAATAAAAAGTCAAAGAAAATAAAGAGAATAATTTTCGTTTATTATATCACGCAAAGCTAAATAACCTAAATGTAAATCATAAACATTTAAACACACAGCAGTACATAAATAGTTGCTCTGTTTTGTTTTAATACACGTACTAGCCTGCCTGCCTAATGAAAATAGAAATCAAAAAGTTGAATGTTCCATAACGACAAAAGAGTGACAAGCCAACTGAAATTTAAAATATAAAATAACTTTAGAAACAGAACACATTTATGGAAATTTAATTGAATGAAAACCAAAGACGTGCTAACAAGAAATAGGGATTCTTGCGTGGCTGGTATTTTTTGCTGTAAAGTTTCATTTTTACCAATTCATATTACTTACGTCTAAATGTCTTATTTGCGATTATTGATGACCCCTGGCATAAAAAGTAGTTTTTTTTTGTCTTTAATAACATCTAGTTTTTTGTGCTTTCAGGGACTTAGGTTTAAGTAAAATTGTTAACAGACCGAAATTATAAATTTAAAATCTGCTAATAAATATCTTTTATTTAAAAAAATACGAAAGCTTGTTAATGTGGTAAGATTCCTAGAGCTTAAAACTTATTTTCAAGATGACATATACATATATGGTCTTGAAACTAACCTGACAATCAGAGTAACATCAAGAAGTTTAAATGTCAATAAAATTTTAATTCCACAAAAAATATAAAATACATTATAAAAATTTCGACTTTTCATTATAATATCAATTTTTTCTACAAAACATCAAGAAAAAGTCAAGATAATTCTGGTTATACAAAAATTTCATAATTTGTTTAAAAATCATAATTTTCACAAAAACAGGTAGAAATTGCGCTAAAAATATTTGTTGAAACAAAAAAGGCAAGAAAAAAATATATATATATATATCTATATATCTATATATATATCTATATATATATATATATATCTATATATCTATATATATATATATATATATATATATATATATATATATATATATATAATCGATTTAATTTGCAAAAAAAGTTCATATAATAAAACAAATTAAAACTAAACACAAATCAAGCTTCCATGAAATAATAAACAATATCACAAAGATAAATCGTAAATAAAAATTTTATTTCTTACATGTACATACATAAAAATCGTCTGTTTGCTTTCATTTTTTTTAAGTTTTTCCTTAGCGGATATAGTAACACATATTGTATATAAGTTTTGCATACAAGCTTAAATATTAATGAGTGACAAAAATCTGCAAAAAGATCTAGAATTTTTTTAAATGCAGGAATTAAGTTATATTCGGGGTTTTAGCAAAACTTCGAAATGCAAAATCCCACAAAAATATTAGAAATAAAAACAAAAACTAAATAAAGCTCGATTAAAAATGTTAAAAAAAAAAGGAAAAATGTCCACCTTAATTTCACAGCTAAAATAAAAAATAACTAACAAACCCTAAAATTTTAAAAAATAACTTCCACAACTCTACCTAAAAATCACTATTTATTAATTGTCTTAAAAATAGCAGGCTTAGATTTGGCAGTTGGCCATTTATTTGAAAGCTTTGGTAAGTAAACTTTTAAATAAAATTGAATTAAAATTTAATTTTTCTATATTTATATCTTAGATTTCATTGTCCTTGTCATTATCATTGGCATAATGACACGTTTGTAAAAAGTGCACCTGATGGCACGAGTCACGGTTAGTGTTTTTTTACAAAGCAGCAATTGGATTTTCAAAAAGTTTTAGAACATATGGTTTTTTTATAACTTTAAGCTTTACTGCTGCTTTATCAATATTTTCAAAAATGTTCATTACAGATAATTATTTAAAAGGGTACGTATTCGAAAAAAATTAAGGGCACTTTTTTGCTATACTCTTTTTAAAACATTAATATATTTAAATAATTTTTTTCCCCAGCCAAGTGTTGAACCGTGGATTTTTATAAACCAATTAAAATTTACTTTATCGGCTTTGGTTCAATTTTTAGTTTAATTTTTGCAAAGAGAAACTATTTTTTAAATATATGCAGACGTTTTCCAAAGAAAACAAAAAAAAATTAATCACTGACAGGTTAATATATTTAGTTGTTTTAAATTACTTGCTTTAATACAGCATTTGAATTAAAAATTGTTATTGAAATAATTCATATAAATAGTAGAAATTTTGACTTTAAATAAAGTACAAAAACTTTTAAACATTAGTACCTTTCAAATCAAGTTAATAAAAAAATCAAGCTTTATAATTATGTAAATAAACTTTAAGTAAGTCAAATAGCAAATTTAGTAAATTTGTCAAATTTACTAAATTCACTGATATTGATTTTTAAAGGTGAAAGTACGTCTCGATAGCCAATTTTCTAATGCTTACTTAGATCTTTAACCGTATATACTGGATAAAAATAAATAAAAATTTTATATTTCGTGGATTAATTTTAATAAAAAAAAATTTATTAAATGTAAAAGACAAGTTACAAAGAGATCAGTGAAGAAATTCTTTAGTTTGTGTGTCGACTTTATCTAACCAAATTAATATTTATATGAACTCTTTTATAACAAAAAATTTACTAGTTATTCGGATTATGTTAATTTTTTTAATTTCTAAATTTTTTGTTAAGAAGGACATTAGGGATATTTTTTCTTACCCACAATTTAAAGTGCACGTTCTTAAGATGAAGGTTTTCAACAAGTACTTTTTATGAAATCTTTTCTATAAATGGCGCCTTCCATTTAGGCACTATTTTTAAAAGAAATTTTGTTAAATTTTAAAGAGGCCCTGTTTTAAAGGACCCTTTTTTCCCATTTGTGTATCAAAGAATTCTTATTTCCTTAAAAAAAAACTTTCAATTAACAGAGCTGAAGAAAATTGTCCAAAATATGTGCGTCCCCAATATGTTAGTATTTGGTGTGAATTTTGGCTTAAGGTATATATGCAGGAATTTGGTCAAGCCTTGCTTCTTATTTCTACTTTACATCATGACATACTAAATGTAATATTACTAATGTAGAAAACCTTAGATTTGTGAGATTTTCTTTTGTGTATATAATATCAATATTAATAAATATCTCTTACTATCAATCAATAAATCAATAAAATATCTCTTACTAAATGTGATTCATAAACAATCTTTGAATTAACA